>VZRE01014267.1:0-27965 GCA_013396775.1 Cephalopterus ornatus | reverse complement strand
GTTTACAAACTTGGGAAGGATAGGTGGAGAAAAGGGAGGCTTTTTTCAAATTTGAAACGGGGATGTAACACGGACATATATGGTAACACGGACATATATGGTAACTGAGAGAGATTGTGACTATATAAGGAATAACAATATTAACAGAGCTTAAACCGATTATATACGAAGAAATAACAAAATATTTAACAATTATAATTACATAACTTCTGTCTTAAACTTGTTGTAGAGATTTTCTGTAAAATGAGTTCCCACACTTACCCGTAACACAGAATGTGAGACACTTTTCCATAACCACCCTATTGCCATTTTTGAATGAACTCCCTTATTGCCATTCTCCTTTGGAAACACTGAAAAGTGTTTTTTGCTGAAATTGATAGACTATAAGGAAATAGCACATTTTCTGCCAGGACTGAAAATGGTTTAATAGCACAAAAAAAATCTCTACAGTTCTAGAGTAGAAGGGAATTTGATAGCAGAAAAAGTTACCTTTATTTTCATTAGGAATATTGTAGTCAGGAGAGAAAAGAGTCTTTTTAAAACTTGGAAGATTCTGCTTAGAGTTCAGCCTACTTTGAGGTAGAACTGACCATCCCTCTATTCATCAAAGGACACTGAAGACTTTAATCTCTAAAACTTATGTATGTGAAACTGCTTGAGTAAAAAAGGCGGTCTCAGTTAATTTTTATTCCATTTCATGTATTTTTACAGATTAGAAGATTTCAGTTCTAGCTATTCCCTTTAAGTTATCAATCTTCAAAGTTTTTCCTGGAGCTTTTCACCAGATGTTTGCTTTCAGCTTTTCTGTTCAGTTTTGGTTTGGTTTGGTTCTGTTCTTGTTGTTGTTTTGTTGGTTTTTTGTTTTGGTTTTGGGTTTTTCTTTGAGACAACAGATAATCATCTTTTGCCAACCACCAAAGTTATGTCTGCTCTGGTACTCTCAGAAAAAAGTCCTTTATTTTCTCCTTTATTCAGATATTGAATTGCCTTAATCAGGCAACTGGAAGAAGACAAATATAGAAACTTTCTTTTTTTTTATTTTATCAAGCCATAGCACATATAGAGTGTAGTATAAAACAAACAAACAGAAAAAGGTAGTACCACCATGAATGTTTGTAGTCCCAGGTAGATAAAGACTATTTCTTCTTTATGACTTTGCATATAAAAGAAATCTGTGCGTTTTCTGTCTGTCTTCAAAACAATTCAGCCAAAAATTTAGCATTTAAAATTTAAATAAAGTTAATAGGAACCATAACTTCCATGTTGAAGAGTAAGGTAAAAAGACATTACCCACAAAGCAAAGTTAACCACATGTAAAAACATTAATTCATGCCTTAGCTCTTGAAAATTTTAAGGTGTCACACAAAGTAATGTAACCCACTGTAAAATGAAACTAGTGTTTAACTTGTCAAGAAGTCATTTTCAAAAATTTATAAATGCCAGCCAGGTAACCTGTAATTGTAACTATTAACTTTTTAGAGTAACATTGAAAGTACATCCAATTTGTTGATGCTGTGCATGTTTTATTTTCATGTTGCCGAGTTGATAGCAAGTAAGATGAGAACAGCATGATATAAATATATGGCTTATTTAAATCCACTTACCAAAATTTTTCTTATCACAATTAAATGATTTTTTGGTCCCTTGATTATACTATTCAATATATTTTCAAACAGTGAAATATATGAAGCAAAAACTCATTGAAGAAAGCAAATAATTTTCAATGAATTCAGTTTCAGCATGAAACATCAGTTTGATAGAATAAGACATACAGTGATAGTGTATGAGATTTAATGTGTGCTTCATCCAGGTATTTGGTGCCCACAGATTAGATTTTAAAATAGAACTCTCTCAGGAGTTTGTTGGATTGCTAGGGTTATTCTATTTTTTATCCTTGAAACATAATTATATAAACTGCCTTTATCTACTTTATCAGCAATGTCCAGACCAAGTACTTGCAGCTATATTGCTAACTTCTTTAACTTCCAAAGGCTGCTCAAAGTATGTCTGTGAATCATCCTCTTCACATAGAGGCACAACCTTCAAAGTTTGTTCAGAGCTCCAAACTTTGGTGCAAGATACTAGAATCAAACCACCACCCACAGTTAACAACAAAGTATTGTACGGGTTGTTTGAGCAGCCCTGGCACCATTTATTGTATATTTGATTCTAATAGCAACATTTTCAGTATTTTTAACAGAGGTCTATTTATTTGAAAGGAAGCAGACCTGTAGGCACCCATTATCCAATTATCTGCCTCTACTCCTTTTCTTTTCCTTTTTTTTTTAAATAAGACAAGAAAAAGAAAAAAAGAAAAAAAATCTTTATTTTCCTCACAGCAGAAACTATTCTGCCTTGCAGTAGCTCCTTAGTGTTACAGTAATACAAATCTGTCAGAAAACTCCTGTTTACCTTTGTGTTGCCAATACGCCCAAGTAAAATTTGAAACCAATTTCTGTTTGACTGAAAATAAGAAAATGTTACCTTGGTTCTGCAACATTTAGTTCAAGTTTCTTTGCATCATCCAAGTATTGTATACAATTTTTATTATAAGAATTATCAATAAGTAGAATTGAAAAACAATAATAAGATGGTTTATCATTGTAGATAATTGCATTTTAAAAGCTAGACTATCTGCTTAGGAGGAATTGAAGAAAAAAGTCACCCAATTTTCAATAAATCTGATAGAAAGAAAACATACAAAAATATGATTGAATTGGAATTGGTTGTTTCTATTTGACTATGTATGGAAATATGATTTTTTTCCCCAAATTTGTTTGTAGACCTTCACACGGATTTCAGAATTCGAATTTTCAGCTTTAAGCACTTTTTAATAATGTAAACATCCACAGAAAGGTGAAATGAAGCAATGGTATCATGAGAGGATGCAGCTAACATATAATGTAAAGGTTTTTGTTTGGTTCTGGTTGTTTTGGTTATTTTTTGTTGGTTTGTTTAAGTTTTTTTCATTTGGTTGGTTGTTTTTGATTTTTTTTTTTCTCAGAGTATTATATTGTATGTGCTTCTAGTTGTGTAGACTTTCAAATGTTCAGCTAATGCAAAAGACTCTGCTACTCTGCTACACAAGTGTTCAGAGGACTGGAGCACCTCTCTTGTGAAGAAAGTCTGAGAGACTTGAGTTTGCTCAGCCTGGAGGTGAGAAGGTTCTGGGGAGACCTTACTGTAGCCTTTAAGTACCAAAAGGGGGCTTATAAGAAAAATTGGCACAAGTTTTTTAGCACAGCCTGTTGTTAATAGGGCAAAGGGTAAAAGTTTTAAACTAATCGGCTACATATGAGGAAAAAATACTTTATGATGAGGATGGTAGAACACTGGAACCTTTTGACCAGGGAAGCTGTAGATGCTTCACCTATGGAAATATTCAAGGTCAGATTGGAGGGGTCTTTGAAACCTGGTCTAGTGGAAGGTGTCCCTACACATGGCAGAGAGGTTGGACTGGTTAACCTATAAAGGTCACTTTCAACCCAATTTATGCTTCTACAATACTCTTATTTCACTCTAAAGTTCAAGATATCAATGAAAATCTCTGAAGAGGCAATTTTCAAGAAAATAACTCAAAAATACCTATGTACAGACACAAACATACATATATGCATCACCTTTTCACTAGGAATAATTGCAGTGCAGGTATATGCTAAAAAAGAAAAAGAGCAAAACAACCAAAAACTCAGAAAATGGTGACTAGTGTAGGCTTCTGGCAAGAGATTTTATAATCTCAAGATTGTTTTATATTAATTCTTAAATATATAAAAAATCTCTGATACATGTGACATATATTACCTTTAGTTTCTTTGCATCTTTTTTAAAATGGAGTTTGCAAAACTTTTTTGCATTACTGCGAAGAGATCTGATATTTTATACTGCTGGTAATAACCATAATTACTGGAGATATTACTTAATTGCTAGGAAGCATAGCACAAAGCAATTCCATAATGTTGCGTTTATATTTATTTAACCATGGGTGACATAAAGCCATCTGCCTTGACTAATAATTGTATGCTACTTGGCTACCTTCTCATCGTCATAGCACTATCTGTCACAGTGCAGACAACTTCAACTTGGATATTCTCAAAATTCAGTGAACTAGCAGACCTCTTTTTCTGACATTCTGAAAGATTTTTTCCCTGCTTTTTCGAATAAATACTTATATATAAGTGGGAATTGGGTACACCAACCGCATCTCCAATCTGACTATCATTGTTTGAAGCACTGTGAAATCACATTTTTGGTTAAAAAACAAAGCATGGTGAATAGACAAAAACCATCAATTCATTTTGCTCAATTACTGAAGCAGAAAAATCTTAAATAGTCCATTTCAAAAACAAATGAAAACACTTTTTGCTCTGAAGGAGGGAGAAGAACTGAATTTTTAGACTCACCAGGTTGAAGAATACGATAATAAAAAATTAATTGACCCTTGAGGAAATTAAACTAAAGATGATATGCCATAGTTTATTGATTATGTAGTGGAAGTGTGTTCCTGTACACTGGAACTAATTAAATGTCAAGGGGGACAGAATTAATGAGAACATGTAATTCTTGATAATTGTTAATAAAACTGACCTGATGCTTAAAACTGATCCTGTATGTCTCTCATTTACCCACACGTTCAGACCAATTTTTAAGACATGAGCTTTTTCAATTCCTTCTCAAAATTAATGCTGTATATGAGCTTTCTCTCACAGTATTAGAAAGCAGAAAAGAAAAAAAAAAGAAGCAGTTTCAGTTTTCCTAGAAACACAAAAACATCTCCAGGTACAGCACAGACAGCATATGATGTATGCAAAAACACTGCATCAATAAATCCTTGACTGACTCTTCACACATATGTAAAGTTTAAAAACTAAAACCTTCTAATATTCTTCCATATCTATGTGGAGAAATATAGGGGAAAGTATAGCATGCATAAAGGTTTTGCAAATTACTGTTTTGTCTTTCTTCCTAAGAAAAAAATGTTTTTAATTAAATGAATTAAATGAAACTATCCACTTGACAAAAGTCAAATTCTTCCTTTTAAATGTGTAGTATTCACATTTATAGCATTCAGTGAATCAAACAGAAAGTGAATCTAGTGACTCAAGAGACCTGTGAAAGGTCTCACCTACTTCAATTTCTTTCAAAAAGGTGGTATGAAAAATAATAAATAAACTGGAGACCACAAGGAGTGGGAGGGTATATTAAGAATAATCTACATCTTATAAATTGAGGCAGTAATTTAAGGAATGAAGACTTGGATTAGACAACAGCTACATCAACAGATTCAGTAAAAGTATGTTTTCCCAAGGAAAGTTGGAATTATTATTATTCCTATTAGTTTTTCTTTCTCTTTTCTATGAATCTTGCCTGTAATATGTAATTTTATATGTAATATCTATTTTATTTCTGTAAAGATATTTTAACTTTTCCAATGTTTTGAACAAGGTAATTCTTAAATGGTGTCTTATGTTTAAAGAAGAACACTGTTATTTTAAATTAAGGTTTGCATTTGACTGAGCAGATATTTGCTAAAATAAGATATTAGCAAGAATAAGATTTATCTACATTTACATGTACATATAAATATATGTATATACGCACACATATATGTGAATATATGTGTGCACATTTAACCATATTTAGGCAAGTGAACAATTTTGAATGTCAAAGAGAACTACTTATGTATTTCAGTGATCTCCCAAATTAGCCATAGTTTTGGTCATCTGCCATCTTAAGATTCCTGGAATCTGATTGTATGGCGGAAGGTCAAGGAGAAGGAGCTGTAAATGCATAGAGGAACTGAAAATAGTGTGTTCCACAAAGAGTCGGCTAGCTACTAATAAAGATTAGGTTCCTAAGTTCCTGGTGTTAAATATAACTGATTTTATTCTCAGTAGTGGTCAGCAGTGAGAATCTAATATATCCTAAAAAATCATTGTGCATTAAAAGGTAGCAAAGATGAGGATTGCAAATGCTGCTACTTACAGCAATAAAGACAGATATAAAGATAGTAGTTCAGATAATTGCTAGCATGGAACTACTACTTGGATAATCAAGGATATCAATTTGACAAAATTATTTACATATTATTATCAACATTTTTCCTTGTAATGACACATTATACAAACATAACAAACCAGCCAAATATCTGAGCAGCTACTCACAAGAACTAATGAATTTTAATAAAAATTAATGTTTTGTTAAAATTGCTATCAAATAGTTTTTTATATGCTGAAATTATTACAAGCTCATAAATGTTGCAACAGTCACATTAAGCAAATATATTTAAAACAAGCACTTAAAGGTATATATTGTTCAGAAGAACATAGACAAAAAAGTCGACATGAAAGACTAAAAATGTATAAAACACAATAATTCATCTAGGTGGGCAGCTAATCTTTTTAAGGACTATTTCTGATTTTTTTTTTTTTTGGATGCTGAAAAAGTCCTTTATTATACAATGAGTAACAACGGGTGAGCATAAAAGACTTGCAGAAGAGGAAAAGGTAAGAATTGGTTACTTAGGATTTAAATATAGGAGATTCCTTTTTCTAATGTCACAGCATTTATCCAAAAATCATAATGTGATGTCTACAAATATGGGAATAAAGATCTCATTACAATTCTTTCTACATTTGTTAATGTAACTTGAAGGTTTCTTGGTTTTGGCTCTTTAGGGATCCCTCTTTAAAATATATGTACCTGAGTATATATATGCATGTATATATACACATAGATATAAGAGAGAAAGAGTGAGAGAGTGACTGACTAGATTCCATGGAAACAGCCTGACTATACAACACTCACGTCTTATTTTATGTAAAAAAACAAAACACACACAAAAACCCAACCAAACAACCAACCAACCAACAAAAACAAAAACCAAACAAAAAATCAAACAAAAAAACACAAACAAAAAATCCACACAAAAAAACAAAACAAACTAAAAAACTAATCCACCACACACACAAAAAACACCAACCAAAAAAAAACAAAACCAAAGACAAACCAAACAGACAAAAAACCCCAAACCCCAAAACCAATGACAAAAACCATCAAGGATAGATCTATTTTCAAAATATGTTCAAAACATTACTTCTTGAGAATTAGGTAAACAGATCATATAGACTTTCACAGCCTCTGTAAGTACTGTGTTACAGAGCAGCCCTGCAAAAATTTTGAGGTACTGTCGTGAAAAACAGGGCTTTGAGCTGGCAATGTGAGCTTGCAGCCCAGAAAGTCAACCACACCCTAAGCTGTATCAAAAGCAGGGTGGATAGCAGCTCAAGGGAGGTGACTCTGTCCTTGTAACGCGCTCTCATGAGACCCTACTTGGAATATGCATCCAGCCTTGCAGTCTCCAGTACAGGAAAGACATAGACTTGTTAGAGGAAGGTCATGCAAATGCTCAGAGGACCAAAACACTGCTCTTCTGAAGAAACAGAGCATTGAACAGAAGAGTTCACTTGGAAGGGACCTACGATGACCATCCAGTCCAAATGCCTGAACAATTCAGGCCTGAGCAAAAGTTAAAGCATATTATTAAAGGTATCATCCTAATGCCTCTTAAACACTAACAGGCTTGGGGCATCGACCACCTTTCTAGGAAGCCTGTTCCAGAGTTTGATCCCAGTAGAGAAATGGTTCCTGATATCAAGTCATTTAAGTGATGGCATTTGTCTTCCCAAGTCACCATTCTGTATGACAGAGCCTAGCTTTCTCGGAGAGGGCTGAACATTCCCTGCCTGCAGGAAGTGGTGAAAGAATTCCCTGTGTTGCTTTGCTTGTGTGTGCAACTTTTGCAGCTTTTGCTTTACTTAATAAGCTGTCTTTATCTGAAGCCAAGAGTTTTCTTACTTTTACCCTTCTGATTCTCTTCCCTGTCTCAGTGGCAGGCAATGAGCAAATGGCTGTGTGGGACTTAGTTGTTGACAGGGTTAAACCACAGCAGTGTGTCAGAGGAATCAGATTTTATAAAGGATCTATTTTCTTCCTCTACCAAGGAACACATGAGGATTTTTAGAACTTAAGAGATAATGGAATTATCAGTGACTGAATTGGGCAGGATATGGTAATTCCTACTACTCAATATTATTTATCATTCTACTAGTCTAAGTAAAAAACATGAACATAAACATTACTGGGAATTTAAATGTGAAGTAAGAAGCATGAGTGAATCAGTGGATCCAGATCAGGAAGTGTATTCCCAGTAAATATATGAAAACTTTCTTCTCATAAGTTTGCTTTTATAACTAGGTACTAACAGCAGCATTCAAAAATATCAGTTATCATTAAAAGATTTACTTACATCCTGACTTCTGTTTCCTAGCAAAAAAAAAAAAAAGGCAGTGTAAAAAAATTGCCATTGTACTTTCTCTCTGTATCTTATTTCTCAGGTATAAAATGATATGAAAATGGCTTGCAATTCAGAGTGTCATGACAATACTTAGGACATGGGCTTATCTGCACCACATTTTATCAGAAGAATAGCAATTGTGAAAGTACAGTGTTTCCATAGCTGTCATACAAGGTTCTCAAATCAATTTTCATATTTTAGAGATTATAATCTTCTTACAATATCAGGAACCAATAGTTCTGAAGAGTTCAGTAGAGAGACAATATCATAAATACCTTTAAGAAAAGGACAGATTTGGGTCTTGAAGGCACTGCATGTGTTTATACAACATATGAATGCTGGGGATAAGTAGAAGAACTTAGCCGTCCTTGCATTGAAACTTCAGTATGCATCTCTGATTTTAGAGCTACAGCAATTTGTACAGCAGAATTCAAGGTTAACTATAGTGTATCCTGGATATACTTCTTCCAGTATTATCATCTCATAACTCCTTTGAGACTTCATCCCTGGTGGTTGCTCTCATAAGGAAAGAAACAAGTGTTTCCCACTTGAGAAAGAATCTATATTTCATTACATCCGTATATTCCATTGGATGGTTGGAATTCAATAAGTGAGTGTCTCACTGAAATTCCTCTTCCAGGTGAGAAATTTTTTTTCAGATTGGAACTTTTCAAGTTTACTGGAGTGGTATTTTGGATAACAATCTGTGCACTCCATAAATAATCAGAGTGTCTGTAATCAGGATGTATGTGACACTTGAAAATTTGAAGTACTACCATAATGTAAATATCTGTTAAAAATCAATTAAAAGAATGAGATTTTTAAAAATACTATTTCCATCTCATGCAAATATTATCTGGGTAACAATAATCAACCACTTCTTTTTATTAATAGTTATCCTACAATTTTTGAAAAAAAAGGTCCGCATCTTACTTGTTTAAAAAAAAAAAAAACAAAACAACATTTGAAAGTGTGCACAAGCTTAATCCCCTGAACAAATGTTGGAATATATTTGGAAACCTAGCTTAGTCCACTAAGATGGATAACTTACCTGAGGTACAAGAAAAAAGCCCAAGTCTGCACATCTGTGCTATGATGTAAAAATTTCAAACTTACAATACGTATGTTGTACCTTACTAGTATAGAATCATATTATTGCGATATCTATTTCCAGTAGGAAAAATGCTGATCAGACACAAGGAAAAGAAAGTGTTTTGCAAGAAATTGGTTAGAAAGATGGTGAAGGTCAAAATCCTTCATTGTAGCACTTAATATTTTATGTTGATGGGTACATCAGATACAGCATTTTCCAGTTAGTTTTAAAAAATTTCAGAAAATATCATATTTGGATTTTTTTTAAGGACTTTTCTGAAACAAAAACTTATTCGAAGTCTTGTCATGTGTTGCACTACCAAGTAATTATAAATTAGTTATTATAATGAAATATGAAAATATTAATAAAAACAAAGCTCTCACTTTTTTGAAATGCAGAGTAACAACAGGTTGAAATATTCAATCCAAGTTAGTTTTAGTAGGGAAAGAAAAAGGATTGAAATAATAACATATAACCAGAGTCAATTTGAAATCATAAATATCAACCAGTTTAAATCTCATATTTAGAAACTGAGACTATGTTTGCCACAGGAAAAAATGTTGAGGTAAGTCTTCCAAAGAAACAAGATCAGAGGAGTAATGTATTAAAAGGAAGCCTAGGAGTTGGAAACAACAAAGAATTTGCTATTTGTATTTTTAAGATTTTTTCATTTGTACATTTTTAGAAAATCAGACAAACATGCTTCCTTGAGGAAAGACTCTCTAAGACAGACGTCTCATCTATCCTTCCTGTAGTAAAACTGTTTTGGATTTAGTTTTATGTGGTTGAAATTACAAATCTCTGCTAACTTTGCCTATCAAGCATGAGAACATTGCTGGTAGAAACCAGTTTCTGTGATTTCTTTTTTTCCCCTCAATCTCTTTTAGGGAAAAAGGAAGACTAAAATAAATATGAAGGGGAGATGGAAGAAGAATCAGAGGCTGAGCTTATCTTGTTCTAAAATGGAGATTCATTAAAATGTGGATGGGTTTATATGATAAGGTTACTTGAAATCAGTCAAATTGATCCCTGAGGGATTTTGTAACCACCACTTGCTACCATCCTATATTTCAGATAGCTTTTATGACCAAATAGAAATTGAAGAAGAAAACAAAAGAGGACAAAACACCAAAAAAACTCATCCCTAACCCAGTAGAATGGAATTAGTGGAAATTAGTGGAAATTGAGTTTTTTTCATTACATCTTTCCTTAAATTCTGGCAATCCTTATATAGCAGCTATCCTTCCTCAGTGCCCAAACCTCAGGAATAAGTAAAAAAATTAATTGAAATTGTGCTGGTCAGCTGGGGTACAATTAACTTTCTTCACAGTGGCTGGTATGGGGCTATGTTTTGGATTTTGCTGAACACAGGGTTGATAATACAGAGATATTTTTGTTATTGCTGAGCAGGGCTTACACAGAGCCAAGGACTTTTCTGCTTCTTGTACTGCCACACAGGCAAGGAAGTTGGGAGTGTGTGGGAGGCTGGGAGGAGACACAACTGGGACAGGTGACCCAAACTGACCAAGGGGATATTCCAGACCATATGACATCATGCTTAGCATACAAAGTGGGGGAAAGAAGGAGGAAATTTGGGATGTTTGGAGTGATGGCATTTGTCTTCCCAAGCAACTGTTATGTGTGATGGGGCCCTGCTCTTTTGAAGATGGTTAAATACCTGCCTGCCCATGGGAAGCATGATGGTGTGAGAGTGAGCAAGCAGCTGGGTGGGTGAAAGAGTTTAAATTTCCAAATGAAAATATGTTGTGTTTGGAAAGCAAATAAAGGATGGCCTGAATAACCATTTTTCTGCTAACATTCTCAAAGAGAATAATTACCCAACCCATCACCTTTATGGAGAACTCTAGCATGAAGGTGCTGAATAATTAAATCCCCTTTCCCTGAACATTTCTGGCCTATGAACAAAAGTCATGTGTGATTTTTTTTTGGCTTTATATAGCAAAGACATATGTATGCAGTTCTAAGCAATGCATATTCAGTCATCACTCATCTGTTTTAAAACTTCTTATTGACAATAGTTGGGCCCAATTCACACCCCACACATCATCAAAGATGAAATTCTATACATAGGGAATCCAGCACAGCAATTCCTGCACCCTCAAATTTCTGCAATTAGCAAAAATGGATTAAATTCAGTGATTCCTTGCAAAATTGACATTCATTAAAAGTATCACCTCTATATGGGGTCTGCAACCACTAAAGACATATTACAGTTTCTATGTCACTATCACAGTCTGAAGTTCCAGAAGGGATTGATAATATATATATCCATACATATATTTTATTAAAATAATAATAAAAATAAAACTTCCATACATGTTATTTTTCACAGCAAGTTCATAATCCATTTATAAGTCTATATTAATCCACTGGCTCTCAAAATGTACCTGTAATTGCCCAGTAATATTTCATTGTTTATCCTTGTTTGGGTGATAAGTCTAGGCTGGAATTTAATACCTGAATTTCAGAAATGAACTCTGTGAGCAGAATAGAAATTTCTTAGAGTGTATTAAAACCAGAAACTTGTTATATTGCTTTATTCCAAATATATATCCAGTCACTGATGCTATACAGGTAAACTATTAAGAACAGACAAAAAAAAATAACCTTTGAATATCTTTATTCATAAATTAGCATATAACAAGTATTATACTCCCCCTAAGTTGTGACAGCAAGTTTATTATACAACTTATGAATTCAAGGAAACGTCAACTTTTCTTTTTTTTTCCTTTCTTTTTAATATCTGGTGTTAGAAATAAGAATGTTTTATCTGCAAGTTCTGCAGTACCTTTGCTACTATTTGAAACAACTTCTGGTTTCCCAGGAAATAATAGAATGGTTTCTTCACCACACAGATTGGTCTTTGTGTGAACAGCTCATTCATTATTGATGCAGATTGATTTTGTCTGATTACCTTCTCTGCAGTTGATAAGAATCCTGCACAACTTACCTTTTATTTTTGCTGCAGGTGATAAACTGAAATTACTTTTTGCTGCCATGGTAACTTTATTTTATAATAGTGTTCCATTTCAGCTTTTATACTAAATTTGCTCACAACGTAGGAGGAAGAAGAAAAGAAGAAAAGTGACATGAGAACAAGAAAGTGACGATGATTAAAAAAAATTACAAAATATTCAAAATTAAGAATGGGTTCCTTCAAGTGTTCACTCAAGGTGGGAGAAGAACACCATGTAAAATTTAACACTAATTTTTATTTGACAATATTTACAACAAAAATGAGAAGGATCTGTTTAAATAGAAATTTCATTCAGGTATCTAGCCATCAAAATGAAACACGAGAATCAGAAATAAAACTAGTCAATAATTTAAAATAATAAGAAGAAAGTAAACAAAATAACCATGTTGGAAAGGTGTCAATGAAAATAAGATGTTAAAGAGATCCTATTTTGATTTTCTACATACCATACTGCTGTAGATACAAGTTTTGACAAAATGAGGTCATGGAGTCATACCAGTCAATGAAAATGGTAATTCCTAGGTATTTTTTCTATTGAGTTTAAAGGCATTTAATACAATCTATGGCATGTATTTACTTCATAACGATGCCTGATCTTGAATATATGCCTTAAATGCATTTTCAATTATAATTTCACTTCATAAAGGGCATGAAAAAATGGAAGAAAACAATGGTGCAGAAGTGTTCATCCTAGAATATGCAGAAAGAAATTTTCCAGGGTTTGATTTTGTCCTCTTTTTTTTTGTGTTTTGTTTGTTTGTTTGTTTTGTTTGTTTTGGGTTTCGGTTTGTTTTGGTTTTGGTTTTGTTTGGGTTTTTTTGTTTCTTTGGTTGGTTGGTTTTTTGTGTGTGTGTGGTTTTTTGTTTGTTTTTCTTTGGTTTGGATTTCTTTGGGAAAAAAAATTACTTGTGTAGTGGAAATAAATTTGAATTAACTATACAAGTAAAACAATATTATCTTCCCCAATATGGCATCAGCTGTTTAAAAACAACAAGTTTCAAGAACCTTCTGTATCAAACTACTCAGTGTTCCTAAAAGACCTGTGTCAACTTCTAACAGAGAATCTTGAAAGCAGGACCACCAACAGATGGTGACTCTTTTTTTCTCTATAGGGAAGTCAGTCCTCTTCTTGAAACAAAGGAAGGATGACAACCATAGTTTGCAGTGTAGGAAAGAGGAAGAGGAAAAAGTGGTGTTACTGTTAACTTTATGGCATAACAGATGTTTTTTGTATAAAGAAAATAAGTCAATCTCTTTTTCAGCAATCTTTCTTTTTATGACTTGAGATAATGATTTGCTAATTCTAAGCAAAGAAACAACCAATGTAACAGTTCCAAATATGGACTGGCAGTATCTGCTGAGAAAATGCTTTTTTCATTGTGCAGAAAACTTGCTGGTTGTAAAGTTGAGCAAACATTGGAGTTATCAAGGTAATGGTAAAATCACAGAAAATAGTTCTGGTCAAACCAAATGCACTTCCAAGAACTTGAACAAACAAACAAACACACACACACACACACACACACACACACACACATACACACATCTTTACAAAGCGCATTTACACATGCTGTCTTGATGTCACATATCACTGATGAAATGAAGTGACATTTCTAAATTTTTTTCATAATGGGAAGTGATGACATTTTTCCCCTTTTTCATTTTTTCTATTGTTTAATTAATTATTTCTACAAAAAAAATGCTAATTCAACTTCAAAAATTACATTTGAGTGTCACACTGTATTTCTGGAACATTTCCTTCAGCGGACGTACATTGAAATTTTTATTATTTTTATTTTAACTGAACCCATTTTAGTCAGATTCAGTCTATATTTAAAAATATCTTCTAACCCTCAAAAAAGATATTTTTCCATATTTACTTATGTGAAAGAATAAACAGACAAATAAGAAAACACTCAGACCTAGGCAGAAACACATACTGCTACTAAAAACTCCATGTCACCTCCAGAAGGATCCAAGGCTGATCTGTTTTTTAGATTCTCACAACAGTGTCACCGGGGAATTGCATGCAATATTTGGAGCATTCACTACTTCAGGGCATGAAGGTTCTAAAAATAAAAGCTGACACTATTGTAGTGTGCTTAAATGTGATTGACAAGAACACTGAAGTCATAAAGAATGAGAGAAAATTGTTATGACACTAGGCAAGCTGCTTAAACAATGAGAAAGGGGTCATGTTTGTGTTCTGGGATTTTTTCCCCCATGCATCCCAAAAGTGGTCACTCTGAAGTGGTAAGGTTCTTAGCCATAATTTTTCTTTTGTTTCCCTGGATAAAAACAGTCATTCCATTAGACAGATTTTACATTTAAGAAATCCATATTTCTTTCCAGAAGAGGAAACATATATGAAATTTTATTCTTCACTGACAAGTTTATTACTATTCTGTAGCATTCATCAAGACAGAATTTTCACCTTCTGATACCTCTACTTACATTCTAGTGAATTCTTCAAGATTCCTAAGAAAAGGAGTGAGCCATACAAGATAGGATTTAAAAAAAAATAAAATAAAATCTCAACACTGTTGTTTAGAATCTCCCTGCACTGCTGGAGGGGAGGAAATAGAGCCTGGGAAAGATGGAGGAGTTGAGGGAAGGTGTTTTAAAGATTGGTTTTGCTTCTCATTACCCTGTCTGATTCTGAGTGGTAATAAATTCAATTAATATCCCCAAGATGAGCCAATTTTGTCTGGGATGGTAATCGATTTGTGATTTCTCCCTGTCCTTATCTCAGAGCATGAGCCTTTCATTGTATTTTCTCTCCCCTGTCCAGTGGTGGAGGTGAATGATGGGTACCTGACATCCACCCAGGACCAACCCACCACAGCAGAATTTGTAGAACAGTGGCAGCTGTGATTGTGGGTTTTATAGGAAAAATAGCAACTTCTATGTATTAATTCACATTTGATTATTGCAAAAAAGTGTTACATATTTCTATGTAAAAATATGCACAGGCAATTGTGCAGTAGAAAGTGTTGGGAAAAGATGAATGGGAAAGGAATTGAACTCTAAATTATTTTTTTTTTTAATTTAGTAAAACTAAAACTTTCCATTAGCACATCCACTTCTTCAGGTTTTCATACTTCTTTTTCAACACAGTGGTAGTCCCAGAGCTATAGACATCTGAAATGTACATTTAAAACTATCTGTTCATAATTTGATACTAGCAGAGCAAGTAGCACCTGCTGATTCCCAGGGTACACCAATAAGTGCAGTCTGCAGACTGAAACAGCTGGCACCACTATTTAACACAATCAGGATTTACATTTAAAATGTACTTGGTATTATATTAGGTTTCAGTAACTACTTTTCATCATGTGACCATCTGTTCCTGCAGTTGCAATTTTGTGCTTCCCTTGATAGCTGTCCTCAAAAAAAACCCACAAAAAAATCACCAAAGCCAAAAACTTAAAGTCATGCTGGGCGTTCTACAGTAAATCTCTTTACTGAACACTAAGGAACACAATTGCCAAATATTGTCTAGGCCTGATAGGCAGCTCATCACTGCACATCCAGTTGTTCACTTCCCCAGTGGAAAAAGGAGAGAACCCAAAGGGTAAAAGTGTAAAAACTTGTGGGTGGAGAAAAAGACAATTTAACAAATTAATAAATGCTGTGCAGGCAAGCAAAACAATGCAAGGAATTTATTCACCCTTTCCCATTGGCAGGGAGGTGTTCAGCCATCTCCAGGAAAGCTGTGCTCTATCATGTGTAAAGGTTACTTGGAAACATCATCACTCCAAACATCCTCCCTTTCTCCTTCTTCCCCCAGCTTTATACACTGAGCTTGAGGCCATATGGTTTGGGATATCCCTTTGGGCAGTTGGAGTCAGTTGTCCCAGCTCTCTTGCATCCCAGCTCCTTGTGCACCCCAGCCTGCTCAGTGGTGGGGCAGCATGAGAAGCAGGAAAGGCCTTGATGCTCTGTAAGAACTAAATAAGTAGCTAATGAAAACATCCTTGTGCTACCAACACTGTTTTCTTGACAAATCCAAAACATAGCACCACATAGGCTAAATGAAGAAAAGTAACTCCTCTATCCCAGCCGAAACCACAACACCTAAGAACAAACATTGGCTTCTTAAATATCACTAAGGGCACCATAAATTTTTCACAAACAGGTGTAAACAGTTTTAAGTACCTAAGCTGAAAACTGATATCTGAAACTTACCCATTCATAGCATCAGAAAATATAAAAAAAACAAAACACAAAACATTGGCAACAAAATATTGACAGACAGAAATTGTCCAGTATCACCTATAAATGACTTCCTGACTACAATACATGGATCATTTTTTTGGGAAGTGGAGAACATGAATATTAGTCCCCTCAGAAAGAAAAAGGTGATATCTGTTACTGTAAACAACTATGATCAGTTGCCTATTGATCAACAACAGTAAAATTTACTCTAAGAGAAGTGTTTCAGAGTAAAGGAAGCCCTGACTAACACTCCAAGGTTTGAAGAGGTGATTAACTCTAATTGTGTCTTATAAACTCCAGCAAGATGCTGGAAATAAATTGAAAACCAAATATATGGGTCAGTATGCTAAGATGAACCAAAATATATCAAAACCACCATATTTTTAGTGCTGTGTTTGAATCTTTAGATAAAATGTCTGAACTAACTCAATTTTTTTTTTTTTTAAAGTAGGAAAGTAGTTTCTTATACTGCTTTGAGTTACTGCACAGAACTTGAATTGATTGTATTAATCCTGTCAGAGAAACAGATAGCTACTGTGCTCTTCTGCAAGCAGCAAAAGGGTAAAGTTCTATCAGCATGTAGCATTCCTGGTCGGAGTGAGATATTCTGAGGCTGGCTAACCAGTGACAAAGCCTTGCAGAGTGAAGACAATTTGTGTTTTGAGGCAATTGTGGTGGTGCTGCAGACTGACACACTACAGACATTCCATAGCAGTTATTTTGTGGTAGCTCTGGTCTGATTCCACGGATTGAATATCCTTTAGCAATTGGAGCATTAAATGGTACTTTTTGGTGATCTTTTAATTTGATTTCAGCTATGAAGAGTGGAAGCAGTTAAGGGATTTTCTTTGAAAGCAGAATTCTGACCTCTAAAAGATTAACATATATAAATATAAATACAAATATAAATTTAAATATAAACATAAATATAAATATATATATCATAGAACATTAAGGGGTTGGAAGGGACCTTAAAGATCACCCAGTCTCAAACATCCCCTGCCATGGGCAGGGACACTTCCCACTAGATCAGATTACTCAAGTACTTATCCAATCCGGCCCTGAAAACTTCCAAGGATGGTGCATCCACAACCTCCCTGGGCAACCTGTTCCAGTGTCTCACCACTCGCACAGTGAAGAATTTCTTCCTAATATCTAACCCAGATTTCCGCTCTTTCAGTTTGTACCCATTACTCCTTGACTCATCACTACAGTTCCTGACAGAGTCCCTCTCTGGCTTCCCTGTAGGCCCCCTTCAGATAGTGTAAGGTTGCTGTGAGTTCTCTAGGCAACCTTCTCTTCTCCAGGCTGAACAGCCCCAACTTTCTCAGCCTGTCTTTGTAGGGCAGGTGTTCCAGCCCTTTTATCAGCTTTGTGGCCCTCCTCTGGACTTGGTCCAACAATAAAATTAAATATATAAATGTATGATAAGTAAATTTGGGTTTAATCACTCCATTTACTTCGGGCATCCCTGATTTATTCCACAGCTGTGATGCTGTCTTGCCTTTGTAATGCTTATGATGAATAATTTTCTTTGCTTGCTACATGAATACTTAAAAAACTAGAATTTTAACTGCAATTTAAGAGAAACATGAAATAATTTTAGGCTTCTAAGAGAAATTAAGTGATTATTAGTATTATAAAAACTACTTATACTCCCGAAAATCAGATTTACATTTTTTTATTAGGGCCAAGCTGCCTTATATACTTCATATATCGTAAGCAGACAGTTATTCCCTTCAATTATTTTTATTGTTAATCTAAAAGTAGAGGAGAATAAAGATTAAACAAATTTGCACAATCTTTTCAAGAGCTGCAGTCTATTGCTGAAAGGTAATAGAGCAAACCATGACAAATATCTCATATTCTAGTTGCATTGTAATCATTAGTTTATACAAACATTCTTGGGAGACTTATTTTTGATGGGTCTTCTATTGATATTTGGCAGCACTGAAAAACATTCAGTTTCTGGTTGATTATGGTGCTCTGCTTTGGTTTACATGTGTTATTTTAAAATAAGCAATTGAAGTGTCTATTTTCCTATAATATATCCTTTCATTTATGTAATGCTAAATTGATTTAGGTGAGAAGTGTTTAGTTCCAGGTGGAAGGGACCAAGGGCTGATTAAGTTAAGCATGTTGCTAAGGGCATTGTTCAAGCACCTATTAAATACTAACAGACTTAGGGCATTGACCACCTTTCTCAGGAGCCTGTTCCAGGGTTTGACCACCCTCCTGGTAAAGAAATGTTTGGTCTAAACCTCCCCGAACTCATCTTTGAACCATTCCCATGTGTCCTGTCACTGGATCCTGGGGAGAAAAGACCAGCACTTCCCTCTCCACTTCTCCTCCAGAAGCTGTATAGAGCAATGAGTTCACTCCTCAGTCTCCTCCTCTCAAAACTAGACAAGCCCGAAGTCCTCAGCCGCTCCTCACAGGATGCTCCAGCCTTTTTACCAGCTTTGTTGCCCTCCTCTGGGTGCATTTAGAAACCTTCACACCCTTCTCAACAGTATGGGTCCCAGAGCTACACATAGCATTTAGGGTTAGGCTGCTCCAATGCAGAATACAGCAGGACAATCAGCTTTTTGACCAGCTGTTTATTTTGTGTTTAATGCACTCAGGGATGGGATTTGCCTTCTTGGGTGCCAGGGCACCCTGCTGACTGCAGTTGAGCCTGCACCCCAGACTCCTTTCTGCAGGGCTGTTCACCAGGCAATCCTCTCTCTATTTGTACTTGTGTCCACCATTACTCCATCCTTGGTGCGCAATCTAGCATTTCAACTTGTTAAATTTAATCCCATTATAATGAGTATATGTACAATTTGAGAACCAATCTTCATCCATAGAATGCAAAACTATGTTCCAGTCTTGGGAGTAATTTTATGGGTTTTCCACAATAGATTTACAAGTTGACTAGCATGTGATTTTAATTTTACTTTAAATTTTACATACTGACTGTGAATTTGTTAATTTTTTGCTGAATTTTTGAATTTTTTTTCAAGTATGTGCTAGGTTTTACACTGAGCTGCAAAAGAAAACCTTAGCGTACACAAAGTTAAAGTCAGATTACCTGCCACATGACACAACTTTGGCTGTAAAAGATGCAAGTTAAAACTCTATACAGCATGAACCTCAGTTGGGTTTAAGACAAATAACTCAGGCAGGAATACTATGAATGAATTACAGTACTTGTGGTGCACACTATTTACTTGCTTCAAAGAGATGTATACATGCTTTGGAAAAGGGAGTGAAGTCCCAACTTTTTACTATATCCTGGGAGTGGGAGTGAGATTACGGTATGAAGACATGCTCAAGGGATTGGAATGTCGAACTGAAAAAGGATTTCTGAGATGCCAACTGCAGTCTTCTGCTTTCATGGGCAAGCATATTATACAATGCTGTTTATAAACTTAGCAAGCTTCTGAACCATAGTTGAACAAATCTACATTCATTAAAAAACTTCCGTAACTTTTCTGATAGTAAATAAGGCATTTAATTTCTATTCTAAGTTTATTCATGGGCAGTTGGTACCCATTTGTTCTTATTACCTGTAGTTTAAATAGCTCACATGTCTTCCTGATGTTTATATTTCCTCCTTCTCCAGCCTCTCCCCCCCTCCAACATACATTTAGACTGAACAGTCATATTAGACCTAGACCTTAATTTTCCAGGTTTAATGAGCCAAAGCTTTTATTTCTTCCAGCAAGATAAACTCTCCATTATCCTTATTATTCTGTAAGCCTTCTGTGCAATGATTTCAGTTGAAATGCAGCTCCCTTGCTATAGGTGACCTTGCAAACTTTATCCTTTCTTGGGATGTTAGCTGCAAGTGTCATCACTGAATCACTGAATTTAAGATATCATAAACATTGCCTATCCTTCACTCCTTTAGCCAGTTATTTCATTAATATTTCTCTTTTTAATTTTTTTCCTTCTCCCTGCCCCGACCCCCCAGTAATCTGAAATCTTTTGCAATATACCTCTTTTGTTGATCAAGATCTAATCACATTTTCCAAAACTACTTTTTTGTCCAGCTCCTCTGTTACAGTTTTGGCACTCACCTACACAGTGTCTAAAAATGTATCACACTTTACTGTAGGAACTATTTGATAAAGGAATATCCCACAACACTGTGAATAACTGAGCTCTACCATTTATTAACAGCATTTGGTTTTTAGCATATATATTTTGAAACTACAATTCTGCCCTGAAGATAATTTCTGATAGCATTTATTTCTCTAGAAAATTCATACCAATACCTGAATGATGGGAATTTATAAAATCTTTCCATTCCTTAGGCTTTATCTCACCAGAGTCTTGAGACCTTTATGCAAGAGATGCAAAGTAAAACTTTTCCAGTGATCCTGGACTTCTTCAACACAACACATGCACAAACTTGAGCAAGTTGTAGAAATCATCTCACTGATAGCAGAACTAAGCCAGACTGTGGAAATCCTGTCAGAATTCTTTATCTTTAATGAGGAACTGAACTATGAAGTGAGGTAGCAGAACTTCTAAATAGTTTTGCTTCTTAGTACTCTCTTCTACTTGTCATCTTTATCTTATCTAGGATAGATCATTAATGTTTATCAGTACAAAACATTTACTTCAGTCCTGTACTGGGTTTACATGGCAAAGTTTTGGCAGAGGGGTGCTGCAGGTGTGTCCTATGTGAGAAGAGAGCATAAGCTACCCCCATATCAGGCACAGACTACTAAAACTGATTCCAAAACTGAGGCACCACTGGCAAAAGCTGATCCCATCAGCAATTCTGGTGGCACTTTTCTGATAACATATCTAAGAAAGGGTAAATAATGCTGTGTGGTAGCTGTGCAAGAGATTTAAAAATATAAGAGAAACAGCCCAGCAGAAACTCAGGTCAGAAAAGAAGGACAGGAGGTACTCCAGGCACCAGAACAAACATTCCTGTGCAGCCCAGGGAGAACACCATGGTGAAGGAGGTTGTCATCCTATAGTCTATGAAGGACCATACCAGAGCAGACATCCACAAAACAGCTCATGAAAAGCCCACGCAGGGGCAAGTTCTGGCAGGAACTGTGGCCCATTGGGGAGCCACACTGAAGAAACCTGTTCCTGAAGGACTGTAACTCGTAGAAAGGACCCTCTCTGTAGAACTTACTGTAGAACTGTATCCCATGGAAAGGACCTACATTGGAAACTTCATGATTTACTGTGTCCTATGAAGCAGAGCTCAGTGTGCGGAAGTTGTGGCAGTGAAGACACCTGACAGACAAACCTTACTCTATTCCCCTTCTGTCACTAGAGATGAGGGAGTAAGAGATAGACCTGGGAAGAAGGTGTGGGGGGGTGGATGGAAGGTATTTGCAATTTAGTTTTTATTTCCCACTCCAAGGCAAGTTTGTTTTGCCCATGATGGCAATTTTCCTGTCCTAACGTCAACCCATGAGCTCTTTCATTTTATTTTCTTGCCTTGTCCTGCTTAGGAAGGGGAGTGAGCAAGGGTCAGTGAACACCTGGAAGTCCAGCAAGCCAGCAAAGATTAACCTACCACAGGCCTTTTCCCTCGCTCAAGCATGGGGCTTTTGCAGAAACTTCCATAATTTTGTGTGGGATTAGGAGAAGTATAAAATATTTCTCATGTTCCAATTTGCTACAATAAGGATTTGGTTGTTCCACATTGCTTTAGGATAAGGTTCATTTTCATAGCATAAGATAAGCAAAATGAAAGTACAGGAAAGCAATAATATTTATTTGCACCAAAACTATTCTAATATGGTCAGATAAGAACCTTAATTAATTGCACAAAAAGATTACAAGCAGAATAAATGACAAAATAAAGACTGTCCTGCAGCTTATTTGGTAGCACAGCGTAAGCAATATAATGAGATCATGTAAAAATAATGTATAGTCTGGGGTTCATTTTATAACTACCTGCTGATGTCCTTTATATCACTGCACAGGTCATTTGACCATTCAGTTTCCCCTGATTTAATCAGGCTGCATGCTGTCTAGGAAGGGATTGTTTATCTTTCTGAATGTGTTCTTACATTAGCAAGGCACTGTGATGATACATAAACCATAAAATCAAAGAGAATAGAGCTAAAAAGGCTCTGAAGAGATGATCAGGTTCATAAGTTACCATGTGGTAAACTCTGGCCACATTCTGAGACACAGTCAAGTATCTCAGATCTGACTTCTGTCATCTGAAGATCCAGGTTATTTACAGATTACACTTTAAAGTACTATTAGAGATTTTTTTTTAAGTCATAGAATCATAGAATCATAGAATCAATTGGGTTGGAAAAGACCTCAGAGATCATCAGGTCCAACCCTTGGTCCAACTCCAGTCTGTTTACTAGATCATGGCACTAAGTGCCACGTCCAATCTCAGTTTAAAAACCTCCAGGGACGGTGAATCCACCACCTCCCTGGGCAGGCCATTCCAAGGCCTGACCACTCTCTCTGTAAAGAATTTCTTTCTAATATCCAGCCTAAATTTCCCCTGGCAGAGCTTAAGCCCGTGCCCCTTTGTCGTATTGCTAACTGCCTGGGAGAAGAGACCAACCCCCACCTGGCTATAACTTCCCTTCAGGTAGTTATGGAGAGTGATGAGGTCACCTCTAAGCCTCCTCTTCTCCAGACTAAACAACCCCAGCTCCCTCAGCCTCTCCCCATAGGTCTTATGTTCCAGTCCCTTCACCAGTCTTGTTGCTCTTCTCTGGACCCGCTCCAGCACTTCAATATCTTTCCCGAACTGAGGGGCCCAGAACTGAACACAATACTCCAGGTGTGGCCTCACCAGTGCAGAGTACAGGGGAAGGATCACTTCCCTTGTCCTGCTGACCACGCTATTTTTGATACAGGACAGGATACCATTGGCCTTCTTGGCCACCTGGGCACACTGTTGGCTCATGTTGAACTTCCTGTCAATTAGTACCCCCAGGTCCCTTTCTGCCTGGCTGCTCTCCAGCCACTCTGTGCCCAGCCTGTAGCGCTGCAGGGGGTTCTTGTGGCCAAAGTGCAGGACCCGGCACTTGGCCTTGTTGAACTTCATCCCTAAACATGATATCAAAGAAAAGCGTTAATAGCATTTGCATATTAGCAGACAGTAGTATAGCCTTCAACATATGGGAATAGCAACACAGCTCTCAGGACAATGACATAAGCTATGGTTTGTTAATTTTTTATTTACTAAACCTGTTGCTAAACTGTTTTTTGTCACATGATGACTTATTCTTTCCTCTAAATGACATAGGGTTTGCAAATCCATCACACAAGATGATGCAGCTTCTAATAGATTTCATACTTTTTTAGAATATTACTGATTTAGTGATCTCTGTCAGATTCTGCCAATCACCTGGAAGATAACTCTAGGAAAGATAATCTAGAGAAGTGATATTCCCCAACATCATGAAGTTGAACAGAAGTAGAGAAAGAAGCTAGAAAAATAACAATAATAAAGGAAAAATAAATAGACTTCACAGTAGGTGGTGAATGCAGGAAAAGATCCCAAATAATAAAGAATTGATGATTTATTCTAGAGAAAAAAATGTTTTTTTTTTCTGTTTACCTATGTATACTCTTTCACTACTATCTAGATGAAAACTTTATTTCATTGTGTGATGAACACATATTCTTCATGCCACAGGACCATGACTAAATAACAATCTTTCTCCTCAGAACAGATTTGCTAATCAGAATTTCTTGACAAAATGGGAGCAACTGTGAAGTTGAAATGTAGGTCTGTAAATTATTTTCTGTTTTTTCTCTAAATCGAAATAATTCTGTGTCCTATAGTTCCTGAGATACACACATCCTTAACATTATGAAAGAGTTAAAGAACACACGTTAGTCTAATGGTTCAGACTCTATACACAACATTGCTCAAGAAAATTTTTGGGAAAAAACGCTCTACATTATGTTTTCTTCTAAGCAAATTAAAAGGTTCTCTGTCTTTAAGAAAACTAATGGAAATTTAGAAGAGGTTTCCTAACAAAGGAAGAGAAAGTGTTTCATTAAAAGGAAATGAGATACCAACATCCATGTACAAGACACCCAATTTGATTTGGATTCCCTCAGAAATCTAGCAACAAACGCATGGAGTTTAGATTACAAGATTTAGAGCCCCAACAATTAGCAAAATCGAGAACTGTAGCTCGATGGTGCAGAGATTAAAGCCAGTCTTGTAGTCTCCTACAGTAGCTTGTCAAACTTAAGTACACAGAATTCTATTCACAAAAACAGTAACTTTCTTTCTAGACTCCCCTCTCCCCAGCCCTTGGATGGGTTTGTATGTGAAGTACACACAGGATATGCCACCATTAGAAAATCTATCCAAATCTTGGGATATCAAATATGAATTGAAACTCGCATAAAGATAATCAAAACCTTATGACTCAGATGTGGTCTCCAGAAGTTCTTAACATCTAGACTGAGCTGAGCAAATGACTGACTATTTGAAAAATGGTATTGTATTTTATCTTTGTGGCTTTTTATGAACTCTTGAAGAAAAAACATGATTCATTTCCCTGAGCAGCAATTAGCTCAGGAAGTCATCTCCATATGATTACATTTTGCTGCGGAGGATAAGATGAATCTGACCTACCACAGAGCATACTGGTAGATGATTCTTATCACTTTATTTGCATCATATCTGTGTTTAGTCTGTACATTCAACCAGATGTTTTCAAAGAAGTACAGAATTTTTTTCTTTTTTTTTCTCCCTGATTCCTGATTTTTTTTTTTTTTTTAAATCTTGGATAATCTTGATTATTTTCGTACACTTGTTTTTATTGACATATGAAGTCACTGACCTGTATTTTCTTACTATTAGAGGACACACATACCATCTACTTTAGCTGTATAGAACTTCCATTCTTCAAGGAATTTATAAAACTGCTCGGCTTATGCAAAAACAAAACCTGTGATTTTCCATTTAAGGACAAGATACTAGGATAACTTAATAGATTTTAGATATAACAGCAGTAGACGCTCTCTTCTTGGACCAGATTAGAAGAGATCACTGCACGCAGTTAAATATTGGTGACCTTTTCAATATATTTAATTATAGAATTCTATTCACTTCATATGCAAACCTGTTTTCAGACATCAATGTCAAAAGTAAATCTGTGATCATCAATAGTTACCCTCTGTGTATGCAGATTGCAGAATGATTCCAAAAGTCAAAATTATGTTTTTTCAAAGCTATCTGATCTCATTTTAAATTCCAGTTCTTGGCTTATCCACCATCACCTGTGGTGAGGGTTTCAATGTTTAATTATCTTCACTGCTGGGAAATCATATCTTATTTAAAGCTTAATTTTATCTCCCCTCAAATTCAAGACATTGGATTATGTCATCCCTTTATCTGCAAGACTAAAAAAACCGACTGTGATTGCTAATGCATATTGCATGGTGACCAAGTTCTGTTTTCCTTACTTCTCTTGGACAAAATGACCAGACTGAAGCCTTCAAGTCTCACAGCTAAAGCCTTCTCCTGATATATAAACACTTTTTCTGTTTCTTCTGTTGACTGTCTTCTGTATTTCTTCTTGAAGTTTGATCATTTATATCAGACATAACATTGTAGCAACAAGCTTACCAGTTCTCTTCCTTTTAAAGTTATTATCTGAAGGAATACAGTAACGTTTATACCAGTATAACACTTCACAAAGAATTTGTGTGAAAGCAGTAATTTATGAACACCCTCAAAGTCTTCTCTGGGCCATTGCTAACCTGACCTGAAGTTCCCTCTCCTAAAAACATTGCTTATGATTTTTCCACCAAAAATGTTATTTTATCAAGATTCTTCTACTAAAATGTGTTTGGCTCAACAGTGCTTATTTATCATAATAGTTTGGATCACTATGTAAAATTTATACCTACTTTTTATTTACTGGCCTATAAATGTGTGTCACATGAAATTTTTATTGCAAAGGCATTTTGTAAACTAGGTAGCAGTGAAAGCACTGAGAAAGATAAAAAAGCAGTGTTACTACCAACAACTGCATTTGGAGATCTGTCAGTGAGCCTATTTTTCATTTGAAAGTACTGATTAACTCAATTGAATAGACATATATAAAATTACTACTTATTTTTAATTAGATACATTTTGTGTTGGTACACTTTGTTATACACTCTTAATCTGTCCAGAAACAAATGATTAGATAACAAGTGTATTTGATGAGGCTTAAATTTCACCAAATGTTTCTGAAAAGCATTAATTGTAATTTTTAATTTTCATTATTTTTTAATAGGAATTCCTAAAACTATTCAGTTACCCTGGTATTAGACTTTGAACAACATTTTTCTGTCCCCTGTGCTCTGTTTATTTTCCAAGCAATAATATATAGAATATTTTGTCAACCTGTGAAGGACTTGTGTTTTCTATCCCTAATTCTCTATTGTGCTCTTTCACCCCGATGAGGAACACCGTACATTTCCCTACGCAAAGATGAAGGTGTAACTATTGATTGTGAAAGATTACGTTACAATGAGATAATAGTTTTGCAAAAAATAACAGCAAATAAGAGAATCATAGAATAATAGAAGCCTATAAATGATTGCTGAAAGAGGTTTCTGGATATCTCCAAGTCCCACTTTCTGCTTGGAGCAGGACTGTCACCCACAATCACTGCTCAGTTCAACCAGGGAAAAGTGTAACCAAGACTACACTTTTTACTAGACTTTTTAGCTGGGTATTTATAGTCAAGACTTTCCAGGTAGGACTTGAAAACTTCGAATGATGCAAATCTCCACAATCTCCCTGTGCAACCTGTTTCAGCACTTCTGCACTCACTTCTGCCAGTGAAGAATTTTTTGTTTCCTAATGTCAAGTTTGAACAACACAAACACAACATTACCCCATTCTATTTTGCTTGTTAATAACAAGAACAGTTTGGCTTCGTCACTTATTTCTTCAAGAACATTTACGTAGGTTTTGCAATGCCCCCTACCTTCTACCCACTGAACTAAGTAATCCTCTCCTTTAAGGTCATGTGCTCAGGTTCTCGACCATCTCAATAACTGAGTCTTGGACACTCCACATCCTACTTGTATCAGCCTGTGTAGGAGGAAGAGATTCTATTCTATGTATAGCTTCCCCAGAGTTATTAAGAGGGAAATGATAAGAACACCTCACTTCTCCTTGTTGAACTGCAGTTCAACAGTTTATGCTACCCAGTGCTGAGACTGATCAAGGTCTCTCTGGATTGAGACTTGCATTTTTTACTTTAACTACTCCCTCTAATTCAGTGTCAATTCATTGTTGGGCTCCAGGACTGAGTCTTGGTGTATATCTGTCGCGGTCGGGGTTGGTC
>VZRE01014265.1:0-11638 GCA_013396775.1 Cephalopterus ornatus | reverse complement strand
GTTGGTCACATAATCTCTCCAGTGGATGTACAGCAATATTAAAGCATAGCAATATAACATTTAAGGAAATGCATAAGGGAAACAAAGGGAAAGGCAGATTAAGGCAAAGGAAGAGTAAAGGAAAGAGAGGATAAGGGTTGAAAGATGGATATGGTCTTATATAGTCATCTCCCGCTTGGTCCAGCGATGAAACTTGGTAGTTGCAGAAGAGATGGTCTTGATCCATTGGGGGTGGGGGAGGGAAACCCACACACTCAAAGAAGTTCTGAGTTATTATATACTTTCAGCTCAGGTGGGAATGCCTTGTACCTCTGTGGGGCAGGGAGTTTTACAATCGATAGTGCCACAGGCCTTGTCACCAGACTTATGAAGACAGTTGCAGCTGCCTACTGTATCAGCATCAATCCTGGTCCATCATGGTCCAATGCTGAGATGCATAGCCCAGGCTAGATGCTCAGTTATCATGTAAAGGGAGGACATTGGCATGATAAAAGGGATTTTCCCACCTTACCAGACTTGCCTGTTCTTAGCCTCTTCCCTTATTCAGTTTGCAGCCTCAGGCACTTATCTGCACCTAGAATAGCTGAACCATGGCACCCACTTATCTGATCTGAAGGTTCTTCAGCAGTATTGAGGAAGGGGGTGGGCTTTTGTGAGTGAGCAGCTGCTAGAGTACGTAAGTCAGTAACTGTTTCAGTCTCTGTCACTCACACAGAATTCAAAGATTCCTGAATACCAAAGATTACAAGACCTGTTTTTGTGCAAGGATTCAGAATTTTGTACTGTCTAATTAAGCTAAAACTGGATTTTTTCAAATATTATTTCTGCACAAATGAGTTACAGTTTCCATAACTTTATACTTCCAGAGGCCTCCTTCTATGCAGAGGCCTCCTTCTATACTGGGGGCAGCTCCTCTGCTGGGATACAACAGTGTGCAACTGAAAAAAGTTATATGTAGTCACATTTACTAATCACAGCACTCTTATTTAATTTTTTTCAATAACGTTGTCCTGCAGTGCATTTTCTCCCTCTTTTCTCCTAAAAAAAAAACCACAACAAAAGGAGAGAATTATTGTAGCAATCATGTAAAGTGCAACTGTATCATGAAACAGTGAAGAGGCACCATGTCCAGCTGTGCTTTAAATGTTGCACAAATTTTGCTTATCTATGGTTTGGAGACCCACCTGCAGAGTTAATACAAACAAAAAGAATCATATAGTGCAGAACTCCTAAAGAGAAAACTGTGACAATAAATTACAGAGCATAAAGCCAGAAAAGAACAACAGGATATAAAACCAGTTATTTGAAAAGCACACTTGAACAATGCTATAAAAATGTAATTAACTGAATACATTGATTTCATTAAGCAATATTAGGATAAGTCCAACTCTCTCTCCCTGATTTCTTAATAGGGTACAAATATGTAACTTATGAAAGATGTAAAGACAGTTGTCATGTTGCTTTTGGTTCATTTTTTTGTTCTGAAATCAGAATATTGCAAAGTAAAGAGTTGAGATTATGTAACCATTACACAAATAACATAGCAGTGTTATATTAATGCATATTAACATGACTAGATGATCAAGCCTTGTTCAGTTTTATGGTTCTATTTTCAGCTTGAATCAAGATTGCCTTTTTTGCTCATTTATAGAATTGCTGACACCTATTCCTGTTTTCCCACCAACAAAGGAAGAGTCTCTGTAGCAGGTGAACTGTTTGCTAAGTGGAGTAAAAAACACTTTGCCCTTTGAGTGACTGTGAGCATTTGCAATGTATGTTTTGAGCAATATTTTACATGACTCTTTTTCTTCAATTAATCATTATTTTTCCTCTCTTTTGTAACTCTTTGTAGTAATTTATAACATTGTTTTCTTGTGTTTCTTTCCCATAGCATTAAAAAATGCAAGCTCAGAGAATTATGTTACTGCAAGTGAGATAAAGGCAATATCTTTTGAAACTCATAAAATATCCTAGGTGTTCTCCAACTTACTTTATGGTGGAAAGTTCAGAGAAACAGAAAGATCAGTGATGGAATTGACAATTCCTAAAGGAAAGGGCTTATAGGATTCAACTGAAGGCATATTGCAAGGTTCTGATACTTAGGACAATGGAGGAAGAGAGAGTGATGCTTCTTTTCTTCCCAGAGATAATTTTCCTATCATTTAGGTATGAACTATAATTTACAGCTTTGGGCTCAATTCTGCAATGCTTATACATAGGAGAGAGCAACAGCTGGAATGCAAACCTTCTGTGGGTGGGATCTGTAGTAAGGATTCATCTCTCCTCGTTTTAGCTTTCAAAAAAAAAGGAGCATCTATTATAAGCTGGTCACCAAGGTTACCTTATAAAACCACTGGAAAAAGAAAGGATTTGTCAAAAGTTCATTTCTGGCTATTTAATATCTCTGAAGCCAACAGAAAGGCAGAGGCTCCTCCATGGCTCAACTTGAATGCTCTGGATCATTTTCTAAAGGAGTCTCTAGCTCTTCATTGAGCATCGTGAGATCTGGTGGGTTATTAGTCTCATTACAGAATATCCCCTGGGGCACACCTACAGATCATACTGTCATTTCTCTTGCCTTAGTGTTCTGTTTTAAGACAGAATTAATTATCTGCTGGAGTGCCTCTCTCTTTTCTGTGAGCGTAGGAAGATCTAAGTCCAGCTACCTTAGGCAAGACCCCTGCCTTTTAGGGGCAGGGAAAGATCAGTACCACTCCACACATAAAATATAAATGTGCTAAAGAGAATATGAACTGGAACTTCATTAAAGTTGATAATCCAATTTCACCAGTGAATTTAATAGTGATTTTAAATCAGAAGCCTTCTGTTTTAACTCCTCAGTACATTGCAATATCATTCATAATTCAGAAGAGTTTTTGCAATCATTATTTTAATAGTTATGTCAGCTTTCTCTCCAAAAACTGTTAAACTGCAAGGTAAAAGTCAACAATGAATTTTGCTTATTAATACTTAACTCCTGAAACTGTATTTAAGTAATGGTTTTTGAAAGATAGGAAAAAAACATACAGCAGTAATACATGCTCATTCCACTATAGCAAGATTGGAGTAATTGAGTGTGTGAAAAACATACTTTTCTGTACATTTTCTGTAGCCTCCTGGTATTTGCTCTCTCATAAGTGAAGCTCCAAACAAACTGAATTCAAAAGGCAACATCTTAGTCAGTTTTAATGCAGGTTATACACGTTATACTATATAAAAGAGTTGAAGTAGTAGAAATTGCAAAAAGCGTGGCTTTCACATACATTTAAAGATAATTTTCCTCTCAGTCATTTTCAGAGTGACATACCCATTCAAAAGTCTCATTCAGAGCTTTTGGGTGTATAAAATTCCATAATTTGGCTTCTTTAATTGCAGAAAGCAAGTTATTAGAACAAATGGTGCAAGTGTTTACAAGTGAGACTTCAATTTACTTTCTTTATATGTTAATCCATATAATTAATTTCTTTCTTATTGAGCTAATGTAATTCTAAGGGCATGTAGTGGGTTGACCCTGGCTGGATGCCAGATACTCACTACAGCTGCTCTCTCACTCCCCTCTGCAACTGGTCAGAGGAGAGAAAAAAACAAACAGTGAGGGATTCATGAGTTAAGATAAGATCTGGGAGAGATTCACTTACTGATCACCATCACAGGCAAAACAGACTCAAAGTGGGGTTATTAACTGAATTTATTACTAACAGGATCAGAGCAAAAGAGTAAGCAAAAAATTCTTAAAAACACCTTCCCCCCATCCTTCCTTTCATGTCCTCCCTCCTCCCCCCCAGCCGTGCAGGGGGATGGGAATGGGGGTTACAGTCAGTTGTTGTTTCTGCCACTGCTCAGGTAGAGGAGTCCTTCCCCTGTTCCTGTGGGGTCCCTGCCATGGGAGACAGTCCTTGATGGACCTTTCCAGTGTGAGTCCATCCCACAGGCAACAGTTCTTCCCAAACTGCTGTCCTGTGGGTCACTCCTCCATGGGGTGCAGTCCTTCACAAATGATCTGTACCAACGTGGGTCCCCCACAGGAGTCACAAGTCCAACCCGGGAAATAAAACCTGCTCCAGTGTGGGCTTCCCTCTCCATGGGCTGCAGGTCCCTGGCAGGACCCTGCTCCATCTTGGGCCTCCCACAGGGTCACAGCCTCCTTCATGTATCCACCTGCTCCAGCATGGGCCCCTCCACAGGCTGCAGGTGGGTCTCGGCACCCCGATGGTCCTCCATGGGCTGCAGGGGCACAGCTGCTCCACCATGGTCTGCACCACGGGCTGCAGGAACCTCAGCTCCAGCACCTGGAGCACCTCCTGCCCCTCCTTCTGCGCTGACCTTGGTGTCTGCATTGTTGTTCCCATGTTCTCACTCCGCTCTTCCCTGGCTGGAATTCTTCACTGCACAACAACCTTCTGTTCTTAAATATGTTATCACAGAGGCGTTACTGTCACTCCTGATTGGCTTGGGCTTGGCCAGCGGCAGGAAGCTCATCCATTGGCTTCACCAGACAATGGGGGATTGCTTCTAGCATCTTCCAACAGAAGTCATGCCTGTAGCCCCCCCACTACCAAAACCCAGGCACAAAAACCCACTACAGAGAGGTACCTTTAAATTGATGTCAATGTGATGAATTTTATCTTTAGTACCTCCTGGTTCATTAAACATTTCATTTAATAAGACTATTACATATTTTATGCCATTTTGATCATCTGCCTTTCCAGATTCCTGTTAAGGCCATATACATGTGAGTTGCTATTCTTTTATTTTAGATCTGTGGAATGCCCAGTCTTAATATGGACTTGAAGAGGAACCTGCCACAGTAGTTTAATTCATGTGCCCATCCTTTTTAAAATTTTTAAATTTTAAAATCTTTAAAGTGTACATGTGTTTGTTCACTTTATTGGTACTAAAATGCATAAGTATGTCAGAATAAAAATGAAGAAGTCAATACACATTTAAATAGAAAAACAAAGAGTGACAAATACAGCACTTGCATCTATCAAGAAGGGAAGCATTCTACAATGAAGGAGCCTTTCAAGCAGTGCTCTTGTGTCAAAAGTTATTCAGGGCCTCTAATTATGAATAGTTTAGACTAGATTTGATTAAATTGGATTAGATGAATGCGAATGAAATAAATGCTACTTATTTGATTCTTTTATCAGTTTCTATTGCTATAATGGAGCATAATGCTGTATTATACCAGATGTAATAGGGTATTTTTATCTTATTTATTTTACATACTAACTTACTTAAATCCTAAATTATTGCCATTATGGTGAGAAGAAGCAATGATTTGTTAATATATTGATGACTTCTTAAAATATGTCATTAAGTGCATTAATCCATTGTCCTTCACCAAAACCAAAAGTGCTTCACAATTCACTGAAACTAAAAGTATCAAAAAAATGCAAATATATTTCTATTGGATGTTGAACTTATGAGACTTAGATTTTCCATAATTTTCCATCAAAAATTGTGCCAATTATCATGAACTATAATAAATTGACTTTTACATTTATGGCAAAACAATACAGTGCCTACTGTGTCAGTGCTTCTGTCTCACAGTTCCCCAACAACCGCTTGGTTGCACTAACTTGAGTTGATGGCAAAATTCCTTACATATCAATGCCAAATTAATTAATATTTGATATTTTTTACAGCTTCTGATAATGGTTCAGTTCAAGTCTTCTCTAAGGGTGAAGCTGTGTGGCTGCAGTATTGTGGGAAAAGATTAGTTAAGATATCAGGTCTTAAATTTTACTGGTAAAATTTTTAACTATATAACTTCAACAGTAGGAAACATGAAAAAAAATGTTTTTCTTAAATCTAGTAACTCATCCAGCATACAATATTTGTGATTCTTTCAGGAGTAACAACCTTTTAGGTTTAATAGTACATTATTAAAGTGATTTTCCTGATTATACCCTCTTACCAAGCTTGGCTTATGGAGTCATCTCCGAGCATGTGAACTGAGATGAAGAGGTGTACACCATGAAACTAAAAAATGCAATTTCAGATAAGCATGGAATGTGTTGTACACCATCAGGCCTTAGATGTGGAAAATAGAATTTTTACTCCCTCCTAATTTGCAGCTATTAAAATATTTGACTAGGTATTATTTAATGTAACAACACGTTTGTACACTCAGATATCACAGAGACAAGGCACAAAAAGCATTTAATGAGATAATAAAAATATGGGAACCATTCTTTTTTTTTGTTTTGTTCTCCTATTTGCACAAATCTCAATTCAAGGAAAACTCTTAATGCAGAATGTATACAAAAAGTGTGGTGAGGCAGACCAGTATTTTCTGTATCATGAGGAGATGACAGGAATATAATAATATTCACGGGCAGTAAAGAAGGCCTGTTATGTCAATCCCAGTCTAACTATTTTTTACTCTGTCTAACAGAGTAGAAACATATCATCTTTCCAAATTAAAAAAAAATAAGTATTTCTTAACCTAGTCCTCATTTAAGAGTGTAGATTGCAAGAAAAGAATATTGTCTAGATTGTCTTTTATGGCTTCTTAAATATGAGAAAGTACCTTTTGAATGGTAGGATTTTGTAGTCAACTTTTCTTCCTAAAATAAAAAAGGAGAAAGAAGTAGCTAAGGATTTTTGGTCTTTATAAGAAGAAGATTAAAGGACTATCCAGATAAAATCTTTACTCATTTTCTATCTTTACTTCTTTTTTGCCTGAAGGAAAAAATAAGATTTTGTTATCTAGACTTTAAATGTAGAACAATCCTTTAAATCCTCATTATTTTGAAGATTACAGAGATTACAAGTCCATACAGTATTTCCTGCCAACAGACACAGAGAAATGACAAGCAAGTATCTAAATGAGGGACTGAAAATCATTTCTTTCAAATGCTGAATGAAAAAAGGGAAAAGACACATAGCATTAGCTGTATTTCTGCCATTCTGTCCTCAAAGCAGTACAGTAAAGGTGAACATGAAATAAAAAGAATGGTCTAAAAGAACTGTAAGTAGGCTTCTTAATACGAAATATGCTAATCTGTAGAGTAGAGATTCCGCTGCACTTCCAAGGCTGCCCAGTATTGAAAAGTTATAATCCAAAAAGCATATGGAAGTTAAAATCCTGCTTAAGAGAAATGGATGTGCAACCTCTGAATTCCAAACATTCACTTTAAAATTCTGGCTTTTCTGGTTTTCCTTATGCAATTTATGATTATTTGAGGTCAGCTTCTGCTTTTGTTTCATATAGAGCTAGAAATTAGCAGTGCACTTACTACAGGTCAACATACCACTATTGCTGTAGAGAATAATATGTTTCTTTTTCACAGCTATTTCCAAATTTTGCTTTGAAAACTAATTTGCCAATTGTAGAAAGTTTTTCATTTGTCCAACATGATTCAATATTTACTGAAGTACTTTGCACTGGTATTGCACAAAATAGAATGTACAGAACATGTGATAGCACTAAGCTGAGCTGAGTTCTTGTTCTCTTATGCTCAAACTACACTTTGAAGAAAATAAATTGAAAGCGGTGAAGAAATCATGGTGTATTTCCAAATTAACACGTGTACTTTCTAATATAACCATCAGGAATACATCATCTTGCTAAAAATCAATTGTTTCTGGAACATCTGGTAACTTTCCAAGTAAATTGACTGAAATGACACTGAAGTGCAGGGAATGGGTGGAGTTTAAAAAAAAAAAATTCTCTGACCAATAAAAAAGTACAAAACAGCAGTACTATTTGCTACAGTTCTCAATCAACAAGTTGGTCTTCGTCTTTCTTTGATTCTTATTCTGGATCAAAGTTAGAGCCCCACAATGCAAGAGAATATTTTGAGGAAGAACTAGTAGTGGAGTCTTGATCCCTGATTTATTAAGAAAATTAACTATATTGGGTACCTCTGACTATGTGTCTCTGTATAATTTAAGTGGGTAATTTCTAAACAAATTGAGAAGTAGAATTCTTACAGACAACAAATTTTGACACATTTTGTGGAAATTTCAAGGTAAGTAGAGGATGGAGACCAAAATAAGGAAAAGCAGGTGTGAATTCCAAGAATAATTCCAAGAAGAAGATTGATCAACACATACATACTTCTGAGGTACCAATAATACATCCTAACACAGGAACTCTAAAAAATAAAAGGTACAGCTAGCCCAGTATTGCAGCACAGGACTTATTAAGGAAACCTAAACACAGCCTGTAGGAAATCAGCTGTCACTTATTCTGCAGCTCAGGGGACTACCTTGGCTTTAAATATTTTTTCTCCTTGAAATTATACAAAAAAGTAATTGTTCTACTAGACTGACTAGTTCTTTTTCTGAAAAGACCTCTAGTGTTTATGATTTTGTGTCTATTACAATTAATGGCTATTTTATATGTCTACAAAATCACAACACTACTTAAAATGAAAATGATTTATTTAAAGTTTTAGAAGTGCCACATATGTCAGGTGAAGTATGAAGTCAGTTTATATTACCCCCTCTTAAGCAATGTGATAGAGGTATCAGAAACCTAAATCTTTTTTTCCTTCTGTGATTTAAGTTAGTTTTCTTAGAACAGGTGTGATAGAAAGTGTTATATCTGTATTTTCCTGATTTAATACTGGAATTTTTTTATGCTAGAACTTAAAAGTTATATTCTAACAAATTTTTAGTAGGTTAGACATGACTGGTTCTCATTTATGCATACTATAATTAATTTTGTTTGGTGGGTGCTTTTTGTGTATAAAACGTTTTCATTGGGGTGTATAATTCAAAAAAGAATTTTGCTGGTGTTTGTGTGTCTGCTGTTTCTTTCTGGGTTGGGAGAGCTTTTTAGCAGAGAGCTAATAACAAAACGTTGTTGTTACCTTTGAAATTGCAGCCCCTTATCTCAATGACTAAGCTGAAAGGAAAGAGAGTGTTGTCTCAGGGAAGATTATAAGGAATCAACAGAACACCTGCTGAGGGACTTGAAGTCTTTAATGTCTTTCAGAACAATTACTTGACTGAGGAATCTAGAACTTTACAAAAGGAAAGCCTTCACAGTGATACTGGTAAAGAGAAAAGAGAGCAGGAGGAAGGGCTCTGCATATACCCTAAGATCTTGAAAGGACTGAATTAAACTTAAAGCAATGTAGCTGTTTTGGGATTGGGGTTTGAGTGGAAATTTTTATTGCTTTTCCAAAAGCCTATGTACTTCATGGGCTTCTCTGTGAATTGTCTGTGGTTGTTTAGATATCTTTTAACTACTCTGTTGTTATCTTTATTTCATTGCTGTCTTGTCCCTGAGAGTATTTTAAAAGAAAGTAATCTTCAAAATCACCATTTTGGTGGAGCTTTGGAAGCAGAAAAGAACTATTACTCACTTTGCAGTAGATCTGGCGTTAGAGGAGATGAAGTCAGGATGCAGATGACTAACATAGAGAGTGCCATCCTTTTTGGAATGAGTGCTTGACAGTGACTCTGCAGCCCAAGATAGTGCCATGAGCCTGCAGGTGCCTAGCCCTGGTAAATTTACGCAGGCCAACTTGACGAGGTTTGTATTGAGAAAGCTTATTTAGTATTATAATGTTAAAAATTTTGTGGTAAATATGTACCATCAATTTTCTCTATGGAGGTTTTCAAAAATTTTTACTTTACATTTTAAAGAAGTAATATCTTTTTAATAAAATACCTCTGTTTTTACAATCTGAATACATTGTAAATTTCAAGTTTCTTCCTACTCCTTCGAACATCAAACTTCAATTTATTGTTACAGCTTTATGCAGAAATTTATTCCAGCACATGCTTTTTCTTGCAGTAAGAGAGCTACTATATGTGTGAATTCCTTAGCAATGATTGTTTGTTTTTTAGATGAATAATAATTATAAATTCTTCTGGAAGAGGCTAACCTGTTTTGATGGTTTGTTGTTTTTTTTTTTTTTTTCCCCCCCAACTTGTATTTTATTCTTTTTAACGGAAATCAAACCTTTATTTAGTTTTAGGGGAATTTCCAGAACACATTCCTCTTGGACACATGTCAAAAATACTTATAGAAGCAACATGCAGAAAGGTGAGTAGCTTAAATGATGGTCATTACCAGAATAACACACATTCCATGATCAGATTACTACCTCTAATTTAACACCATTTTAACACTATTAGAATATATTTTCTTCTTTTGCCTTTCCAGAAGTGAACAAAACACCACTACAAAGTGCTGAATTGACAGCAGTGGAATAAATCCTGTCTCCCTGGTAGACAAAGCATAACAACCATGCAGGATTCCTTTAAATTTTAATACCTTTGTCAGGCTTGCCTTTTTCCTCTGCTCTACAAAAATTAGCTCTTTGTCCATTGAAATTAATTATGCCAGTTCCATTTACTCCAAAGACTTTTAGTTCAACTCTCAAACACAGGAGCTAATGGCATGCTAACTACTATTTCAGTAGAATGTATATATGCTGAAGTATATGTTTGTCAAAAATAAAAAGAAGCATGAGAACTAGAAATGTCACTGAGATTATTGGTTAAGGCAAGTCCTATTCTTGAATCTTCCCCTTACTGCTAGTAGTCGTAAGTACTTCAAAGCACATAATTTTTGAATGGTGACTCTACTAAGAAGTAGAAAGTATAATTCGTTAAAAATAATTTGGTTCTTTCAATAGTGGGTATAAGAATGATTAAGTGTATGGATATCAGGAACAAAAAGTTTGTTTAAGGGCAGTTCTAGCACATCTCTGAATAGCAAAAGTTTATAGGATGACAATTATCCTGTTCTTTCCATTTCTCAGGGAAGCTAGTATCTTGCACTATTTTAGATGTAGGAGTTACTCCCTGAAGAGCTACATACTAGCTAAGGGTAATTGGAAGGGAGGCAAAGAAGAAGTGAACAGAGTTCTCATTTTTTCCCAGTCTCTGAGGTAAAAAAAAATGCACCCTCCAATAATTTTAGAAAGTAAATTACAAGAGTAAGAATTTTTGTAACTTAAATTGAATTAAAATTCAAATTTTAAATGAATAAAGATATAAATATCTAACAAGGCTAACAGATTCCAGACAACTCAGATGTAAACACTGTGCCAACAACAGGGCAAAAGGACTCTAGCCCATCAGTTGTCAGGGCTGATCAAGAGGGCTTTAAACTAGGTTTGAAGGGGTAAGGTGTTGAAACCAGGCTCTCCAGAGATGAGCCTACGGGTGGAAAGCCAGAGTTAGAAGTGAAATCAGCAGCCCAGCTGAAGTGCATGTACACCAATGCATGCAGTATGGGTAACAAACAACAGGAGCTGGAAGCCGTCGTGCAGCAAGAAAGGTGTGACGTAGCTGCCATCACAGAAACGCGGTGGGATGAGTGGCATGACTGGAGTGCTGCCATGGATGGCTACAAGCTCTTCAGAAGGGACAGGCAAGGTAGGAGAGATTTTGGCCTATTCAGAAGACTGGTTTAGAGGTTATCTTGGGAAACAGTCCTTGAAAACAAAGGGATCCAGGAGGGATGGACATGCTTCAAGAAGGAAGGCTGTCCTTGTGTGCCCAAAGGTGAGCCAGCAGGGGATACAGACAGCCTGGCTGAACAGGGAGATTTTGAAGGAAATTAGGGGGAAAAAGAGAGCTTACCAACTGTGGAAAAAAGGGCTGGCTACTCAGGAAGAGCTTAGGAATATAGTTAAGTCACGTAGAAAGAAAATTAGAGAGACAA
>VZRE01014263.1:43051-61516 GCA_013396775.1 Cephalopterus ornatus | reverse complement strand
TGGGGTGACTCACCCCGGGCAGGGCACGGCTTCCCCTCCCTGCTGACTAACCCCGGCCCGGGGAGATGCGGCCCTGGGGCGGGCGACGCGGGGCTTGGGGGCGGAAAAGAGCCCGGGGGGGAAGCGCGGAGCGACGGGCTGACGGAGGGGNGAGAGCCAGATGTGGGTCAGGGCTGGGGAGGAGGGAGAGGAGGAGGACCGGGAACAGAGGGGAGAGGGAGAGAAGGTGGGAGGAAGAGGGGGAAGAGGAAAGAAAGAGAGGAGAGGAAGAGGAGAGTGAAAGCAAGAGGAGAGGAGGAAGAGGAGGAAGAAGAGAGCAGGCAGAGGAGGAAAAGAGGAGAGAAGGAAAAGAAGACAAACAGGAGAGGAGGAAGAGAGGAGGGAGTGGAGAGGAGGGAGAATGGAGGCCAAACACAAGGCCAGCAGACTCCTTCCATCCCCTCTCTGGCACCTCAGCCCCATCTCACCATCTCCCTCGTGCAGGAGGAAGGCACAAGGAGGGCGAGGGGCTGAAGCACAGGGTGCTAGGCCCATCTGGATCCAGGCTCCAGCTGTGGGCAGGGTGGGAGCTGCAGAAGGAGGAAGAGGAGGGCAGGGAGCCCTGTCCCTGCTTTCTAGGACAGCACAGGAGGCACGGCCACCACATTTGGCCACCCCATCCCCAGGGAGCCAGTGACTCCCTTTATTTAGAACCGGTTCCCCACTCCCAACCCCCTCATTTCTGCCTGGGGAAATCAAGGCACATCCCAGCCCACAGCACCACCACACAGGCAGGCACAGCGATGCTTTCTGCTTTTATTCAATTAATGCAGCAATCTATACAAGAAAAAAAAAATAATAATAATGAAACCATGAAATTCCAAACCCTGACAGTGAAGAACCAAATTCTTCCTAAGAATCAACCGGAATTAAAAGATTCCCCCACGTCAGACTGTACATAAAATAATCTCTGCCCCATTTACAGCGTTTCACACAGTACTTCTCGTATCTCAAACTTCAGAACTGTACAACTTTGTTACAAACCACGCTTTTTCCTAGGAAAAGCTTACAGAAAAAAATATTGCCACTTTCTTTCTTATTTATCTTTTTTTTTTTTAAATTTTTATTTTTATTGGTAACCNTACAAACCACGCTTTTTCCTAGGAAAAGCTTACAGAAAAAAATATTGCCACTTTCTTTCTTATTTATCTTTTTTTTTTTAAATTTTTATTTTTATTGGTAACCAAAAAAAAAAAAAATTTAGAATCTTTTAAAAAACAAAATTAAAGTCAGTCAGAACTTGTTAAGTGTGGGCAGGAGAAGGAGCAGAGGCGCTTCTTGGCCAAACATTTCTCCTCCCAAAGGGGAAAGGGAACATTTTTGGCAGGTAAAAGACTCTTTGCTGCTGGTGGGGGTCCAACCCCAGCCCCCCTGAGCCCTCCTCAAAGCCTGGCAGCTGTTCTGACCCTTGGGCTTGGACAATTCCACCACTGACTCTTCTGGAGATACAGGCAACAGCAACAAACCCGAATTCCTCCTGTTCTTCACAGAAAAGCTGGGATGAATCCCACTGAACTAGGGATGAACCCCCACCTTCCTCCGCCCTTCCTTAGGAAAGACAGTTCTCCTGGTCTGGGCTGCGGGTCTGGGCACATGGATTGTCACACTGGATGCAGCCTTATTCCCAGCTTGGGGCTGAGCAAGGGCACGCTGTGGGTGGGTGGAGAGGAGGTCGGACCACACAACCGGACCAGACACAGGACAAAGCCAACGGGGTCAGGGCTGTGCACGAGCCCATCCCACGGAGCACAGGGGAAAAGTTTTGCATCCAAACTGGAGCTCACCACCCTCCACGCCACCCCCACGGCACCAGCCTGACCCAACGCCAGCGGGCAGCCCGACAGAGAAAAGGTGCGGGATCACCAGGAATTCTGAGCCACAGCTTCCACCAGACAGGTTACAGGAAGGGATCCAGACCTCTGGACCCACATGAAAAATGCGTCTTCTGGTTTCGAATCCAGGTTTCGCTCCGATGTTGTTCAGTGCAAAAGAGTTAAAAAACCATGTTATCTACACATATACATCCGTGTCTATAGAAAATGTCTGTACAAGTGGGAAGATGGCCCTGCCTGCGCGCTGGGGACTCCTCTCCCGAGGGATGCCGCAGGTCCCACCGCTTGCACCCTGCTCCCTTCTCTCTAAGGTGTCAACCCTCAACCAGTCAGGTTGAAAACCAGTTGAGCTATGAGAAGAGATGGTGGCTGCAGCTGGAGCATTTCCTGTCCCCCACCCAGCCACGGCTGCCAGCTCTGATCCACTGCACGGATGCGGGGCAGGGAGGAAGGGAGAAGGGAAGAGCTCCCAACGATGGCATGCAGGAATTCCAAAACGAGCTGGGAAAGGATACCTGCGCACATACAGACTGCACAAGGACCAGGATGAGGTGATGGCTGGTACCAGGCGAGAGGTAAGACCTCAGGATGCCTCGTTCAGCCTTCAGCAGAGAATCAGCCAGCGCCTCGTCCCCTCGGAATCCTGCTCTGGGAAGCTGCCCCCGGAAAGGCAGGCTGCCTCCAGCTTCATTTAGAGCTGACACCAGGGTAGAGTATCCGTATTGCAGAGGTAGGCATAAAACTGGGAGCCAGGAAGAGAGAGGGGAGAGCCAAGACCTCCAGCAGTGAGCACTGTCACTGTCACACCTGTGGCAGAGCCTGGCACTGCAGCGGGCACAGCCAGGATGGATCCAGAAAGACAAAGCCATAAGGAGGAGAAGGGATTGCTGCTCCCCACATGCGGTTTTGTGATCAGGGGAATGCCAAGCTTTCCAAAACAGGGGGTTTGTAGCCAAGAGCTGGCCTGGATTCGCGGCAGGAAGCTGCGAGGGTGAGGAACATCACTTCAAATGCTACGTGTGGTCTGAAAATGGCATTTTAAATGCTTCAGAAGCAGCAGAAGCACAAGCTTTCAGATCTCTGGGCAGACAAGACAGGTTCCTTCGAAGGCTCTGCCTATACCTCGTCACGGAGCCAGAGGGGCTCTCACCGGGAAAGCAATCGGATAAAATAATCAGAGACAGGCACTGGGACCTCAGTTACAGACCCCCACAGCTGTGTTGAAGGTGATGGCAACATCCTCTGTGCTAATGTGACCACAAGGTCCGGCCTGAGCAGAACCCCAGAAACAGGTGAGCAGCAGGAGCTGCAGAAATAATCAGCAGGGAAGGAAAAGGACAGTGGGACCCAGATGTTTGCAAGTATTCTGCAGGGAACAAATGCCTGGGTGGTTGTTTTAGACCAGGAGCCCCTCAAGACAGCAGCAAATGGGTTTCAAAATATATTACATCTTTTTATTGCCAAGCGTGCAGACCACGAAGTGTGTGGGGGACACAACACTACGAAAAACTACAACTGGAAGGAGGGCAAAGCAGTAAAAATTTAAAAATAAGACTACTCCTTACAACTGCCAACACTTGGGTTCAAAGAATCAACTGGAGGAAGTTTTCCTTAAAAGCAGGGTTCTAAATATGGTGTTGGGCCCCAAAACTTTGCAAATGCCAAGGCTTTGGTCTGGGCTAACGCAAACCGGGTGGGGAAGAGGAGGATGAAGGCAGATGTTCTAACCCAACTCCACGGGGCTGAATGCCTGATTCTTCTCAGCATTTCCTGTAGCAACCAGAGAGCTCCCTACCACGGGAATACAGGCAGGAATAAGCCAGGAGAAGGCAGGCAATTTCAGTGCTGGATGCACTGAAAGGGGGTCAAACTAGACCCCTGCAGTGTCCCCACTCCCAGCCCCGGAGGGGACAGACTGCGGCCGAGGCCATGGCAGCGCCTGTTCCTGCTCCGGCAGAGCACAGCCAATCCCTCGGGATGGGACACTGCGCTGGGATGCTGTGCCTCTCAACTCTCTCCACCTGGAAGGGGCAGTGGAGAACAGCTCCTCTCCAGGGTCCCAAGGCACACACCCCCACAAGCACAGCGTCTCTCCGACTCCTCTTCACTATCCCCAGCCCTGGGAAGCAGCACATAACTCAGTGTGATCCCTCACTCGGCAGCCCCGAGGTTCCAATATGGATCTCAGGACAGTGCTGGGCCACCCTCAGGGAAGCCAGCCATGATTCCTTCCTCCTCAACCACAACACACCCCCGTCAGACCAGCACTGAGAAACCAGAGCTCTACTACATTCTTCTCGGAGAGGGCAGCGCAGGGACACAACGCTGCGAGCCCACGCTGGCTTGGGAAAAGGGTCTGGAAAGGAAACCTACGGCATTTAAAACACTAAAGTGCAACAAAAACGTCCCAAACCCTTTGAAATCAATCGCAGTAAGAGGGGTCTGCAAAGCTTCAAACTTCAGTTACTGCAGGGCACCCTTAAAACAGACCCAACAACCACCAGGAAAGAGCAGACCAAGGAGCCCTTTGGTAAAACAAGGAATATGATGCCACCATGGAATTTCAGCTCCTGGGGTCAAACATCATATTTAGAACATTCGGAAAGGAAGAGTGTTAAAGCAAAAAAAAAAAAAAAAAAACAAAAACAAAAACAAACCCCAAAACACAAAACAAAACAAAAATACAATTCTTGAATCTTGCGCAATGAAACAGTTAAACTTTTTGGTGTTTTCAAAAGAAATCCCAAGAGACAGCCTGGCATAACTTTATCTGCTTCCTAAGGGAGAGATGCCCGCTTGACCCATGACTCAGGACACCATGTGCACTGGACATGTTCCATCCTTACGTATGTCTCAGCATTCCTCCATTCATAAAACTCAAATCCTTCCTGTTTACTCTTCAGCCTGAAAGGAAAAACCAAAACTGAAGCTAGATGGAAGATAGCCAGAGGGAGGAGAAAGTTTTCACAGACTGGAGGCCAATCTTGTCAGCTCCACGAGCCTGGAAAGAGCAATCCTCAGTGCCGCCTCATTTTGACTTTCCTGGCTGGGCTGCCATCCTCCTCCTCCTCCTCACAGTCCTCTGTGTACTCGTACGACCGTCGCCAATAGTTCTCGGAGCTGAAGTTGCTCCGTCTCCTATGTTTTGGTAAGAGGACCGAGCGCCTGTTCTCCTCTTTATCCATTTCTAGGATCCGTGGCCTACGGAGAGAGAGAAAGCAGGAGTGAAAGCTCAGCCCGGGCGGGATGCAGGCATTCCTCCTGTGGACACTGTCTGCTCTGCTGCACACTCGGAGTGATAGCACTGCCTGCTTCCACAGCGCCTTCCCAGCTCCGGGCACTCGGCAGAGCAGGAACAGATCACCAAGCCGCACTTCCCATGGGGAGCTGAGAATTTGCTTTGATGGTGCAAGTCCTTCCCCTTCACAGGGCAAGCTTTGATCTTTAACCTCCACCAGGAACACTTCCAAACAGCCCAGTCACCTCTGGTTTTTTTTAAGTGCAGCTTGAGGCCCCGAGAAACATCCCTTGGGCAGTGGGGTCTGTCCTGCATCAGAACTCACAGCACAGAGCTGAGCTCCTCACAGTGCAGGATCACAGCACAGCTCCAAAATCCTTTGTCCTCTCAAAACATTAGCACAGTGCAATTGTTATTTTTGCAGAGCTGCCTTGGATCACTTCATAGCAGGACTGGGCTGGTGGGCTACACAGATTGCCTTATTTTATCTGAGTGGTTCCTCTGAGAGATACCACTGTGATATCCATGCTAATTACCTGTTATACTGGTGTCTTTGAGGCCACAGGAAGAGAAAAACATGTTTTTCACACCCATCTGCTGCAGGAGCCTATGCAAGCCATCCCCCACACCCTGATAAGGTCACATCAGGCTGAAAAGCAGCTCTGACAGATCCGCACATTTGTCCTGCATGATCGCTTCCCTAATCGGACACTGCGCGCTCGGAGGGAAGCTGCATCTGTAGGCCAGCTTCAATTCTGCATCCATCTTCCCAGCCTGCATCCAGGTGAATGAACACAGCTCACAAACAAGACACCCCCGCCCTCCTCCCTCCAGGACAGGTTAAAACAGGGCTGGGACCGCACAGCAGCCAAGCCCCACGACCAAGGCGACTTTGGGGCTGCATCCAGTGTGCAGAGAATGCCATCTCGATCCTCAGGAAGCTTTGGAATTGGACTATCCAGGCCAGCTGGCAGACTGGCTACCACTCAGGGCAATCGGTGTGTTCACACCAAGGTGTTTAAGGGAAGCCTTGCTGCAGAGCTCAAGCTGTCTGAGACCTTGGCAAGGAGCTTCCCTGAAGGTCAGGCTTAAGCATCCACACAGTCTGGTTTCTCACACAAAAATATATACACACAGCTCTGGAATCAAAACAGGTCTGAGAAGCTTCCCAAAAGGCCTTCACCTTTCCCAGATAGCAAACCCTCGTGTTCTCTCCCAGGACTGCTTTCATAACATAGTTTAAACGCAGCTGCACAGGTTGCTTGGCAATAGAGGTCAAAAATGATTAGCTGCAGGGAAACTATTGTTCTGAACGACTGCATTATCAAAAGCCAGCCAAATCTATTGCTTCTTCATTATGCCACTCACAGGATAAACAATGTAAGCTGCTTACAGCCAGAGCTCAGCCTCCACAAGTCTGGGAGCAACACATAAAGAGCTCGTTCTGACAAAAACAGATCTCGGCACCGCAGAAGGCACCTGCCAGGTGCAATGAGGATGTTTCTAAGTGTGTTGTGCAGCCAAGGACCTCAACCATGCACTGACCCAGAAACCCCATCCCAAACATTGCCCTTCGGAGAGATCATCCTACCTGTGAGCAGCATCAGGATCTGCTTTGCGATGGGACCGCTTTGGTTTCAGGATCTGGTCCCGGTTGCTTCCTGACAGACGGTCAGAGTTATAACCTGGTGGCAACACAGAGCTACTCAGGGATTTTGTTTCCAATCGAGGTGCATCTAGTCTTGTTCTGCAAATATTTAAAGAGAAGAGAATTTGCAAGGAGTTTCTACGAAACCGCCAGTGTGCTGCAGCAAATATCTGCCTGGGATGTGCTGCTGGAGAGCCCTCCATCCCAACCACACAGCTCAGGAGGAGGGACAGGATACCACACTCCACAGCAGAACAAGCTAAAGCTTTCTCATACTTCAAGCTTCAGAGAATCATGGAATGGTTTGCATTGGAAGGGACCTCAAAGTTCATCTTGTTCCACCCCCTGCCATGGGCAGGGACACCTTCCGCTATCCCAGGTTGCTCCAAGCCCCGTCCAACCTGGCTTTGGACACTTCAGGGATGGGGCAGCCACAGCTTCTCTGGGCAACCTGTGCCAGGGCCTCACCACCTGCACAGGGAAGAATTTTTTACTAATAGCCAATCTACACCTGCTCTCTTTAAATTTGAAGCCATTCCCCCTTGTCCTGCCAGAGGAAAGAGGATGCACGGGGACAAGTAGCCGTGAGGTGAATGCAAGAGGTGCTGGGCTCGCTGCAATCCCAGCGGGATACAGAGCAGAGGTGCAGGAGCAGCTGTGAAATCACAGTGACTCGTCAATAACTCACAGCTCCAGTTAATCCACCTGGGTGGGAGATGTCCTGCAAAATTCATCACCACCTCCAACAGTAATAACTGCTTCCACCTGGAAACTCCCTCCTGCCCACAGATCTCACAGGGTCAGGTGTTCCTCAGCTTGACTAAGAGGTGCAAAGAGTTGAAGTACGAGTCAGGAGCGGGTGTAGCAAACAGAACCTGCACCACATCCCTTCCAGCAGCACAGCACATGCTCCAGACACACCAGAGAGCACACACAGCTCATCCCAGAGGAGAACTGTCGCTGGCCCAGGCACAACTGCAGCCACACACACGTGGAGAGAGGCAGCAGGAATGAAAACTCGACGGAGCAGCGTCTTATCCCGGTGCTGTGACCATCTCCAAGCACAGCACAGTCACCAGGCTCAACTTACAAACTCTGCTGAAGCCTATTACAAAACACAGACTGAAGCCTAAAAATGGGCAAAATACACTAAAAGGTGCCGGTGCTCCAGAGGTGCCCATTTCAGGAGGATCCAAGCCACTTCCCAGAAGGAAAGGCACCCCGATGCCGTTGCTGCAGTCTGTCTCCCTCCTTAGGATAAGGAAGGACTACAGGAGGGGTCTGGATAAAAGAAAGGGGAGAATCACTACTTGTTCTCCAGTGCTGAACTTTAGCTCCCTAGGGAGGCTTCCACAGGAGAATCCCAACCTCAACTCCTGTTAGGAAGCACATCCAGCTGCCAAGGTACACTCTGCCACTGGGGAAAGCCTCTTCAGTTAAGCAGGGCGATGCCAGGCTGGCACAGGTGACGCTGGGCATGGCAGCCTGAGTTTGCCCAGCATGCCAGAAACAAGGAACACTTCCACAGACAGCTGCCAGGCCGGAGCCTGTGATAGCTCATGCTGTTGTCCTGAGCTGTTCTCAGCTCCAGGACTGGACCCAGTCCAGCCAGAACACCAAAGGCATTGCTGATCCTGCCCCAGACAAGGTGTTTTAAATCTCTCTCAAACACAACAGCAACTGCAGGGCTGCAATTCAAACAAACCAACTCTCAAATACACTGGAAGAGCAAGGGAACACCAGATAGGCTCCCTCTGGCCACAGAGCAAGGCAGGAGCAGGTTCAAGTTAAATAAAGTAACTCCTATTTATGAGAGTGGAAGCACAGTGGCAGCAGAAACCCTCTAAAACTACTTTCAAGACCCACTTCAATAGGTCTCATTTCTATCCCCCCCTCCCATGTTACCTCTTCCAGCAGAATTGAGAGCAGGTTCCTCCAGTCTCGCTCAAAGCACTTCCAAACCTCGCTGGCTCCTGCAGCCCTGTGCTCTGACACGCAGGAAAACACTCAATATCATCCCACTACAGCACTGAAGTGCTTATGATCTACTTGGTAACCACGCTGCTCTGGCGCATCCTGCAAAATCCCGCTGCTCCTCCAGCTCCCACAGCTTTGTTCTCCCGCCGCTGTCGGCGAAAACACGCTCGGAGTAGAGGCAAGAGCAGAGCCAAATGCAAACGTGTCTGGGACCCAGCAGGCTCTCACGTTCAGAGCCAAATATCCCAGCTCCAACTGGGGTGACCCAGCTGATGGGATCCTGCTGGAAAGCTCAGGGCTGATCCTTACCGTGAAAACGAGGAAGAGGAGTTTTAGGAGGCCGCGGGCTGCTCCCAACCCTCCCTCCCGTGCTAGCAGGCCACCAGCGGAAGTAGCTGCTTTCCTGGTTGCATAACACGCTGTTTCAGAGAAAGTCGCGTGATCCGGGAATCGGGAATGGCATTTGTGCAGTGATCCACGGCGTGGGGACACAGCACAGACAGGGGGCACGGCGGCCCCGCTGCGTGCGCACGGACACACGCGGAACACCGGGAGATGGCCGCCCTCACCAGGGATAAACAGCAATTAATAAGCTCTATTTGGCAGCAACAGGGGCACGGCCTGTGGCAAACAGGGAATTGCCGTGGAGCCACCAGGGCTGCTAAGCTCTGCAGAGGTTACACGGAATCACCAGGGGGTTTCTGCTTTGCTCAAGAGAAAAACCTCGGTGTGGTTGTGTCTGGCCAGTCAGTCAGGTCAGCCCACGGCTGTGTGACTGGGCAGGGACACTTCTGCTCTAATGTTAAGCAAATCAGACCCCAAAAAGGAGGAGAAGGCAGAAGGACACGCTGCTGGAGAGGGATGGCTGAGCAAACACAGCTGGTGTGGCTCTGGTAGGAGCTGCAGGCTTTGTCTCTTTAGCGGTGATGCACCAGGTCAGCTGAGTACACCACTGCTCCTTCCAGGACTTAAAGGGGCCTTTATAAAAAACAGGGAGAGCTACTTTTTACAGATTGATTTAGATTGGATATTAGAAAGAAATCCTTTACTCAGAGGGCAGTGAGGCACTGGCACAGGTTGCCCAGAGAAGCTGAGGACTTCCCACGCCTGGAAGTGTCCAAGGCCAGGATGGACGAGGCTTGGAGCAACCTGGGCTAGTGGAAGGTGTCCCTGCCCATGGCAGGGGGTTGGAACTAGATGAGCTTTAAGGCCCCTTCTTGCTCAGTTGCACTTTGATGGCACCTAGGTTAGACTGAAATAACCCAACATACTCAGCTTACAGAGGCTGGAGACAAGAAGAGAAAGAGCCAGTTTAAACAGGTATTTTCAATATCTGCACCAGAAATTGGGCAGCTTTAGCTTATCTATCTGAGTCTGTCTTTTCCAGTGAACTGCTCCACAACCAAGGACAGGCAGCTTCTTCTCTATCCCAAATCCCAACCAAAGCAGCTACAGGACTTGGAGATGCCTCCTTGTCAGCACTCGTGCTGCTTTTCTCTGGTTGCACCAACACCATGAAGACAACAACTTTAAGTTCTTATCACAACCCTCTCACCCCAAACCTCATGGGGCCATAACCAGCTGTAGGGTGGTTTGGCTACATCCTGTCTTTCATCCCACCCTATCTCCTGCCACATCTCATCCTGCCTCCCTGGGTCTGGGCTGATTTTGCCTGACTAATACCTCGGGGCTGCTGTTTTTCCTGCCTTCATTTCATGGGTCTCTCTAACCAGATGTCCAACTCCACTCCACTGGCTTTCTGCCATATCTTTACAGCATTGCCAGATTTGTTTTGAAACCAACTAAGCCATCCAAAAGCTCATCCAGTCTGAATCCACACCACTTGCCTGATAGGCTTGTGCCAGCCTGGGCTACAACCACAGCCCTGCCACCAATGCCCACGCTTTTGGTTGGGTTTACAGGACTCAAAATCGTTGTGTTTTCACTTACAAAAAGATTTCTTGACAGCAGAATTCCTACTAACACCTTCTAAGGCACAGTCAACATGGGGCAATGTGTGGCAGTTAGATTTTTTGGTCTCCCAGTAGAAGGAACTGATGCGAGGGGACAATTCTGGGCACAAAAAAAGGTAACACTTGAGGGAGTTTGGGGTGAGGTTGGCTTATTTTTTCTCCATTTTCTTAGGAGTTTTAGGAACAAGCAGTGCCATTGAGCCAGTGTAGATTCTAGAACAGGAAGGATGTTTCTAAAACAGCTTACAGAGTTTGGCTTCCCAACACAGACTCAAAGGACAAGCCCTGTGAAGTGAGCACTGAATTCACTTTGTTTCCCGCCCAAGTCAGCGTCTTCCTCCCTCTCCCCAGGAAACAAAAGCCATGCTACCAAGAAAACTTTATCTGTTTTTATAGGAGATTCTTCATCACAAGCATCAGCTTCAAAGGACTGTCCAGGTAACCCACGCAGGGAGGTATCATATGACCAGACACCTGAATACACAACCCAAACCAAGAGAGTTTGAAATCTGAGCTCTTTGGAGCTGGGCAGCCAAGGAAAGACAGGTGTTTGGACACCAAGAGGGGTTGCAAACCCAGGCCTTTCAATGAAGTGCTGCTCACGGAGCCAAGAAGTGATTAACTCTGCAGGACCTGGTTCCAGCTACCTCCACTGCCGGGTACGGCAAGAGTGTCAGAGTGACATCTAATCAAGGTGTAAGATCAAGCCAGCAAATTAACAAGCAAGGCAGTTTTAAAGTGTTTAAACATCACGACATCCACGTTTATCTTACTGTCCGGAGGGCTTCCACACTTACTTCCTCAGGATGATGACAGCTCTTCTCTCCTTGATGTCCTGTGGTCGAATACAGTGTGTGATTTCGTCGGCCGCATACCCACTGACAACAGAAACAAAAAGCCACTGTGAGAGAGATGCCAGGCAGAGGCAGAAAGTGGTTTCCAGCCTCAGCAACTCATTTTGGCCAGTATTTCCAGACTTCCACCAGGAATTCCTCCTCCAAACACCATTCCCCAGACACGCAGGAGCTAGATTTGTAGGAAGGAACAAACATCGGGAAAGAATGTGGACAACCAGGGGTTTTTTTTGGGGGGGGCGGGGGGCTTTAGGACTCAATTTTTTAGCATTCACCAGAGGAAACTGCCACCTGCTACAGCGCTGTGAAATAAGACACGTGGAAATGCGTTTATGGATGGTAAATTCAGACAATTCATCTACAGAGAAATTAGAAAGCAAGAGGGGAAAAATCAGCACGTTCCTCCAAAGAGTCTCCTCACGCACATCCCTGAGAAAAGCCACCTCTCACGGCTGAGACGTGCAGCACACTCAGACGTGAACACGTACCAGATTCAGTGAGATTGGTTAGTCACAGAGGGGTGCAGTGATGCAAGAGTTGATTGAGCCTCTCACCCCCCTCACCTGCGCACAGACTCTCAGCACCCTCACCCTCCCCGCTCCCCATCACGTGGCACATCCTCAGCCGTGGTATGAACATCACCAACCCAATGCGCTTGGGTTATAACCTTCAAATTCAGACCTGCAAACCAAGTTGCACTCCCAAAACAGTTACAGGGAGAAACAGCTGCCTGGGCTGAGAAAAACACACCCCAGGCTCAAGCCGCCCTCAGCAGGAGCGTTTCACTGTGTGAGGTGACTTCAGATACTCCACGTTTCCAGCGGGCTGGAGAAAAGCCAAGGCCGAGGACGACCTCAGCTTCCTACAAAACACTGGAGCATTTTTCTCATGGCTGCTTCTGTTGTCGAGCAGGTGAAATCACAGTGGGTCCATGGAGAGCAGCCACCACCCCTGCTCGGCCACACAAAACCACCCTGTGGGAGTGCAGCCCGTCGCTCCCACGGTTCCAGCCAGCGGGTCCGAGAGTGGGGCCTGCCCTCTACCTGCCGTTTGGAGAGTGTCAGCTCACACAGAGCCTTCTAGGCTCCAGCAGCAGAACAAGAGAAGCTGAACACCTTCAGAGCCTCCCAGAACACCTGACAAGGGCAGGAGCACCTTGAAAGGGATTTGGGCAAAGGCTGCTGAAGCCACACAACGCTGGCACGCCCCCAGGCTGTTTAACCTGAAGCAGAAATCACCAGGCCGGCTGTCCCCACGAGGCTTTTCCTGGCACACCGGCTGCCAGGCAGCCCTCAGAAGCACGGCCAGGGTCAGGGGGCTGGCAGGTTATTCAGGACACTCAGAGCACAGAACACATCTCACACACGCAAGTCTCCTCCGGGGACGGGACCGGGTTTCCTTGATCTGGTTAGATAACCCACCCACTCACCCAGAAACACACACCTCTCCTCAAAGACAGATTTACTGCTTTAGGAGGAGAGTTAAAAGTCTAAGTCCTGATCACTTAAAACAGGGGTGATGTCCATCCTCCCCGCCCTCCAGACACTGCAGAACACGACAGTGTTATGCCAAGGGGCTCACAATGATGCTCTTTTATGTTCCAGGAATCTCTGCGTCAGGCTCCAGCGAATTCATGAGTATCACCCATGTGATCAACTCGGCACATCCTCAGCAACACCCTGAACATCAGGAAAAGGTCTGTTTCCAGACGTGCTCTCCATCACGAGATGTCAGCCTGGACACTCCTTCTCGCTCCCCAAGGCAGGAATCCCCTTCCCAGATCACTCCCAGAGTGGCCCCAGGAAGAATTTGTGGCCCCAGATGCACGTGGGCAGCATCAAAGCGATAGCCCCAGTACTCCAGTCTGAGGCCCCAAAGGGCACCAGTCTGCCCCAGTGCCTTACTGGTGTGGGAAAACTTTGCTTGCACCATATCACATACAGGGACAGCGTCTCTCTGCACAGGCAGAGAAATGGAAGAAAAAGATTATTTGGTTGTGTCATACTTGTGCTGCCTTGTGCCAGCACGAACTTCTCACCCACTGCCTGGCCTTGCACACCCTGATGACGGGTCAAGGGTCAGACACTGGGGAAAAATACCCATAATGGGTCTACCCACAGATTTCTTGCCCAAAGAACAACCCCAAAGCAACTTGGTAAGGAAAACCCTAAATTCCTGCCCAGAAGAACACCTGAACATGATGTCTCTATTCCAGAGTATTTTCCAGAAGAACACAGGGAGGTGCTGATGTTATCCACACACTCCCCTCAGCACAAACTGCCAAACCTTACACAGCCAACTCCTCCCTGAGTCTCCTTCTCAATCCAGAAGAGCCACAACAGAACCGATTCACATGGTTTTTTTGTGCAAACATCACCAGAAAGGAGGCTCTGAAGTTCTGCAGAGTCTCTTAACAAGAAACATTTCTATACGACGTGTCCTGACGACAGCCAGGCCAGCTCAGAGGCAGAGGGACCTGGCCCACTGCAGGGTTTGGGCAACTCAAGGCTTTACTTATGGCTCAGGAAAGCTGCTCAGGAAAGCTCATCGTACCACAAACCACGGATGTGACACCGACCAGTCTGAGCAGAGCTTGAACAAATCTCTGCCTCATCACCACTGGCACACGCAGAACTTCCTCTGCACCAACAGCTTGTTCGGAGGGATCAGGCTTTTTTGGAAAAGCATCTAATGCAGGCAGCTGCAGAGAGGTTCCTCCAGCTGGGAGGGAAGCAGGTTCATCCTCCAGCGACTCCAAGCAGCTCTGATTATGCACCACCAGGCATGCCTGGAGACAACAGGAGGGACACACATCACAGTGTTTCCCTGCCATCACAAACAGCCAGGAGATGACCTGGAGCACTCTCCAGCTGCGGGAGGGAAGCCCATATGGCACACCAGCCCCCAGAACTTGGGAAATGTTACCTGTGCCGTTCATCCCTCCAACTGCAGCTGCACTATTGCCAACCACGGCGCTGAGACAACGTTCCTGGCAGTTTCAGTGCTGAGATTTGCTACCTATGACAGCAGCTGCAGGGCAGGGATCCGGATGGAACACCCCCCCATCCCAGCTGGATCTGCATCCCCCAGCTCCCTCCCTTTTTTCCAGCCTAAGCATTGTCAAAGCACACGTTCCCCAGATGAAAAGGCAAATTCCTCCATCTCCTCCCCGCAGGTTCAATCGATTGATGCTTATCAAATTATTGCTAAAAAAAGAAAACCCACAAATGTGGTGCTGCCCGCCCCCCACCCTGAGAGCTGATGGGCCACAGGACTGGGATCCAGCAGCACACAGCAAGGTGCTGCTTTCTCTTGGACTGGCTGGCAGTGGGACAAACCTGCAGGAGCACCTGCTTCCCAGGGCTGCAGGAGAAGAGGAGGCTGGAGGAGGTTGTGTTCTAAATCTCAAAACCTACAAGGGGAAATCTTCCCTGCTGATGAGAGAGGAGAGGAAAAAGGGCCTTGCTGGAAGAGGGAAGGGCTCATTAGCAGCTCATGGGTTGGCTCAGCCTTGGGTTTCTGGCAGAGGGGCACAGCCCAGGCAGGTGAATTCTGTTCCACCTCACCTGTAGTTTGAGGTCTGAACCCTTTCCAGCGCATCTGAGGCAGGTTCAGTGTTGGCAAACACCACATCCTGCTTCAGGGCAGGCAAAGTCAAGGGAGGGATGTGGGGAAAGCCTCTCTGAAAAATCCCTGCTGGGTAGGCGGCTATGAAATCAGGAGGAGAACTGGGAACAGGCTGCTGAGAGCAAGAACAGGACAGGTGTGATCTGGGGACAGCCTGAGAACGCTGTGAGGTCAAAGAGAGAGATCCAACAGCTTACCTTAGATCCTCCTGACTTCCATGGGCTACCCAAATGCACACGGCTACCCTGGCTTCCCCAAAAGGCAGCGGGCCAGGAGCAGCCACTGACCCAGCAGGATTTGAATCCCAGATATTACAGGCATGCCACTTCTATCTGCGCCCGTTCCCCATCTCCAGGGCAACTGCCTCCAGCAACTGTTTACCCACAGCAGAAAAAGCCAAGTTTGGGGAGCTGACTTAATCATAACCAAGGCATGGATTTGGTGATACACCCCTGAGAGCCTACCAACAATCTGCACCTCTCCTGCTCCTCCTAAACTGCTGGGGCTGGAGGGGAAGGCAGGGAGATCTGCTGTGAGGCAAAGAATTCTATTCCAGCCAGGATCATATCAACACAGAACAATCACTTTGGCAGAATCTCATCTTAAGTGAGAGCTAAGTATCTGCTAACTGCTGTACCAAAATTGAAATAATCCGTTCTAAAGTCTATTATTTGCTGGAAAGCAGAACATCTGACCGTGATAAAGCTGCAGCAGGCAAAGGAGAAAGCAGCCCTTGGATTTGCAGGGAAAAGATACTGGAGGGACAAGATACTTCACTTGGTTTGTGCAATTGCTTCAGCCACGTTAATAAACTGGTTACAGCAGCTGGGTGATGCTGGCCAACAACCCAGAGACCCCTGGGAGACACCACATGCCAATCCTGGGAGCCCTGAGCCAGCAGCCTTTTCCCAGCAGTTCTGAGGGAAGAGCAAGGTCTGGGATAAGAAAACATCATTCTCTGGTCCTGGAGCAGAGAAAGCACCTCTCCTTCCTCCCACCATCCTCCACTGAAGAGTCCCAATCCTCCTGCAGACATAAGGCCACGAGTTTTCTGAGTGGCTTTGACTGCAAGACTCGAGGCGGGTCTCCGTTAGGTTATAAAAAACATTAAAAAATGCCTCTGGCTGTGAAAGAAAGGATAACTATTTATCCAGACCCAACGGGGAAAGACAGCAGAGAGATCCTCATCACCAGCAGGAAAATTAGGGTAGAAAGTTTCCCTCCTGGTGTCTCAGGGAAACAAGGGAGCGGAACAGCTGCCTCACACCCAGCAGTCTCCATCCCTAGGGTGGATGGAGCTTGCTCTGCAGTAAAATGCCATGGGGCAGGATGGGTCCCCTCGGGTCCCATTTCACAAAATCACCCTGACCTCTGCCCCCTCTGCCCTGGTCAACCCACCAGAGAGGGAGAAAACGTCCTCAGTGCTGTTCCGGACTCCCTCTGCAGCCTCCCTCATCCCTGGCTAATCCACAGAAGTTACCTAATGCTGGGGTATGGCGAGGATTAGTTAACGTTTGTGCAGCTTTTCCGAGATAAAAGCTACGCGAGATCTCAGCATTTATTATTGATGCACCAGTCAAGGAGGCCGTGTGTATGTGGGGGGAAAAATTCCTTCCCGAACCCTGCGGCGATCACTTTACAAGCCAAAGCAAGGGATTGTGTTACAGCCTGGGAGCCCGGAAAACCGGCCTGGACCTTCACCAGCCCAAAAAATAACCCCTCAAACGAGGATAAGTTGGTAGCTCAGAGCACTGCTGGCAGGGTCCCGGTAATCCCTGCTCCTGGCAAGGAGCACTCTGACCTTCAGGGACACAAGGGACTGGCAGCCCTGGTACCGGGCTTTGAGCCGCCCTCCCCAGGAGATGGACGCTGGAGGGTCCGTACACTCCAGTCCTGCCTGTCCTCTTACCTTCTTGTCCCCTCACCTGCCTGCTCTCCCTCCCAGCCTGTGCCGGGAAGGCAGCGGGATTAGGAAGCAGGCGTTTCCCAGTGCCAATCCCAGCTTTACTGCCGACCAGCTGCGTGACCTTGGGCAGGTCATTCCACCTCCACAGCTCTTCCTCAACACACGTAAAGTCCTTTCCTGCCTGTGACCTGCTGTGCTTCCAAGTGACAATCCCACGGGGCTCCGCACTCGGGTCTTGGTCTCCCCATCGTGACCGGGCAGGGGAGGGTTCAGCATTCCCAGTTTACACATTGGGAAGACACGGCCATTCACACCTCCTCTCCATGTTTAAGGTCAGGTCAGAGAGGCACCGGCCGAGCTAAGAATAGTCCCAGTAGCCCAGTCCCAACCAGCTACTCAGTTAACAGTTAAAATAACACGTCTGACCACTCTTGGGCACAGGATCCATTTTGCGTCTCGACGTGTTATTTTAACCATTTACGGGAAACTACAGCAAAGCTCAGCTCAGCGAGTGGCCACGCTGCCACCAGGACTCACCTCAAGCCCCATGGAGAGGGCACCCACCCAAATCCTCACCCACCGCGGCAGCAGGACCGCCCCCCAAATCCCTGCCTTACCCCTTCCACCACAGTGAAACCCTGTGTGCGTCTACAGGCGAGGGAGATGGAGCCCGAGGCGCCGTCGGGGCGCATCCATGAGCCTCGTGATCCGCGTTACACAACCGAGCCCCGGCAACGCGGGCGAGTTACCTGAGCACCGTGACGCTTCCCCTCTTCACGGGCAGGAAGAGAACGGGCTCCGAGACCCTGATGGGCTTGAACTGGAATTTACACCCGAAGCAGAGCGCCGAGTCGCTGAAGAAGGAGACGGAGACGATGGGCCTCTCAAAGATATGGATGGGGTCCACGTGGGAGACAATGCAGCCCCCCGGCTGGTAGTCGTTGATGACGGCACTGTTCACAAAGCCCTCGGGGATCACCCGGTGCTCCACCAGCTTCCTGATCACCAGGTCGTGCACCCACTCGGGGATGGCGTCCACCTCCCCCCGCGGGTACAGCCGCTCCTGGCCGGGCCCTCTCCGCTGCAGCTGGGACCCGTAGGTGTAGCCTTCCCCGAAAAAATACTTGTTCCGCAGCGGCGCCCGGTCCACGGTGTGCTCCTTGTAGAGCCCCTTCTCGGCCCGGGACACCACGTCCTCGATGCGCGCCTCGATCTTGGCGCACTCCTCGGCGCTGAACAGGCGAAGCTGGCGGATGCCGCTCTTCACTTTCCGGGCTTCCTCCTCCTCCTTCTGCTCCTCGTAGTCGCTGGGCTCGGAGCCGGAGTCCTCCTGGTGCCGCCGCTTGCGGTCGTAGGGGGGTTCGGGGGGCT
>VZRE01014263.1:21207-41991 GCA_013396775.1 Cephalopterus ornatus | reverse complement strand
GATGGGGAAACGCATGGGAATGTATGGGGAAAATGAGGCATGGGGATGGAAAGCAGGCACAGGGATGGAGAGGGAAGATGAGACACAGGCACGGGGGAAGGGATGAGGAAAATGAGGCACCGGGATGGGAAACAGGCGCTGGGATGGATGGGGAAATTAAGGCACTTGAGAGAGGGAAACTGAGGCACGGGGGGCAGCCATCCCCCCCTGCGGCAGCGAGTGCGGCACAAAACCACGGACAGCGAGTCGTGCCGGGCTCCCGGGCGTGTATAAACCCCGTAACAACAGGAGCTGCGAGCGCGGACGGCGGCACCGGCCGCGCTGGGGACGCCCCGGGGGCACCGCACCCGCTGTACCCCGCGGCGGGGTCCGGGGTGCCGCGGCGGGCTCAGAGCAGGGTGATCTCGCTGGGCGGCAGCGTCAGCCGCTTCTCCCGGGCGCCCAGCAGCCTCTCCATGTGCACGGCCACCACCCGGCACAGCTCCAGGCCCTGCCAGGGGGACACGCCGGCGGTCAGTGGCCGTGCCACTGCCGTGGGACCCCCAGCGGGGCCCTCCCCGGGTGTCCCCAACCTGCTCCAGCTGCAGCTGGGTGATGCCCTGCGCCAGGAGGTCTCCCAGCGTGATCTCCACGTAGGGATAGCTGGATCCAGCCGTCGGCCGCTGCGTCCGCGTGGACTGGATCTCGTTCAGCGAGAACTTGGCGATGGGTTCCTGGTGGGAACAGGGGGAGTGGCCCTCTGAACCCCACCAAGGGGAGTGGGGATCTCGGGTTGGACAGGGCTTGGAGCAACCTGGTCTAGTAGGAGCTGCCCTGCCCGTGGAACCGCATGAGCTTTAAGGTTCCTTCCAATCCAAACCATTCCATGACCCCCTGTGTCCCACGCAGCCCCCTCCACCTACGTGGGTCTCCTTGCTGAGGAAGTTGAGGCCGTTCTGGTTGACGGCCAGGATGCAGGGAGAGATGATGGCGTTGTTGCTGCAGCTCTGGATGTAGAAGAAGGACGAGCCGAACATGGGGTAGGCGCTCAGCAGCCCTGCAGGGTGGAGGACGGGGTCTCAGTGCCCACTGCCGCCCACTCCTGCCTGGTCCCCAGGGTGGACTGCACCCACGGGGGCTCTGCCAAGGGCTCAGCCAGCTCCATGCCTGACAGGAACTGATTTGGTTCCCAGAGCCTTGCACTGCTTCAGGCTATGGGATCAGGAGCAGGATTGGACCCCGGAGCAGCTAAGGGAAACAGCGGCCTGGGAGCAGCCTGTTCTGTTCTGCCAATGCATCCTGCCCTCCATGTGCAGCACCTCGGGCTCCACACAGGGAGCTGTCTGTCCCAGAGTCCCTGCAGAGGAGCCACCCAGCAGCATTCCATCCCCATCATCATCACCCTCTGGGCAGGATGATGCTTCCCATCCCCATCACCTCCTGGGCAACTCCCATCCCCAACAGCCTTGTATCCCCAGCAGGACTGGGTCTCCAGCAGCACTGCATCCTCATTAGCACTGTGTGCTCATTAGCACTGCATCCTCTCAGCATCCTCTCCCCATCTGTGTCACCTCCCTGTCCCCTCACCCAGGAACTGTGCCCTGGCCTGGTGGGCGCTGAGGGCCTTGGCTTGATGGACGTGCTGGGTCACCATCTGCAGCCAGGACTGGGGCTTCAGCAGACGGAAGAGCTGTGGGGGGATGTAGTCCTGCATCTCCCGCCTGTGGGGAGCCCGAGGTCAGGGCCAGCACTGGCCAGTGGGTCCCAAACCCCACAGGATTGTGGTTTCCCCCCCAGGATGCCCCATCCCTGGCCATACGCAGTGGGCAGGTGATGGTGGTCCTTAGCTCGGTGCTGGAGGGCGGCCAGCTTGGCCACGTGCGGGAAGTGCTGCTCTCCCGGCCTCGCGGGCGGCAGGACGGTGAACAGCCCCTTGAGGTAGTCAGGGAGCACCTGGTGGGGGGAAACAGGGCACAGGGACACATCTTGGGGACAGGGCACACTCTGGGGGGGCCAGGGAGGTGGCCCTGGGGGAGGCTGATGGGGTGGCCCAACCTGGTTGTAGTGGACAGTGACGTAGAGCTCGTTGTCAAACTTGAGGGGCTGGCTCCAGACCACGCGGCGGCACCAGAAGGTGTAGCTGGTGTCCCGGCACTCCGTCTCAGCAGCCACATCCAGGACATATTCCCGGCGGGTCAGTGGCCGCACACTCTGCCCTGTGCCACCCGGGAGCCTGAGCATGGCCACCACGCCACCAGCATGGCTGTCCCATCCTTTCCCTGCCAGCCCCTCACCTCTGTCGGTCACTACGAAGAGGATGTACTCCTCCAAAGCCTCTGGATGCTGCAGCCCCATCTCACAGCACAGCTCCTTGATCACATCCAGAGCCACCTGGGCACAGGGACAGGTGGCTGGGGCGCTGCCACATCCCCGTGTTGCACTCCAGGCCACAAACACATCCTGCATTGAGGCTCATCCCATGCGGCTGCCCAGGGGAGGGATCCACCTTTCCCAGTGAATGAAGTTCCACAGCGGGGAGAGCCAAGGAGTGCAGCCCCCCCACATCTGCACCCTCTGGGGGGTTCACCACAGTCCTGGGGTGCGCAGAGCCTCCTGCCCCTCTGACTCACCGAGCACGTTTTGATCTTGAGGTGCCTCTCGATGCCACCGGGCAGGAGGAAGAGCTGGCGCTTGGCGCTGCGTCCGGCCTGCACAGGAGGACTTGTTGGGGTGCAGGGGGGCCCTTTGCACAGCAAGACCCCAGAGGACACCCGAGCTATCCCACAGGACCATGCCATTGGGATCATCCTATCTCTTGCCCATCCTGTCTGTCTGAGCCATCACACCTTCAGCTCCGTGTCTACAGAGCTGCATCCCCACTGGGGACCCCTGAAAGCTCAGGGCACCCCCAAAGCAGTGAAGAGCAGACCCCCCAAAAGGACTGTGCTCTTTTGGGAAGATCCCAAAAAGGGATCAGCTCAGTTCCAGAGGAGTGTCTGGGCAAGATCCCAAGAACATGCAGGTATCCAGAACTTCTAGGGGGCATCTCAAGTTGATACCAGCCCTGCCCCACATTCCACAGGCACCCACAAGCCCCCGGCCTCACCACCATGGCCTTGAGCTCCATGCTGCTGGGAAAGAGGCTGCGGCCACCAAACTGCAGAGTTTTCCACAGGTTCTGCTCACAGGCTTTGGCGATGCCTGGCAGGAACAGGGACTAGGATGAAGGACGGGGCTGAGCCACCATTCCTGAGCCCTGTGACATCCCAGGGTGTCCTTCCCCACCACGCACCCAGTACTGTGGGGCATGCACAGTGCCTACCATGGAAGGGCAGCTCCGGGTGCCTGCTAGCGTCCTGCAGGAAGGCCAGGAGAAAGGGCCGGAGCACCTCAGAGCACCTGTAGTAGGCAGCGAGGATGTAGAGCAGCCTCCAGCCCTTCTGGCAGCTGTCCCTGTGGGAAGAGCCAAGGCTAAACCATGAGCAGGGCGAGGGTGCCCATGGTGGCACCCGTCACCCTGGGGATGGGGTCCCCAGGTCTCCCCTCATGCTGAGGCAGCTCAGCCCAGCCAGGGACGCAAGTGTCCCCAGTGCCAGCCTCTGCTGTCCCAGCTGGGTGTAGGGACTCACGTCTTGGAGCTGGTGTTGTTGGTGATCTGCTTGATGATCTGGCAATACACCTCGTCCCGCAGGACCTCGTGCTCCGCGCAGAGCTGGGGCACAAGCACAGTGCCACCCACTGCCCAGGCCACCCCCAGGACTCACTGCCCCCAGGGTAGATTTACCTTGAGGATGGTGCAGACAGCGTCCAGCTCCGTCTGCCCCCGCAGAGGGTGGTCACCCATGAACTTCATCACGGCTGGGGATAACAAAGCCACACGGTGACACAGCTCAGTGCATGCCCTCCCCAGGGACAAACTTCCCTGGGTGAGTACATCCCAGGCACATGGGGCAGTGGCACCAGAGAACCTAAGTCCTGCAGGCCCCTCCCATCTGCCTGTCCTGGTCCTGCCCCCACAGTCCTCAAAAGGATGGGCTGGGAATGGCCAGGGGACAGGGGGACACGATGCCCATGTCCCTGCCTACCTTGGAAAGCCTCAGCAGCCAGTTTGTTGATGCTGCCATCCACAAATTCGATGAGTGACTCCTGGATGGGGATCTGGAGTGGGGGGAGAGGGTCAGCTCCCGGGAGCAGCCAGAGGGATGATGGAGTGCCATTCAGGGAGCTCTTGGTGGGACCTGCAGGTGACAGCAGGGCAGGGGTGCCCCAGGCTCCCCAGTTCCCTGTACCTTGGTGAACGTCAGCATCTCCAGCACACTGGGCACATCCCTCCTGGCTTTTGTCCCACAGGAATCCCTGGGATAGAGGTTCAAGGGAGCAGGTGGGCGCAGGTGTCCCCACCACGGCATGTCCCTGTCCCACCGCTGGACACTCACGTGGTCCCGTGTTGTGCCGCACGGAAATGCCGCTGGGCGAAGGACAGCATGGGACAGGTCCCTGGGACATCCCTGAGCTGCTCAACACCGTCTCCCTCCAGACTCTCCTCAAAGGTGGCCGGGGACACCTGTGGAGCAGGGCAGTGGGCACCAGGCACAGCCAGCACCGTGTGGCAGCCCCAGGCCAGAACCCACCTCGGTTTTCCGGTCCAGCTCCTGGGCGGCAGCAGTGGAGGCCACGGCCACGGCCACGGCTGCCGAAGCTGCCACCCTTCCCTGCTTGTCCCTGGGCTCCTCTTTCCTCTCCGCAGGCAAATGGACGAAGTCGGGCGCCGCAACGGGCTGGACGTACTCAGCTGGGAAGAGCCCTGGCCTGCCATGGATGGCCCCGAACTTCCACCCTGCAGCGGGCAGATGGTGGGGATGGCCCCAGGCTGGCAGCCCAGGTGGACACCCCCAAAAAACCTCTGTCTGCTCCCTCCTGCCTCCGCATTCCCAGCCTTTTCCAGGGATCTGGCCACAGGTTTTGGCTGGAAGCAGCTGCAGTTCAGCAGCATTTGAGGTAAAGGCAGGGAACAGGGGCCACGAAGCCCATCACCTGCAGGGACATGGGCATCACCTGGTGCCACCCAGGGTGGGACCCACAGGGGACCATCCCCTGCATTGGGTCGGTGCCAAAAAGTCCCCAAACCATCCTGCAGAGGGGTAACAGAGGCAGGACCCTGCTCTGTGCCACAGCCCCAGGACGAGACACAGCTCAGGGCACACCAGGGACATGCACAGGGACAGCGTGGCACTCACCAAAGTCCTGGGTGCCCGTTTTCAGCTCCTCCAGGTACATCACCTTCTTGCGAACCACGCAGCCATAGTAGTAGTCTGACACCATGGAGACACGGGGTGTCACAGAGTGCAAGACAAGTACATGGCCACCTCTGGGGCAGGTGAAGCCATCAGTCGCACCACCCCCATGAGGGTGTTTCGCTGTGGGGGGCTGTATGGGGGCCTTTCACCTCTCTCAGGATGCTCCAAGGACTGGAGGTGGATGATGTCCCCTTTGTGGAAGCTGAGCTGTCCCCCATCCTCCGGGCTGTAGTTCCTGACAGCCACCACGTACTGGGAGTCCTGGGCACAGCAGGGGCTGGCACAGCTGTTGCATGCAGGGACACCCACATCCCACCCAGCACAGGGGCTTCGAGCACCCACAGCCCCAGGACCACCCCAGGGTTTCCTCCCCAACTCCAGGCACGGCCCCATTTGCAGGGTGCCCTCCGCTGCCCACCCCAGCCCCCTGGGTGAGGGCACACAGGCAGGGTCTGACCCCCAGGACATGCCCCCCCCTCACCCCAGACCCAGGGCACACCCCACCTTCCTGAGCTCCGTGATGAAGTGGTCGACCATGACCTTGACCTGGGGGGCTTTGGGGGAGAAGAGGATGAACTTCTCACTGCGCAAGTTGAACTCCAGCATGTTCCTGGATGGGGTGGTCACGAAGAGCACGTCGGCGTAGCTGGGGCAGGGCGAGGGGAGGCTGAAACACCCGACACCCGTGGCACCCATCCCACCCCGGCCTCCCATGCTCCTCACCCCCACCTGTACGCCCGCAGCACCCGCAGCTGCTCCCCGGGGACGTTGGTGCCCTTCACCAGCCGCAGCAGCTTGATGCCAGTGTGGGACACCGCCAGGATCTGCACACCCGTCCCCACACTGCCCTGTGGGCCAGGACACTGCCTCAGCCCGGGGCACGGGGTCGTGGTGGCCCCAATGCTGACCTGCCCCACGGCCAGACCCTCACCGTGGCGGGGAAGAGACGGGAGAAATACACCTCACAGCCGTCCCGGGCCGCGGCGATGATCTCCCTCTTCACGCTCTCGGTGGCCACGGGGCTGAAGGAGTCCAGCTTGTTTTCCGCTGTGGGGAGAGGGAAATACCTCTTGGTGAGCATCCTCCCTCTCTGGGAAGGATCCAGGCACAGTTCCCAGCAGGAGCAGGGATGGTCATTGCCTTCCCACACCTGGCAGGAACATGATGGAGAGACCCATGTCCCCCCAGCAACTGGCTGAGGCCTGACAGAAGTCGTGACATTATGGAGCACTAAGTCACCAGGAGGTCTTTGCATTTGGAAGCAAAACTACCCCAGCTTTAAGCAGAGCCAGTCGTGGCCCCTGGAGATGAGGCTAGGCACCAGAGAGGCTGGGTGTGAACCCCTCAGGTGTGTGACCCCCCCGGGTGTGTGAGCCCCCCAGGTGTGTGAGCCCCCCAGGTGTGTGAGCCCCCCCAGGCAGGGAGCAGGAGGACTCGGGGGGTGCAGTTGAGAGTTACCAAAGAGGGATTTCAAGCGGAGCCGCTCCTCCTGGCTGATCCGGATGCAGGTGTCGGACAACACGTCGTTGAAGATCTGGGGAAGGGGGTGAGGAGCAGTGAGGTCCTCACTGGACCGTGGGGTATGGGTGGGATCCCAGCCTCTCTGCCCTGCCCACTCCCCGTGGCTTGGGGCAGCTCTTACATGGCAGCTCAGTAGGGGAAGATGGGAAATCCACAGTGGGATGAGTAAACCATCACCCCACTGGGGAATACCTCAGCTTCCAAGGGACCCCCGGGCGGGCTTAGGGGCCAGCTTGGTGCCTCACCTGCCTGAAGATGAGGTCGAGCAGCAGTGGGTTGTTGATGCTGTCCTTAGGATAGAAAACCTGTCAGGAGAGAGAACGGGGCTTGGTGAAAAGCCCCCTTTACCCCTGTAGCACCTTGGCACCAGCCCGTCCCTGAGTGTCCCCATAAATCCGTACCTCCTTCCGGATGAATATTTTCCAGGGCACATTGTGGTAGGTGTAGAAGTCCTCGCTGCAGCTCCGGTGCAGCTGGGTCTGGACCTGCTGTGCCTCAGATGGGAGTTCCCGAGAAACAGAGACTGTGAAGGGACAGAAAGCCCTGCAGGAAGCCCCCTCCACCCAGGGAAACTGAGGCACGAAGAGTGGCTGGCTGTTTGAGCCGGACACAGTGGCTATTCCATGAGGATGCCGTGGAGCCGGCCTAGCACCAGGCTGCATAAGGCATCACCCAGTGCCACTGGGAGGATGAGGTGCCCCACTCCACCCTGGCCCCCCCAGTGCCACAGCTCTGCCCAGCAATACCTGGGGGCCGGGTGGCTGCCGGACGCCCCGTGGGTGCTCGCAGTTGGTACCTGGCACTGGGCACCGGCTTCACCGTGGCCACCACCTCCTTGGGCCCCTGTGAGGCACAAAGGGGCTGTGGTCAGGGCCAGTGACACCCTCAGCCTGGTGGGGGGGACACGGGGGTGGCCACATCCCTACCACAGCCGCTGGCACTCGGGCTGCCGAGAGCTGTTCCTTCAGAATCTGCATGGCTTCCTCGTGGGGGTCCACCTTCTTCCCAAAAAGCTTGCTGCAGAGACAGCATCCTACATTGCCTATACCTGGAATCACCTACATCCTGGCATCACCTGTACCTGGTATCACCTGCACACTGGAATTACCTGTACCCGAGCATCACCTGTACCTGGCATCACCTGCAACCCCAAAATTCCCTGCACCCCATCATTCCCTACACCCTGGCATCAGGGTCAGCACATGGACCTGCAGGCGGAAGAAGCCCATGTCTTGGCTGGGGACCCGGGTAGGGGTACCTGGGGGCTTGGGAGCTGCGCAGGGCTGGCTGGCACTGGCGGATGATGTTCCGGATGTCGTGCGTGGGCCGTGGGAAATGCTCCGAGTTGAGCCGGGAATGCCGCACCAGCTCTCCCGGCCACCGCCGGCCCATGGCTGCTGTGGGGCCAAGCACATGGCTCAGGAGGGGCCGGACACTGCCCCCACCACTTGGTGCCACAAGCCCCCGTGGCCACCCCACTGCACCAGGACCCCTTACCAGCTTTCTGTGAGTAGGGCCGGAGCTGGGGGCTGCGGGCTGGCGTCCCCTCCGCTGCTCTGCCCTGCAAGGGACACTGTGCCATCAGCACCCAGCACCCCCAGCTGCCCCCATCCCCAGGGGCTGCCCAAGGGACCTGCCCTGAAGCAGAGGAGGGGCTTGACCCCTCCCAGCCCTCTGGCACTGACCGGGGGTCCGGGTGGCTGGTTGGCATCTGGCCGGCTCTGAGGGGACAGGGCTGGCTCTGTGCCTGCAACAGCAAAGAGGAGAGATCAGCTGTGAGGTCCTGGGTGCAGACATGTCCCCCCACGAGGGACCAGGCAGGGAAACTGAGGCAGGGAGCTGGCGTGAGATGTGGGAGTGCTCAGGGTGCTCACCCCTTGGCTGACGCATCTCCGCAGGCACAGGGGGTCCACTCTGATTGGCATCACGGTCACTGTCTCCCCCTCCCACGCCACCTCCTCCCTTCATCCTCTGTGAGAGGATGGCCGGCTTCTCCAGCTCCTGGGGGACAGGAATCAGCGTAAGGTGGCCAAGCCACCTGCACCCCAAAACACCTTGGACAGGGGGACGCCCCTCTCACCCCATTGCCATAGGAGAGCACAGGATCAAAGAGGCTGTCCAGGTACCGGTCCAGGCCCTTCTGGCTGCGTGGCTCCCCAAATTCCCCGTCTGCAGGGGGATGAGGAGGGATGAGCTGCCAGCAGCAGGGCTCCACCAGCACGGCAGAGCTTCACTACAGCACCAAGGGCTGGGGGGATGATGCCCTACCATGGGGGTGATACATCTCTGTGGAGGGCAGTGTGGGGGCTTTCACAGCTGGGGGAGGAGGCACCTCATCCAAATCGAATGCATGTCCCAGCACCCTGTAGAGAGGGAGAATGCGCTCACCGAGCACCCACTAGGTGCCAGATCCCCTCCTCCAGGAGCCCACCCACCCCTATCCAGCACCCATCCAGGCTGGTGCCAGGGTTCCTCCTACCAGCCCTGCAGCGGGGGACCATCCCAGCCCCGGTACCTACACGGGGTTGTCCCTGCCGAGGCTCTCAGTCCCATCCCATGCAATGAGGAAGCAGGATTTCTGTCTGGGGAAGCCCCGGAGCAGCTCGAGGTCAGAGATGAGGTCCAGGACATAGTCATGGCCAGCCAGCTCGGCCCACTGGGCACCCACCTTCATGGCCACAGACCAGCCACGCCAGCCCTCTGCCAGCCCCCTGCCAACAGTCAGATGCTGGGGATGGGCACAGGCTACCAGCGGTGCCCCAGCTTTTTGGGGACACCCTGTCCACAAGCTGGGCATCCCAACTCCCCAGTCCTGGCAACACCCAAAACAGTCCTGGTGTGACACCATGGGTGCCAAGCCGGTGCCTACCTGTGCTTCAGGACATCCCCTGCCAGGTCCTCACCCGTGCTCCAGGAGTGGATGGGGCAGGAGAACTGGTCACCTGGGGAGGGACAGGCAGTGAGCTGGTCCCACCGGTCCCCCCCCACCCACGAGGATGGTCACCCTGTGACCGCCCCTCGCCGCCGCCGCGCCCCGGCACCGCGCCAGTCGCACCATTGAAGCAGTGCAGGTCGAGGGCCATGCTGGCCTGCCGCCGGTTCGCCGTCCACTCCAGCAGCGAGGGCGGGAAGGCGCGGGCAGCCGCCGTGCCCAGCTGGGACCGGGCCATGGCGTGCATCAGCTTGCGCTGGCACACCGGCTTGTAGCCCGCAAAGGCGTAGTCGGAGACGAACCTGCGGGGAAGGGACGGTGCTGCAGGAGGGACCCCTGGACCCAGGTTGGCACAGGGGACCACAGAGAGTTTAAGAGCATCCCTGGAGGGATCTCGGCAGCATCCTGAGCACATGGGCCAGGCTGGCCCAAGGAATCTCAGAGGGACCTCAGAGCATGCCTGGAGGGATTTGTGTAGTAGCCTCCTGGCTCCATGTGCCAGGCTGGTTCAATAGATCCTGGGGAAACCTGAGCGTAATTCCTGGACATGTGTGGCAGGCTGGCTCTAGGGATCCAAGAGGGACCTCAGAGCATCTCCAACTGGACCTGGGTGGCACCCCTGAGCATATGTGCCAGGATGGTCAGAGGGATACTGAAGGGACCTCAGAGTATCTCCAGGGGGACTGGGCAGCATGCTAGGCATGTGTGACAGGCTGGGCAGCATCCTCAGGCACAGGTGCCAGGAGAGTGCCCTGAAGAGCCACAGCAATGTCCCCAGGCATGACTGCCATTCTGTCCCCAAGGGTCCTAGCCATCCCTGCTCCCCATCCCCATGCCCACCCCCAGCTCACTTGAGGAGGTACTTGTCGAAGGCAGCAGATGGGGGGAAGGCGCTGAGGCAGGTGGCCAACAGCAGCCAGCCTCGCTCCTCGTTGTTGACGTTGGTGTTCCGCCAGACCTGGTTGGCAGCTTGTGCCAGGAGCTCATCCCGCAGCCCTGGCACCGACAGCCCCTTCTGCACGATGTAGTTGCCGAAGATGGTCTCCTGTGGGCCGCCCAGCCCCGGGTCCCCCATGAACCGCAGGATCTGCCATGGGGACAGCCAGGTCCTCCTTCTGGCCCCGGGGCAGTGAGCGGGCAGGGGATCGTGGTGATGGATCCTGCGCTGTCCCACCTACCAGCTGGAAGATGCTGAGTGCCTCGTGGCACAGCTCCTCGTCCAGCCGGGTGAGGGGGGCCTTCAGCGGGGCCGTCAGCATCCCGAATGCTGGTTCCTGCGGTGACACCCGCACCCGTGGCTACCTGGGGACAGCCTCAGGCCACGAGGGGCCGGCCCCAGGGTGCTGAGCGTGGTGCTGATGCTGGATGGGGACTGTGGGGCTGCCAAAAGGCTGGGGCACAGGATGGGGTCAACAGCCTCTCAGGAACAGGGCAGGGATGGGCTCGAGCTGTGCTGGCAGCACCAGAGATGGGCGGTGAGGCCCTGGCACAGGTTGCCCAGAGAAGCTGTGGCTGCCCCATCCCTGGAAGTGTTCAAGGCCAGGTTGGACAGCGCTTGGAGCAACCTGGGCTAGTGGAAGGTGTCCCTGCCCATGGCAAGAGATGAGCTTTAACGAGATTTAACATCCCTTCCAACCCAAACCAGTCTATGATTCTATGCCGGCACCTTGGCGAGGCTGAGAGCAGGATCCAGCCCTGGTGCTACCACTCAGGATGCCAGGGACAGGGAAACATCGGGCAAAAATAGAGGACAAAGAGAAGGAATGGAGCAAAGTGGCCGGGGATGGGGCCAGGGTCCCGGGAGCAAAGCGACCTGGTCTCCCGCCCCAGCGTTCCGGATCCGCCCCGCGTCGGGCGTCCAGGAGGGCTCAGCGGGTCTCTCTCCGATAGCCTCAGCATGGTCCCCCCGGCCTCTGGAGATGACAGGAACCCACGGGGAGGGAGGGAGGTGACAGCCAGCTCACCACAGTACCACAATCACCCCGGATCCAGCCTCTCTTGCTCCCCGTGGTGTCCCTGGGGCCAAAGCTGGGGCAGAACCCGGTGGGATGGTGTGGGGAACCGCCGCAGGGACCCTGATTCTAAACGCTCAGCCACAACCAGGGTGCCGGGGACCCCCCAAAAGCTGTCTGGACAGGCTCCCCACTGCCAGGCCACGGTGCCCACCTTACCTGGAAGTGGCCCCGCACGTACTTGGCCATGGGGTAGTCATTGATGTCGAGCGGGAGGGTGAGCTTGGAGTCGGGCTGCAGCGCCGGTGGCGGCACCAGGACCACGCAGCCGGCATTCACCTCCTGGGCGGCTGTGGCACAGCAGGCAGCTACGGCACAGCCGGGGTGATGGGGACAAGGGGCTGGGGACGATGGCACTGCAGGACCCGCTCACCTGCAGCAGCCTCCAGCAGCCCCATCAGCTCCGCTGGGATCTCCAGGTGGGTGACATCCACCACCTCCCTCCGTGTCAGCTCCTGCCACCACAGCACAGGGATGTGGCCACTCACCACACTGCTCCCTGTGCCAGCACCCATGGGTGCCTCAGCAGGCGAGCACATGGCAGGGACAAGGGCACAGCAACACGTGTGCTGAGCGGCTCTTACCTCCTTCATCCTCTCCTTCTCCTCCTCAGCCCGTCGGCGAGCATCCTCCTTCCTCTGCAAGCAGAGCAGCCACTCTGAATCCCACCAGGAGGACGGGAGACCCAGAGACAGCAGGAATTTGGGGGGGGCCATTGCCTTCCCCAATATCACCAGGTTTTCACCCCAAGAAGGTACCATCAGCACCCCATGGGACATGGAGGAGGTGGCAGCATTGGGCCTGGAGGGGCTCAGGGTCTGGGGGGGCTTTCTTCAGATCGACCAGTGAACATGCAGCAGGGTGGGAGCAGGTGCCCAGGACACCCCTGGGATGTGCCAGTCCCCATCTCACCTTGAGGTACCGCCGGCGGTTCACGTAGATGTGCACCAGCGACCTGAACTTGATGAGTGTGTGCCGCATGCGCCGGTACCGCTGCCTGCGGGAGGGCACCCGTCACCCTCTGCCACCCATCACCCTCTCCCACCCACCAGAGCCCCTCTGACACCCCCCCGGGACCCCCACCTGGCCAGGTATCCCCGTGCCCGGCTCTGCAGGAGGACGATCTTGCGGCGGAGGGAGCGGAAGCGCCGCTTGATGAAGAAGGTGCGAGCGTAGCGCTGGAGCGTGAGCGCGGCCAGGTGGTGGGCACGGGCTCGCTTGCTCTCCAGTGCCTGGTACAGCTGCTCCTTCAGGAAGAGCTGGGAGCAGGGAGGATGCCATGAGCCCCCTGTCTTTTCCACTGCCCCCAGGGCACCACCAGAACCAAGCCCCCTCCCAGGACAGTACCTTGGTGACACCAACATAGTACATGCTGGGGTTAATGGTGCAGAGGTTCCTCAGCATCTCTACACAGTTGGCTCCATTGGGAATGATGTTAGACCACATGTCAACGAGGCAGCGGTACCTGGGTGAGCCCATGACACTGCCACCATGCAGGACCCTGCTGGGACCCCAGCATGGACCCTCCCTGCGGTGATGAGCACCATGCCTGGAGATGCAGCTTCTCCTGGAGCTGTGCATCCAAGTGCATCCCCACCTCCCACCATGGGGGAATCCCGGCCCAAACACTGCCCCCTAAAACACCCATAAGCTCTGTGGTCTCCTCTCACTGGGCCATATAGTAGTACCCCACCCACAGTCCCCGGGCACCTGTCGATGAAGACGAGGAAGGGGATGCGGATGGGGAAGCCCTCCTTGCGGATGCGGATGGTCTCCAGGATGCCCGAGTAGCGCAGCTGGCTGCTGACCACGTCAGCCTCGAAGAGCCCTGGCTCCTGGGGAGGGAATGGGGAGAAGCGTCAGTGGCTCCCTGGGCAAACCCCTGCTCAGTGCGTTCCCACCACGGTCCCAGTGCCAGCGGGGCAGGCAGCACTGGCATCACTGCAGGCTGGAAAGCCCTGGCTGTCACCTTCTTGTTGTTGGGTTTGAGGCAGCGCACGAAGAAGGGGTTGCACCTGCAACAGAGAGACCCCATTAGCCATGGAGGGCAGGGGACAAAGCCACCTTGGGCTCGAGTTCCACTGTCACCCTGTCCCCACCAGCCCAGTGCATGGCCTGGCTGCCCACCCTGCCCACCCTCACCTCTCCATCTTCTCCACCAGCTCCAGGAGCGACTGCTGGAAGCGGGCGGCCACAGTGGGAGCCTTGTACCGCCGTGTCCTGGTGCTGCTCCTTCGGATGAGGCTTCTCTGCCGGGCCATCACCTGGGCATGGCCAAAGAAGAGGTTGGCCACCACCTTGGGGAGACAAGGAAGGGTTAGTGAGGAGGAAGGTGGACAGGATAGTGCAGCTTCCCTGGCTTCTCTTCCCAGCCCAGCCACTGCCTTTTTGCCCAGCTCTAAGCAAGCTGCATCCCCTATTTGTGGCTGGATTTCCTGGATAGAGGTGGGGATGAGGATATGGATTAGGATACAAAGCATAAGAGCAGCCCACGTGCCTGTTTGTGTCAAATGCTCAAGGGATCAAAGACCAGAGGACCCCATGAAAGGAGGGCACAGGGTGGAGCCAGAGGCATCTTCTGCTTCAGGTCCCCCTTGGCTTCACCAGTTATGGGGATACACACTTGGGCACATGAAAAGGGATGTATGGAAGGGGGCCACCAGTACCCTGTGTCACCACCAAACCAGGCTCAGGCAGGGCCCTACCTTGGTCTTGCTGCTGATGAACAGGTCTAGCACATCCTGACGGACCTGGTCATAGTTTTTATCCAAAAATTTGTGAACCTGACAAAGAGCAAAACCTCATGGTGAGGAGTATGGCAGCACAATGGGGTGAGGCAAGGAGCTCCAGGACGGGATGGGGGGTCCCAGCCAGACCCCCTGTGCTTGGTACAGGATCAACCTCCAGCTTAACACCCCAACTGGGCACCCCCCTGCCACACACCTGGTAGGTCACCTTCCCTGCATAGTGCTTGATGGTGAACTCAGGCAGCGGCATCTTGGGCTTCGTGTAGAGTGGGTTTGTCCCGTGGTGGTAGTGACACTTCTGGAGGAAGGTGTGGTCGGTAGCCTGGGGAGGGATGCAGGGGTGAGACACAGCTTGCGTGGTTCAGCAGCAGGTTGGAACTAAGTGAGCTTTAAGGTGCCTTCCAACCCAAACCATTCTGGGATTCTATGATGATTCTATGATTCCTGGGGCTTATCCGGTCTGGAGAAACCCAGAGGGTCTCCCAGGTTGTCCAGGACAGCCCAGGAGAAGAGCAGCCCTGGGCCACAGTGATTCCATAACCACAGCGATCACCCAGTGCTGCCACCTCATCACCAGGCACCCCTCACCTGGGGGAAGCAGCTCTGGTCATCCAGGATCCGGAGGATGCCGTAGGGCTTCTGGGAGATGAGGTCGATGCAGGGCTGGTTGTCGCTGAAGGGGATCTCCTTCCACTCGATCTGCTCCCGGAGATACTCCTCCTGTGGGAGCAGATCCAGGTCACACCTGAGCTCTCTCCCCCTGGCACAGAGGCAGAGCTTGGCACTGCCGACTGACCCACCTGCTCCTCCTGGAAGACAATCTTGTTGAAGAAGAACTGCAGGTACTCATTGGCATAGTTGATGCACAGCTGCTCGAAGCTGTTGAAGTTGAGGTCCTGCAAGAAGGACGGTCTGTTGAGCCTGAGAGTCCAGGAGGATGGAGCTGGGGCTGAGCCAGGACGGAGCTGGGATGGATCCTGCTCACCTCGAAGCCGTAGATGTCCAGGATGGCGATGGAGAGGGCCTCCTGCCGTGGGTACACCAGCTTATTGATGCGGTCTGTGAGCCAGCCGAAGAGCAGGGAGTAGAGGGTCTTGGCAATGGCATCCCTGGGAAGGAGAAGAGCGATGGAGCTCTGGAACGTCATGGCATGGCACTGTGTACATCCCCACTGCCATGGCCAGCACCCATCACAGCATAGGGCAGCCCTTAGGGCTGGAGTTTTAATCACTGGAGAGCGTAATTCACACTGGGGGACCTGACCATCTCTTTTCACAGCTGGCATTTCACCTCCCACCCCATTCCTGAGGGTCAATCCCCCTGTGTCCCCCCACAGCACAGGCCCTCTTCCCTCTACCTGGCATCCACAGCGCTTTCAACAGTCAGAGGGGTAAAAATCTTCTCCCGCAGTGTTTCCTGGTTGGGAAGTGGCATGGTAGAGTTTTAGCAACACCAGCCACGGTCCCCAGGGACCAGAGACCTCCTTCCCTGCCTGTGCCCCACCCTGCACTCACCGTCACCTTGAAGGTGATGGCTTTCTGCAGGCCCTCAGGGGACACCTGCAGCAGCTCAGCCACTGTCCGGATCTCTGTGGCGCTCACCACTGTGGCCACCTCCTGGCAGTCGGTCTGCGGGACACAGGGATGCGGTGGGATGTGACGTCCCCTCCATCTGCCACATCCCAAATCACGCCCGAAGAAGCACGTCTTGGCTCCCTGCAGGGTACCTCGTATTTCTCAAAGTAGACGTTGCCGAGGTGGAGTACAGAGGAGAGGATGCGGAAGATGCTGTTCTGCTCGTCCACGCTGAAGTTCAGCACCTCCATGGTGTTGAGCAGCCGGCGGAAATCCTCCGCGTCGTCCTTGCCGGGAATCTCGCAGTTCCCACCCTGGCACAACCCCCTCGGTCCATCAGTGTGTCTCGGGGTGGGGTGGGGGAGCAAAACCCAGTGTGGGGTGTGTCACTCTGCCCTGAGCACCCTCCCCACCCACACGCTGAGGACTCAGGGACCCACCAGCACCCTGAGGTTGGGCAGCCCCTCAAAATCAGGCAGCATGGTGGGGCTGAGGAGGGGTTCACTACCTGGTTCAGGTAGTAGTAGGTCTCGGCGCCCTGCAGGCAGTACCGCTGGCGCTGCTGGGCAGGCAGCCCCGCCAGCATCTCGTAGAAGATGTGGTAGTTACGCTCGCTCTTGGCCTGGGGAGCAGAGGACAGAGATGGGGAGGGGGAGGGGGAGGGGGCAGAGTTGGGGGGCAGAGCCCAGGACCCCCTCACCACACACCTGGAAGACCACGCGGGACTTCTCCAGCAGGTACTGTGAGGTTATGGCACCGCAGATCAAGCCGCTGCAGGGGGGAGAGCGGGCACCCGCTGCAGCTTCGGTGTGGGCAGGGTCTGGGACCCCCCCTGAGGTGCCCACCCATGCCCCGATGCTCCCCCCAGCACATGGGGGTTAGTGGGGGGTGGGACATGGGGATGGGGACTGGAAATGGTCGGGGTTTCAGCCCAGGGCACAGTGTCCCTGCCCCTACCCCTGTCCTCAGGTGTTATCACCTTTCCAACTCACGGTTTGTCCCCAAAAGCACTCCCATTTGTCCCCCCAGAGCCAAAGGTCAGCCTGGCAGTGGGGTGAGGGGCTGAGCACTCCCAGGGCAGGGGGACACACGGGGGGAACAGCCACACACAGGTGCTGCTCAGCATTACTTACTCTTCCAGAAAGATTTCCACAAATTTCCCAAACCTGCTGGAATTGTCATTCCTCACAGTTTTGGCACTGCCGAAGGATTCCAGCAAGGGGGTCGCCTCCAGGATCTGTTGTGGTGATGGGGAGAGCTGGGCGGGTCAGCCTGGGCACTTGACATACCACAGGCTGTCCCCATGGCAGGGGCACCCCTCTTGTCACCCCCTGCCACCACCCCTGCCCCGCGCAGACACTCGTGGGTGCCCAAATTCAAGGTGTGCACCACAGCCAGGTTAAATGAGGATGTGGGAGAGCACAAGGACCCCATCCACATTCATGCACCAAGCTCTTCCTGTCCCTCCCACCATCCCCCTGCAGCTGGGGTGACATGGCCAAGACGCCACCACGATGCTCCATCTCCTTGAACTGTCCCAGCCCACATGTCCCCCCCAGTACCTCTATCTGCTGTGGTCCATGAGAAAGCATGGGGAGAAAGAGAGAGCAGCAGAGCCATGAGCAGGGGTGGAGGAGCAGGGAGAAGAGGACGGGGACATGGCGACATGGATACATGGAGATGGGGGTGTCCCCAGAGCAGCACCGTACCTGTGGGGCAGTGCTGCGTTTCTGGCTGACGGCTGCCAGATAGCGCAGGATCAGTTTGGTGGCTTCAGTCTTCCCCGACCCACTCTCCCCGCTGAAATACAGAGTGGGAGCACAATTGGGGTCATCCCCAGCCAAGCAGGGGATGCTCACCCTAAACTCTCCCCAAAACCCCAGCACCCCATCCCCAGCAATTAGGGTGGTGCTGATTAAGGGCCATCCCGGGGGGCCATGCGTGGGGACAGCTGTGTCCCACCTGATGATGATACACTGGTTGTGTTTGGCATCCATCACTTTGGAGTAGGCGATGTTTGCGATGGCAAAGAGGTGCCTGGGGTGGGGGGAAGCAGAAGAGGGAGGGGGTGTGGTGCCTCAGTGCCCCAGCACAAGGACCCCAAATGTACCCCAAGCATCCCCATGCATGGACACAGATGCTCCAGCACCCAGCACCCAAGGGTCCCCATGGGCTTGGGACCACCCATGGCTGCTGTGGGACCCAGAGGTGGGTGACAGGGAGTAGGAGTGCCCCCATCCCTATAGGATATTTGGGAAACCCCTGGTACTCACGGTGGGTTCTCCCCCAGGGCTCTGCCCTCGTACTGCAGCACCTGCTCCGTCCCGTAGATGTTGTAGAGCCGGTACGGGTTCACTGACACCAGGATGCTGCCGATGTATGTCTGCCAGAGAGCAAAGTTTGAGACTGCAAGCTCTGGGAGGGCAATGGCCCCCCAAAGACCCCACACCTGGGGTCCATGGGGGATGCTGTGCCCCCCTAAACTCACATAGATGAGCTGGCGCTCGAACCGCGTCCGGATGTTGTTCAGCACTGCGGCCTCCTGGAGGTCCCTGGCACGGGGCAGAGGCTGCATTACGGGGTGGTGGGGGGATGGAGGGGTCTCCAAGTGTTTCCCCAGCATCTCCACTTCTGGGAGGCTGGAGCAGCCCCCATGTTGGAATGAGATGGGGTGGGAGCAGCCGGGCCAGGGTGCACAATTGGGGATGCAGCCCCATCAGCCCCCTGGGTCACAAAGGGGATGGGGCACACTCACTCCAGCTGGGTCATGTCCTCCAGCCCGTCCTCCTCCTGTGGCTCCTGGTACCGCACGATGGGCAGACTGCACAGAGACTGCATCTGCACGGAGCAACCACCCCAGCTCTGTCATGGCAGGGCCATGCCAAACCCCTCAGCTGTCCCACCCAGACAACCACCACCCCCCCAAACCCACCATCTGTCACCCCAAACCAGGGGACACACAGCCACCGATGGCAGGAACCCCAAGAAAACAACCCACAGCCCTGCAACCACCCAGCAAGAGTGTTGTGTGTCACAGAAGAGCAGCAGAGCTCGATACAGGGACATGGGGCCACCAAGGCATCCTTGCAGATGGTCCCAGGAAAGACTGGTCCTGAGAAGCCCAGTCCCGCTCACCGTGCCACCCCCAGCTGTGCCACCCCCACCACGGCTTCAAGGGGTGGGCAATGGAGGCTCCTGGGCAGGGTGGCACCTCCAGGGAAGGTGATGGAAGGGGGTCGAGCCGCGGGGCTGAGGCTGCTCCCCACGGCCACGGGCAGAGGTGACACAGGAGGCTGCGCTGGCGGCCGGCCAGGCGGTGGGTAGGAAAGCAGACACCCGCCGGGTCACCGTGCCACCCGCACCCGGCCCCGCCGGATCGCGTCTCCACATTTCCATACGCCAGAGTCAAGTGTCCCCAAAGGGGCCGTCCGTGGGGGGACACACAACGGGGGATGAGCCCCCCCTCCAGCCTGCTCCCCATGGCAGGACCCCCGCCGGCACCCAGACCACCCATAGCCACGCAGCCCCCACCCCGAGCGCTGCGAAACCTCTGGCACCAGTAGCTTTGTTCCCCGGGGAGCCGCCAGCCACCTCAGCACGCCACCCCATCCCTGGTCCCGTCGGCTCGCCCCCCGGCTCCATCCCCCCGTGGCGGGGCTCCCCGCCGGCGTTACCTTGGTGCGCCAGGGCTGCTTGGTGCCCAGGTACCCGTCCGCCCAGGGGTGCCTGTCCCGCCAGCCGCCCGCCGGCGAGCGCTGGCTCAGGTATCGGGCGATGTCGGCTCCCCGCTGGCTCGCCCACCGCCGGCCGCGCTGGGTGGGCTGCTGGGGGGGGCCCTGCTCGGCCGTCCAGGCGTCGGGCATCTCCCGCACCCGCACGACGTGCTGCGTGGACCAGTGCTGCTTGTACATGCGGGACGCGCGCCGGAAGGAGCCCAACCTCTGCACCTGCGGCGTCACCACCGCGTAGCGCCCCGCGCCCTCCTCCCCGGCCGCCCCTTCGCCGTCGACGGGCTCTGCCGGCCCTGGGGGCCGAGCGCCGTGGCGGGGGGCTACAGGGGAGCCGGGGGCTCGCCCGTGGGGGGGTGGGAAAGCGGCGCGGCGCTGCGGTGAGGGGCTTCGGTTGCCACGCGGGTTGGAGGGGAGGACGGGGCGCCCGGCGTCCGCCCAGCCCCGGCGCCCCGACGGTGGGCTCGGTGACCTGCGGGTGCTCCCGTCCCGCCGGGATGGGCGCCGGGGCAAGGAAGGTGAGCGGGTGGAGGGATGGCGGGAGGGTGGTGAGGATGGGGGGGCTTTGGTGGAGGCCATGCTCCTGACGAGCAGCGATGCGAGGGACTGCCCCACGGAGCGCCCCGGGGAGGGGCTGTGCCCCCCTCCTTCCGCAGGCGGCCTGGCCGGCGGGGAGTGCGGGGCCATCCCAGCAAGGGGCTGCCCGATTCGCTGGATGAAGCTTTTGGGGGTGCTGGGAGCGGGACTGGGCGGGGGAGGCACACCGGCGAGACCCCGCGGGGCACCCTGCCAGGGGGGCAGCTCCTCATCCCAGGAGGGCCCGGGGCGGCCGAGGCGGCGGCTGCCGGGACGGGAGGACGGTGCCAGGAAGGGCGTCCTCTGCAGCGGCTTCACCGCCTTGGTGGGGGGCTCGGGAAGCCGGGGCCAGGCCTGGGGGAGCGGCAGCCCGGGAGGGCTGCTCCGCCGCGTTGACAGGGGTCTCCCCGACCCCCCC
>VZRE01014263.1:0-17188 GCA_013396775.1 Cephalopterus ornatus | reverse complement strand
GGGTGCCTGCCCTCCCCGCCGCAGCAGCAGGAACGATGGCTTCGATGACGCCTCCTTCTTGGCGGCCTCCTCCTTCCTCTTCTTGCCCACGTGCTTGAAGCGCATCATCAGGTTGGAAGTGGACTTGAGCACCGCCTTGTTCTTCTTCTTCTTCCTTTTCTTGGTGCTTTGCTTATGCAGCCCCCAAAAGAAGCGGGAAGTGTTCTTGAACTGCCCCTTCTTGGGCCGATGCAACCCTAGCTTCTTGAAGCCCAGGAAGAGCTTCGAAGTGCTGCGGAGGCTCCGCTTCGCCCGGGCCTTTGGTGCCGCCACCTCCTCCTCCTTGACCAGGCCGGGTTCCGCAGATGCTTTGGGTTGGCCCTTGGCCTCTGCGCCCTTGGCCCCTTTCTTCTTCTTGTCAGCCGTCAGCCCCATCACCATCTTGGAGGTGCCCTTCAGGTTCTTCTTGGTCGTCGTGGCATCGCTCTCCTCCTCCTCCTCCTCCTCCGTCTCCAGCTGCACCTTCTTTCCCCGGCCTATCTTCTTTGCCACCCCCACCTTGGGCAGCCCCTTCTTCTCCTTCCCCTTCTCCTTCTGTTTCTCTTTTCCCTTCCCCTTCTTGGGCTCCTCTGCAGCTTCCTCCTCCTCATGCTTCTCCTCCTCCACCACCTCTGTCTCCTCGCTTTCCTCTTCCTTTAGCAGCTCTGCATCCGAGGCATCCTCTGACTCACTGGGATCCTCCTTCTTGCCCTTCTTTCCAACCTTCCCTTTCCCTTTGTCCCCCTTCCCTTTGGCCTCCTTTTTGGGGTCCCCCTTCTTGCCAGCCATCCCGGCAGTGACGAGTGCTCATGCTCTGGCCCCGGTGGGGCTCTGGAAGGCGATGTCCTGTGCCGGCATGAGCCGGCTCCCGACACACCGTCCAGCTCCCAACCCCGCCGCCTGCCCCGGGAGGGTATTTACCTGTGCCTGGTTTTGGCGAGGCACATGCCCGTGCGTGGCTCCCTCGGGCGCCGGCGGCCGCCCGCTTGGCATCGCGCTGGGGCGGCGGGACGGGCCCCGGGGCAGCCCCGGGAGCTGCCTCCTGCCTCCCGCACACCCCGCGAGTCGGTGGCTGAGCTCCGGCTGTAACCCAACCGCCGGGCTCACGGCGGCATGAATAATGCAAGGGATGCACCACGCTGGCCCCGAGACTTTTCCGAAGGAGCTGGAAAGGGCCCCCGCTGCTGGGAAGCATCCCCCAAGACGGAGACTGTGGAGGACAGCACTGTCACCACCCCAAAACTGGACTCTGCCACCTCCCCGCCTCTCGGGGCTCCCTCTGCCCTTCTCTGGGGAATCGGTCTCTTCCTGCAGTCAGCACGGAGGCGGATGAAGCCCAGGGATCCCTGAAGCCAAACGGCGGCACCAGGAGAGAGGTGACAGTTTTGCAGAGCCCAAGGCAGCAGGGGCACAGCCGAGAGGAGCAACACAGGGGAGGAACCCGACACCGATCCAAATCCCACAGCCCCACAGAAGCACCGAGGAGCCCGGAGCCCACAGGGATACCCCCAGTGCCACACCAGGCAGGGTGGCAGGTACAGGCAGGGTGCCACATGTGCCCACACACAGCCAGTGAGGGGGTTTGTCTGTGCCACACGTGTGCCCTGCGGCGGTGCCAGCAGCCTGTTGGCACACACAGGTGCCCAGGCGTGGGGTGACCGCATCAAATGTTAATGCCGGCACTGGATTCTGCGGCTGCAGCTCATCAAAGTTTAAGCAGCAGCAGTGGGAACTCACTGTCCTTCACAGATCACCTGTGGGCAGAAGTGGGATCACTGTGGGCAGGGGCAGCACCTGCTGCACCCCCTCAGTGGAGGTATTTGGGGAGACCCAGGGGGGAGCAGCAGCAGCAGCATCCAGCTGTGCAGCAGCTGGTGGAACTCAAGAACAAGCAGCACTTGCTGGACTGATCCCATTGGTGTTCCCCAGGACAAGGAGAGCCCCATGGCTGGCATGTCCTGGCAGTGTCTGCTCCCCAGCCTGGTCCCTCCCTGCCACATCTACAGTAGAGGATCATCAGCCAGGATCCTATGGCTTGACCCCCTCCGTGCATTGATTTCTGGGAGGGAGACACCTCAGTGGGGTCTGCATGGACAGTGGCTGCCCTGGAGTGCAGGGAGAGCAGAGGGATGGAACAGGAGGAGAGGTATCTGGCAGGTATTGGGAGAGGGTCTGTGGGGTAACAGAAACACAGGATCAATGGGAAAAGAGGACCCGCCACCGCCGAGCCATGCAGGAGCACTGCCCTGCAGGAGCCCCACCTGGCACTGGCACGGTCCACTCACAAGTCTGCCGTGGGCACTGAGCCGTCTGGGGCTGATGGATCCTGCCCTGCTGGGGCACAGGTGCCTCCCCACACTCCCCATCCCTCCTCTGGCACGGGCACACGGGGCCTGGGCACCACGATGTGGCAGGGAACCACCTTGGACATGGACACAACCCCTCCCTCTCTGCTGGCAGCGAGCAAGGGGGTACCCAGCTGGCAAGAAGCTGCTGCAACTTGCATCCTACCACACCTGCAGTCCCTGCTACTATCCCACTGCCCCTACAGTCCCTACCTCCATCCCCGCAGGCAGGGCAGCAGGCCCCGCAGTGCTCTCGGTGCCCTGAGTGCTGGCACAGCTCCCTGTGCCATTGCCATGGCTGTAGCCACGGTGCCTCCCTGCCCATGACAAGGGCTCTCCAAAAGGAGGAGGGAAGGGAGAAAGAGGAGCTTCATCCCAAACAAGCACTGCCCTCCACAGTCTGATTTCCCATACCAGACCCCCCACACCTCCCCATGTTCCTTATCCTTGGGCACAGCCTTTGGCACAGCACAGCTAGGAAAAGGGCATTTGTTCCCAGACTCAGTGGAACAGTGGCAGCTGCTGGAGGCTGGAGGGGGAACCCAAGGCCATATACCCCAAACTGTGGGCACCCACACTTGGTGGCTGTTTCCAAGGTGTCTGGGCATGGCTGCATCCAGCAGCAGGACATGACAGGGACCGTGGGTGCAAAACCTGGCAGTGAGGGGCCCCTGGGGTGGCAACAGGAGAAGACGCCCAGAGCATCCTCTGACCACGTCACTCCTGAACGGCTCCAGCCACGTGGGTGAGCCAGGGAAAGCCATCTCACCCCAGCGACACTGACTGGGACAGTCCCAGTCCCATCGCCACAGCCCGGGGCTGTGCCATGGCTGGATGCGGCGAGGGGATGGAGGCAGTTCACCTGTCCCAGCCCGGCAGGACGCACGGCTGCCCGAGACCGTACCTTTGGAGCGTTCCTTTGGAGTGTACCATCGGCGGGCAGAGCTCCGGGGGCAGCAGCTCCGTGTCTCCAAGCAGGTCTGTGGCCACCAGCCGGCCCCGGGTCCGCTTACAGCCTGTTTCCAGTTACAGCCGGAGCAGGGCTCCGTGCCACCACAGCACACCACGCCGGCCCCATCGCTGCCGTGCCTCCTGGGAGCTCCGTGCTCCGGCCCCAGGGAGCCGGCCTGGGCACCTCCCGGCTGCGGCAGCGCCTCTCACAATATCCCCTTCCCTGTCATCAGTTCTGCATCATTGCACATCCACTTTCAAACACCTGTGGGCAGGTGGGGCGGCCCTGCTGCAGCTCTTGTCACTCCAGTCAAAGCCCCAGGAGCACTGAGAACACAGGGATAAGCTGGACCAACCCAGCAATGGGACAGCAGCACAGACCTCCAAGCCCCCGGGGCAATGCGGGGTCTCTCCTTGCTCCCCCGAGCACCCATCACCCCCTGACCTGGCTAATTTCCACCCCGTCCAGTTCCCCCCTCCAAACTGAGCATAGGGACCCAGCACATGGGCAATGCACAGCACGTCCCTGCCTGCCAGCTGCTGCCTGCTGCCCACGAGGGAGGTGTTATGAGAGGAGAGAGGCCGGAGCAGATGCTGGAAGCACAGACCAGCTGAGCACGACGCTGGCGTGCACCCAGGAGTGCTGGCTGGCAGCCCTGGGGCCAGGTCACAGCCCTGGGCCATCACCTCATCCCAGAGCCAAGCCCAGGAGCCTTCCCAGGGCAAAACAGCCCCATGGAAAAAGGAGTGTGGGGAAAGGGTGGTAGGAGACATGGGGCAGAGAGGCCTGGGGAAGGAGGCGGTGTTCAGGGGAGGCTGCTCTGTGCTGCAGGGCCATGGGAATGTGGGGCTGTTGGAAAGGTGGGAGGCAGATGAGATAAGGGGGGATAAAGGCAGCGAGCACACAGGTAGGGGCAGGCAGGGACAGGCAGGAACAGGCAGAGGTGGGAGGCCACCACACACCCTGTCCCAAAGGATCTGAGCTGCAGCATTTGCCTAAGGACCAACATCACACACCAAGGTCAGTCCGGCCAAGGCAGAGTGGCACCTGCGAGGCCAAGGGAGGTGCCACCCCGCTGGGGGACTCGCAGCCACTCACCTGGGGTAGCCAGCTTCCCTGCATGGCCTGGGGCTGGCCCGGTGCTCCTGGCTCTGCTCCTGCCGGGGACCATCCCTCCCCCGGAGCCGCGGGACCATCGGTGCTGCGCGGCAGCTGCAGGACCCAATGCATATTTGATGACTGCTATTATTCTCATCTCCACTCGTGAGCGCAGGGATGGGAGCTGATCTTCCCTCGGCAGAGCTGGGGAGTGGCAGGGAGGCAGCGAGGGTCCCCTCCTCCTGTGGTCCCTGACCCTTCCCTGGTGACACAGCTGGACAGTCCCACAGCCCCTTCCCTTTTGGAATACGGATCTGCACTTCAGTGCAGCCCAGATGTGGACAGCTGGAAAATGGCCCTGACCCATTCCTGCCCCCAAACCAATGTGAGTTTAGGACAAGAAATCACTGGGACATGGAAGCTGGGGACAAATGCACTCCCTCACACCCTTCTCCAAAGCTGGGTTGGGAGCAACCAGCTCCTGAGTCTCTGGCAGCCTCATCCCAACAATCATCCCAACAATACTGAACCACCCTCTCTGTGTTAGGCAAGCAGGGCATCTCCACTCCCCTTCACAAAGCTTCCTCCTCCCCATCCCAGCACTGGGTTCCCGCATCCCACCAAGCTGGGGACCATTTTCTTGCAGTGATGGAGCCCATGGCTCTCCCAAACGCGAGAGCAGTGAGAGCATCCTGCTGCAGCACCCGAGCCGGGAAAACCTCCCCACTTCCTTCTCCTCCAGGCAGGCACGTCCCCGCCGTAATGCGGTGGGTATTTATTATGCTGATTCCTCAGAACTGCGAGGGCTTAACTGCAAATTACAATCAATAGCCCCAATCCCCTCGGGGCAGGTTCATCATTTAGCAGGCGCAACCAGAGGAATTCAAAACTATTTGCCAGCCATAAATCCTCCTCCCCGCAGCCTCCCGAGCCGGCCCCGCGCCACCCGATGGCTGGTTGGGGTGACCCTTGTCAGCATTTGAGACAATTAAGCTGTCACTGCCGATCGTGACTCTTATATACGGCCCCGAGCGGCACTTGGGGATGTCACCGTGATGGGGTGAGGGGAGCTGGCTGAGCTGAGCCCGCCACAGCAACCGCCTCTCATTGAATTAAATGAATGTATTTGGAGGCAGAGTTGCTTTTTATTACCTTGCAAACGGTTCCTGACTAAATTAAATTATAAGAAGGGTGTTCAGCCAATCAAGCCTGCTTGATTGCCCGGAACAGGCATTTTAAACAGAGCACGCCTGGGGCCGCCGCTGCTTGCAGAGATGGAGGGTGGCTGATGGGCTGGAGCGAAGCTCATCCGCCCTGCTCCACACCTGGAGCGCTCTGCTCAGCCAGGGGAACGGCCCCAGGGATGCGGCAGGATGAGCACAGCCCTCTGGGAAGAGCAGGAGCGAACCTGGAGGCGGCTGGAAGAGCAGGGGAAGGGCAGGAGCTGCAGCACAGAGCACCAGCTGGGCTGTTGGAGAGTGGCTTTCTCCGAGCATCACCCAGCCAAGGCTTCCCTTCTACAGCACTGAAATGCAGGGTGCTGCTGTTCTGGGGGCAAATCCACAGCTCCTGCCTCTACCCATCCCGCAGCAGAGGACAACCCTTCCCCAAACACTGAGCAAGGAGTCTCTGAGCACATTTCCCTTCGGCAGCTCCCCTGTGGAGCTAAGGGGGTCAGGCCAATGCATAGAAACATCCCAGAATCACCTCAGAACAGTTTGGGTTGGAAGGGAACTTAAAGCTCATCCCATTCCAAGCCCCTGCCATGGGATACCTTCCACTGTCCCAGGTTGCTCCAAGCCCTGTCCAACCTGGCCTTGAACACTTCCAGGGATGGGGCAGCCACAGCTTCTCTGGGCAACCTGTGCCAGGGCCTCCCCACCCTCCCAGGGAGGAATTTCCTCCTAACATCTAGTCTGTATCTCCCCTGTCAATTTAAAGCCATTCCCCTTGTCCTATCACTGTCTGCTCATGTAAAAATTCCCCCTCCACCTTTTTAATAAGCACTCCTTAAATACTGAAATACTGCGAATTCCATAAAACTCAGGAGACTCCAGTACAGCCCCAACGCTGCAGCAGATTCTCCCCTCACCCTTCAGATTTTGCCTCCTCAGGATTCAGAGATGTCCATGCAAACCCACCCCCGCACAAACTGCAATGTTTGCAGCTTTTTAACATCACTGCAGAACAATTAGGGAAGCGCCTGGAAGAAGGAATACTGCAATTAAATGGTGCATTTTCAAGTGCAGCTATAAACTCACTGCCAAAAAAGTTACTGTCACTGAAAAAGGAAGTTGGCTTCTTCTAGCTTCACTATTTTTACTTCATTCCTATTCCAGTTTTAATCATGGATCAGTTCATTCTGAACAGGAAAAAATGCCCATTTTCCTAAATGAGGCTAATTAGGCAGAGGGGGATTTAACAACATGCTAAAATCAATTTGGAACCCAAACACAATGAGGTAGCACCAACTACCCCAGAATAGGTATTAGCAGGTATCACTGTGCATTCAGCCTCACACCAAGCACCTCCCCAGCTCCCTGTACCACCTGGGCTGAGGATGAAGCCCTGTCAGCAGTTCTGGCTGCCCAGCTCCAGGCTGAGCCTTGGCAGCCTCCAGAATTTTGAGGGAAATGTGAGAAACTCAGGAACAAAACAAAACCAAAAGTCTTTGTGAGGGCAATTCTGCCCGTGTGACCTTCACAGGAAATGGGAAGGGCGAGTTAATGTGCTGGAACAGCATCCCACCCGGCTCACACCAGGAAGGGCCTGCTTTCCACTGCCAGCTCAGGGATAATGCGGATAATTTGGAGCTCATTCCCCACTCACTGCCTCTGTGTTCAGGGTTTGCTCTGCACTCCAGCTGTGAACAAAGCCAGGAACAGGGAAGAGGACTTACAGAGTTCAAAGTCACCTTCTTAGCTTGTGTGTATAACATCTATTTATCTCCCATCACCAGCCTCTCGCAGGCACTTGACCTTCTACTCCCCCCCTACAACCTCCTGCAACAGCATCCAGGATTCCTCGGGTGGCTGGAGGTAAAATAGAGCGTTAGGAAACACACCAAACCATCCACCCACTGTTCACATAAAACAGCAACTTTTTATTTTCTCAAATAAAATAATCCTTCCATTTCTGCTCCATCAGGTAGTGAGGGGTGGGGAGGAGCAGGGGGGAGGGAGGAGCCCTGCTCAGACAGGGGTCACGCCTGTCCTCACAGTTCCTCATCCACATCAGACCGAACCCTTTTCCAATGAAAGAAAATAAAAGCTATTGGCAGCTCTTGATCCCAGAAGGCAAGAGCTGTCCTCTATCAGGCACTCTGAATTATTTAGCAACGGTGTTCAATGGAAAAGCATGATTAGAAAAATCCCAGACTTCTGATGAACAATATCCAGATAAGCAACAACGTTCTGACAGGGCTGGCATAAAACCCACAGCATGGGATGGTACCTTGAGCTCCAAAGAGCTGTGACTGGAATTCAGGGGCATGGTTAAGAAGAACTCCAGCTTGGGGACTAACAGGCAGAACAACTCCTGCCCAGCAGAGGAGGAAGCTCCCAGGGCAGCTCCTCAACGAGTGATATGCCAGAAGTGAATCCTCACTGCAGACTATGGCTCCTGGATCGTACCCCGCTGCAGTTTGGCCAAGATAATCGTTCATTAACAGTTTAATTTCTCATCTCTCAGTACCAGTCGGACCAGGATGTCCTACAAACCCCACTGCAGGGCTAAGAGAGGCACAGAGTGCCAGGTTTTAATGTTAATTGAGGCGGGACCATTATAAATTGGGGCTGTCTCGGCTGCAGATGAGTCCAAGGAGCAGGGGAGGGAGAACTTTTGATTCTGTTTCAGATCAATGCTTAAATTAAGTCAATGGATGAGCAGCAAAGCATCAGCAATGTTCTCTCAGCCCAAAGCACAGGGCCAGATTGGTTCACACCAACTCAAACGCTTCCCTAGGGAGGTGAACACGTGGGTCCCTGTGCAAACCCTACAAGAGGCAGGACACTGCTGGATGTGGGAACTGTGTCCTAGAAGAACTCGCTCCTTTTTAATTTTTAAGAAACATTACTTGGCCTGAAACACTGTGAGATGGAAATCCATCTTCCCCTTCCCCACCTGCAAGCACAGTAGCCTCATTTTCTGCCTTCCTCCAAGAGAAAGGAGCTTCACAGAAGCTTTCTTGGCTGTGGAACACGTCTCCCTTTTCCTTTTTCTTAATTTTTTCTTTTTTTTTTTGTGTGTGTGTATGTGTTTAGTTTTGTTTCTATGTCAGTTCCAATGTCAGTGATTAAAGACAAGGCCAGGCACCAGCAGAGTTACTTCTTTACGATCTGAATGACATCTTCATGCTCCATCATATGGGTTAAGCCCACTCTTTGAGGGCTGTACTTTGTGCTTGTCCCCTTTAAAGCAAAAAAATGGGGAAAAGGATTAGGAGAAGCCCAGTCAGAGACACCTGAGGACAGGAATTCCATCAGCTGTCAAACACTTACCCACACCAAGGCATATTTGAACTGGCTGGCTAATGATCTGTGAATCCGATGGCACTGCAAGACAGACAGACAGGCAGAAGGTGAAGTATTTAATGACATCTCTTTGCAAACAACTTTTTCAGTATCTGGGAACTAAAGGACGTGAAGGTCTACGTCAGAAACTACAATAACGACTTTAAGAGCCAGTTAACAGCACTTGAAACAATACAGAACAGACACAGGAATCACCAGCCCACAAAAAGCCCCCTTCCACTGCTTCCATGTGCTTTTCACTGGGCTGCTTTCAATAATTGTTGTTTAAACTTTTCACAGCAGCTGTGAAAGAAACCTGAGGCAGATAAAAATCAATCAAGGCAACAAAAGGAGAAGCCCAACTAAACCCTGACAGGTCCTGAGCTTTATGAAGCACAAATCACAGCAGGTCCAAGAGGAACCTGTGCCTTCTGCACACAGGGAAATGTAAAACATGCAGAAAAATTACCACATGCTCCACAGAGGCCCCTTTCCGTAGAATAATGGCATCTGTAAAGTCTGGTCTCTCTGTGGAGAAGCAGAAGGGAGGGAAAAAGGCATTGGATTTTCATCAAGTGTGTTCTAATATGCTGACACAATCTCACATCGCCCTGTGCTTACTACTCCCAAATTCCTCCTCCCTGCTCCCAGACTGAACAGGTATCCAGTGCCTGAAAGCATCAAATCAGTTCTCCACTACCCTCAAGTGCAGTTACCCACACCACAGTCAGCAGCTTCCTCACGACCCACCTGATCCAACTCCATCCCAGACACATGACTCACGACAAAAAAAACCACCCGAAGCAAAACACATCTGCCCAAGGAAAACCAAAATCCCCCAGATTTCAGAGCTTAGCAAGCTCAGAGAAAGTTCCTTCACCTCCCCATACCCACCCAAGTTCAGCTGTTCACAACCAACCTGGAACAGGTTACAGATGTGCCTTTATCACTGGGAGAAGCTGCAAGTAGGTTATAAAGCAAAAGGAGGATCAAAGGCATGGGAATCACCAAACTACTTGCAGTAGGAACAGGAAGCTTCTTCTGGGTTGTGATGGGCTGAACTGATCATCACAGTGTGCATAACAAGGAAGAAAGCTGTGAACTTGCACGCTTTATTTCCTTGTATCATCATGCAAAGACTTATTAAAATTCAGCTCCTGTGAGAATAGGAGGGCCGTGGGGGGATCCACACATGGCAGGATTAGATGGAGCAGAAAGCTCTTCTCAGGAGCTGAAAGCTGGTGAGGGAGAGCATAATTCCAGCATTTCCAAGGCACAAGCCCTGCTGGCAGCCTGTCTGTCTTTGATGAGTAGCAGCCTTTGTGCTTTTCAAACCTTCTGTTCAGCTCATGGTCACTTACGTCCTCGTTTCTTGGTATAGATGCAGGTAAGTGCCAGGTATTCCCAGAGCTTCTCCAGCAAGTAATCCAGGTTCAGTTTCATGCCACAGCTGCAAAACACCAGGAACATCTGTTGTGACTTAGAGATCCAGGAGAACAAGGTGAACTGTCTTTTCAAAGTGCTGGGGAATGAGGGAAGAGTCTTTAATGAGGCCAGGAAAGGAAAAACACAAGGTGAAACAGGCTTAAGCTGAAGGAGAGAAGGGTTAGATACTAGAAGAAATTCCTTACTGTGAGGGTGGTGAGGCCCTGGCACAGGTTGCCCAGAAAAGCTGTGGCTGCCCCATCCCTGGAAGTGTCCAAGGCCAGGTTGGATGGGGCTTGGAGCAACCTGGGCTAGTGGAAAGTGTCCCTGCCCATGGCAGAGGGTAGGACTGGATGAGCTTAAACCCAAACCATTCCATGACCCTATGAAATAAATCAGGCTTCCAGAAGGGTGAGCAGCTTTGAAGCAGCAAAGCTCCATCAGAAATATCAGCACTTCTAAGAAAACAAGACTGGAGACAGCATGGAGAAGCCAAGCTACCTGCCTCTCCGGGGGAAGAAAGCCTGGAAAAATCTACACAGCAACCCTGCTTCTCACCCCAGCAGCCCTGGGAGAAGCCACTTCCTGGGAGAAGCTGAAGAAAGGGGTGTGAAATGACCCGGCACACCATGAGACCAGCACAAAAGGCGGCGTGACAGCTCCTACCTGATGACAACACTGTGGGGCCTCCGAGCAAGACGATCCACTTCCTCCATGGATATCTGGTCAATCTTGTTATAAACCTAAACCAAAGGGAAAACAACACAGCCCTTAGGAAGGCAGTTCAGCAACACTGTAACACATACACAAGAAGGTACAGCAAGGTAGTTCCAGCACCTGGAATAGAAATGCAGATCCTGTCAGAGGATAAGCCAAGGCTCTCAGTAAAACCAACCGTTAAAATTCAGAAGCCTGAATATATATTTTGGCCTTTTAATATTCTCCCTTTGGGATGACTTGGAACACATTCTCCTGTGGCTTTTATTTCATACAGACCCAGTGGCTACAAACAGAGCCGTTAAGGGACCTCTTGGCACACAAGGGACCAGCAGTGGAAAGCCAAGCACGGAGCTGGCAGCAGGGGAATTGGAAGTTCCTCACGTGGGATCAAAGCCCCGGCAGCAGGACTGGCAGCTCCGCTGCTCCAGGGCAGCACCAGCCACAAGAGGGCCCAGGGAACACACACACACACACACAGAGCACGGCTGCACATCCAATGCTTATAAAAAACCTCCCTGCTGAGCCATTTTCCACCTCTTAAACCCCAAATTGTTATTGTTTTAGGAGCCAGGAACAAGGGGATGGACCGATAGGACCAAGGGGAATGGCTTTACACTGAGAGGGCAGAGGTAGATGGAATAGTAGGAAGAAATTCTTGGCTGTGAGGGAGGTGAGGCCCTGGTAAAGTTTGCCCACAGAAGCTGTGGCTGCCCCATCCCTGGGAGTGTCCAAAGCCAGGCTGGATGGGGCTTGGAGCAACTTGGGGTAGTGGAAGGTGTCCCTGCCCATGGCAGAGGGGTGGAACGGGATGAGCTTTAAGGTCCCTTCCAACACAAACCACGCCATGATTCTGTGAAGATCCGATGTTTCCTTTGGCACAGAAAGAAGGAGATACTGGATGCAACAGAAGCCTGGCTGCCCAAGATACTCACATAGAGGCATGGCATGTAGACCCTGTTGCCTACAATCACATCAATGAACTCATCAGGGGAACAATCCTCTCTGAACAGGACCTCGGCGTTGAAGATTTCTGAGGTGAACACTGTCAAGGCCCAAATCCCAACACAATTCTGCAATCACTGCGAGCCCCAGGCTGAGCTCCCTCGGGAGAACCAGCACCAAAGTGACACCAAGGCTGTCCCACAGCAGGAACCACTGGAATCGTGACCTGCTGATGGCTGAAGGGTCTCCTGCTTCAGGAAAGGATACTGTATTCATGGAGGATGAGCTGCACTAGCTTCTCCGAGCACTGAGTCAACGTGACAGTGGAGTTGAAGGAGATGCCTCCACCCTTCTTGGGCTGCAGGAGGCAACGAAGCAACGTGAGAACATTCTGCAAAACCCAGAGTCCCCCTCAGCCTGTCCAACACGAGGGGCAGCACACGGTGAGCTGGGCTTTGAGCAGGCAGCCAGACACCTGCAGGAGCTCAGGAAGCCTCACCTTGAAGTAGATATTTGGTTTGCTTTTGTTCAGCCGGATTCCTACAGATTCCAGTTCTTTCTCCAGCAGGGCCCTGCAGGGACACTGCATGTCAGTATCTGTGAGGCTGAGAGTGGCCAGGTGACACCCAGACCTTCCCTCTTTCACTTTTGCGTTGAGACAGCCCTGCCAAAAGCTTTCACTACAACCTAAAACCCACCTAATGCAGGCCAGAGTCTGTGGTGGAGATCCTGGTTGACATTCCCATCTCTGACAGCCATCCTGTGGGAATGATCCTTCAGCTGAGAACCCAAGCCAGTCAGCTCTGATGCTTCTCATGGAGTACAACCTCCACCTCATATTTAATAGCTTAAGTACTCATTCCCCAGGTGCTCTCCACAACCCCTCAGGGAGCTGTGGCGTGTTTCCTGGGCACATGGGAAGCCCTGAGCCCACCCCACTTGCCCAGCCCACACTCACCTCTGCACCTCCCCCTTGGTGGCATCCAGCATCATGATAACAACGTCTGCTGTCCTGGCAACAGCGATCACCTGCCGACCTCTGCCCTTCCCTGGGGAAACAGCAGGTGGATGTGCATCAGCAAGAGGACACAGCCATGAGTTCCATGACAGATGGGGACTCCTGCCCTGTGCAGCAGCTTGGAAGCAAGGAAAAAAGTCCTGCAGGGCTGCCCTGGCTGCAGTCAATTGCTGGGGGCCCTGGCAGCAGCTCCAGGCAGCACAGAGCTCACCCACAGCAGGGGTGTGGGCCTGGGGCATCTGTGCAGAGGGGTTACACTTTCTGGTCAAAAAGGAGAGAGATCTTATTAACCAGGCCATGCTCCTTCAAAAACAGACCATTAGGAGATTTTCCAAAGTTTTCTAAGGCATCTTCTGGCACTGATCTCTTCTCTCTGGTGACCAGTGACAGGACCCGAGAGAACAGCTCCTCCTGTGTCAGGGGAAGTTTAGGTTGGATCTCAGGAAAAGGTTCTCCCCTCAGAGGGTGGCTGGGCACTGAAAAGGCTTCCCAGGGCAGTGGTCACGGCCCCAAACGAGCCAGAGCTCCAGGAGTATCTGGACAACGCTCTCAGGGAGAGGGTGGAATTGCTGGGGTGTCCTGTGCAGGGCCAGGAGTTGGACTGGATGATCCTTGTAAGTCCCTTCCAGCTCAGGATATTCCATGAATCTATGATTTCCTAAGCTATCTTCAGACATGCCCAGGCAAACAGGACAACGACAATGCAGAGACAAACCCAACATCTCTTCGCAGAATCAGGAGTCATGGGAGGACTGGCAGGATTTCAGGGAATTAGTCAAATGAGGTTACTGTTTAACTGTAATTCCCCCCTCCACCTCTCCAGCATCTTTCTTTAGATTTCCTCAGCACCAGAAAACAGATGAGCCAGATAACACCCAAGCAAGGAGGTGAGAAGTGACAGGCTGGCTTTGGCTCCCACCTCCAGGAAAGCATCCTTCTGCTACGGATAGACCCTTATGTGGGCTCAGGGATAGGAATCGTGCCTCACAGAGGATCAAGGACTCTAAGGTTTGGAAAATCAATGCGGGAACTATTGGCCCAGGAAACCTGCGAACGCCTGAGACACCCAGGGGCACTGCTGAGGGCAAGCCCCCCCTTTTCCATGAACACAGAGATGGGCCAACCTTGTGCTGCTCCTTCAATGATCCCAGGCAGATCCAGCAGCTGAATATTGGCTCCTTTGTACTGAAAAGGAAACAGAGGGATGGGAAGTTGAAAGCTTTTTGCAGGGCACCCGAGCTGCCTTGAAAGTCCCAAGCACATGCTGGGATCCAAATCCTGCGAAGAGTGGAACTGGATGGAGCTGGCAGGGTAGGGGAGCTCTGCACAAAGCTGGTATCTCTGTTCTGAGGCAACCTCCAGAGCGTTTGCTACGAGCTGTGCTCATCACACACAGCTGCATGTGAGATCCTGACCCCCTAAAGCCTCCCGTGACTGCAGCTGGACAAAGCACCAGGAAAACAGCACTGCAGTCACGTTATCCTGAGCTGGTGGAAAAGAAAAACAGCCCTTACTTTCTTGGTCTCGTGAGAAAAGTCAGTAACGAGCAAGTGCCGCATCTCCTGCTGTGATGGCTCAGAACTATTCAGGTGTGTTGCAGGTCTTACAGTACCAGGTGAAACACAGGAGATTCTCATTCCTCAGATCTGCAGGGCGCTGGCTTTCAGCTCACAGCTGTGCTCGGATGTGTTACACTATTTATGTCCCTTTTCACACCAATACAGTTACTGTCATTATTTAACTCCCCTTTCCATCCTGACCCAGATTTCCTCACTACTCCTGGACACGTTTCAGTTTGATGCCCTTTATAATTTGCTTTACTGATGGATGCTTAGGCCACCACTAACAAAACTCCTCAAGGACAGGAGGAGCTGCATTTTGTTTCAGAATTGACCACAGTACAGATTGCCTCTTTTAAAGTTCCATTAAAAACAAATCTGTCAAGGTTTGCAGCCATCTGGTCACTGGCACCGACAGCAGTTATACAAACTTCAGCTGAGCATTGCTGTACTGCTCTGGTCAGTCAAACAGCAGCGCACAAATCTTGATGGGGCAGTCAATCCTGAAGAGATATGGAGTTTAGGGAACAGCTAAATCAGCACTGCAGGCTGCAGAAGCCCTGAAACCCCAAGCACTCAAGATCTCCTAAAGCTTAAAGTGAAATTCAGCACAGACCTTTGGATGTCTCTGCTCCTTAGTGGCACACATGGCACTGGTGCAAACACACGTTTACACAGCTGGGCTTCCAAGCACTACTATGCCAAAGGGAGGAGAATCCCACTCACCTCTATGACTCCCGGGATACAGGTCAGTGTGGTGAACTCGTACGACGCGGCTTCGCTGGCAGTTGAGGTCATTAAACTCAAAAACGTGGACTGAAAGGCAAGAGATCACCATCACTAGAGACAGGCAGGTGAAACGGCAAAACAAGTGACACCAAAGGGCTCCTCAGCCTGTGGCTGTTCCAGGGGAGTGAGGTGGTGACACTGTCACCGAATGGAGGTAAATCCTGTACTCCCCCCTCTCCCCTCAGCAGTGCTGGGGCTGGGCAAGAACGAGATGGGCAGGAGATGGAACAAAACCATGGAATCATGGAATGGTTTGGGTTGGAAGGGACATTAAAGCTCATCTCATGTTACCCCCCTTTCCATGGGCAGGGACACCTTCCATTAGAGCAGGTTGCTCCAAGCCCCGTCCAACCTGGCCTTGGACACTTCCAGGGATGGGGCAGCCACAGCTTCTCTGGGCAACCTGTGCCAGGGCCTCCCCACCCTCACAGGGAAGGATTTCCTCTGAATGTCTAACCTAAATTTCTCTTCTTTCAGTCTGAACCCATTCCCCCTCATCCTGTCACTACAGTTCCTGATGAACAGTCACTCTCCAGCTTCCCTGTAGCCCCTTCAGATCCTGGAAGGTGCTCTGAGGGTCTCCACACAACCTTCCCTCCTCAGGCTGAACACCCCCAGCTGTCTCAGCCTGTCTCCAGAGCAGAGGTGCTCCTGTCCCCTTATCAACTTTGTGGCCTCCTCTGGACTTGCTCCAACAGCTCCGTGTCCTCCTTACGCTGGGGGCACCAGACCGCACGCGGCATTCCAACCAGGATCTCGCAGGGTGAGCTTTCAAGTCCTTCCAACCCAAACCATTCCCTGGCTCTGCGATTCCAAATCTGCCTTGCAGCCACCGCAAACCCCAGGAGCCTGGAAACACCAGACCCTGACCGACCTTGCCCACGGAAGGGAACCCGATCAGTGCCACGCGGGCATCGCCCGATTTCATCACATCGAAGCCCTCGCCCTTGGCCGCCGGGGACTTGGAGGGTTCCAGCAGCTGAGCTCTGTACTTGGCAAGCTTCGCCTTCAGCAGCCCCAGGTGGTACTCGGTGGCTGGAACGACACAAACGCAGCAGAAAGTTGCTGGTGAATTCACTTCTGGAAGCAAGAACCTTTCCCAGAAGGAGACGCCGTGGACCTTGGTCAATGCCTTCACCACTGCCGGGCACAGCGCTGCCCTCAGGGTGTTCCGTCACCTTTTGGGGCACTGGGCACGGAGGGGAAAACCTTCCAGGGACTGCACAAAGTCAGAATTGAGGGAGACGGCCAAAAAATGCCCCAAGTGAAAGGAGGAAGGCAGAGGCAGAGGAGGTGCAGGAATGGAGGGCTGAAGGGAGCCAGTTCAGGAGGGACAGACCACAGTGGGAAGAGCCACTCCTGGGAAAAGGCCCCTCCTCACGCCTGGTCACATTCAGCACTCTAAAACCACAGGACTGTCTTCCCCTGCTCTTGACAGCTTTTAGAGACACGTTTCAGTCAGAGCTCACGAGTGTGGCAGTGCTTTAGTGTCTCATTCTTAACAGAACACCTGAATTTACACCTGACCCAGAAAAAAAGAAGGCAGTTGTTTCCCTCTGTAACAGCAAAGGGCATCAAACCAGAAGCTTACAGGTTTTATTGATTTTTATTTCTATTTACTACAGCCTAAAGCCCCCGCCCCTCCCGCCAGCAGCAGCTCTGGCAGAGCCCATGGAGGGCTCAGCTCTCCAGGCTCCTCTTCAAATTAAAACATTCAAACATCAGCTCAGGGACCCCCCAGCAGCACTTGGGGTGTCCCCCCTCCCAGCTCTGGGGGGCTGGGGCTGCAATATGGGGAAGGAGAGGGTCCC
>VZRE01014262.1:10053-30713 GCA_013396775.1 Cephalopterus ornatus | reverse complement strand
GGGCGGCGCGCGCTTTGACGGCTCCGTGAGGCGGCCGGTCTGCGGCTCCAGAAGGTTCCGCCGCTTGCACCCGCCGCGATGATGGGCCCGCGCCCCGTCCTCGTCCTCAGTGAGTGTCGCCTCTCCGGCCCAGCCCCCCCGGCGGGGTCTCAGGGTGGGGGGTGAAGGGAGGGCAGCGTCGCGCCCCCGCCCCGCTTTGCCGGTCGGCCGCCCCGCCGCCATGTTGGGTCCCCTCATGGCCGGGCGCTCCCTCACGGAGCGCGGCCCAGCCGGGCCCGCCCTGCTCCCGGCGGTCCGTCGGGCATCGCTGCCGCCACCGGCGCGTTTGAGCTGCCTCTGGTAGGTCCCTATCCACAGCTTCGGCCTGGCCGCTCTGTGCGCCCTGAGCGGGAGATCTTGGGGGCCCCGCTGCTGTCAGGCCTTTCCTGGCAGCTCTCCGGTTTTCTTTCCCGTTTCTTATCGAGCCTTTTCAGCACGTTTCTTTGTGCTACCCCGTTTGAACCCCCTGTGAACCCCAGTTCTCAGGCCCCCAGCGTTGGAAACGCGTGGAGCTGCTCGAGCGAGTGCAGAGGAGGCCACGGAGATGTTCCAAGGGCTGGAGCCCCTGTGCTCTGGAGCTCTGGGTCTGTTAGCCTGGAGAGGGGAAGGCTCTAGGGAGACCTTAGTGCTCCTAGTGCCTAAAGGAGCTCCAGGACAGCTGGAGAGAGACTGGGGACAAAGGAGAATGGCTTCCTACTGACAGGGGGCAGGATTAGATGGGATATTGGGAAGAAATTCTTCCCTGTGAGGGAAGTGAGTCACTGGCACAGGTTGCCCAGAGGAGCTGTGGCTGCCCCATCCCTGGAAGTGTTCCGAGGCCAGGTTGGATGGGGCTCCGAGCAACCTGGGACAGTGGAAGATGTCCCTGCCTGTGGAAGGGGTTTGGAACTAGATGGTCTTTAAGTCCCTTCCAACCCAAACCATTTTATGATTCTCTCACCACTTTCCAGAGCAGTGATTTCTTTCTGCTTGGGTATCGCATTCCCATCTCTCCGTCTGCTCCATTCCCTATTAACCTAGTAGGCAGGCTGTTGGAGCCCAGGGCCCCTTTTGTTCTGTCTTAAACCTCTCCACGTGGATGCACGTACTGCTGAGTAAATCTGTGCGTACCTGGGCCAGGCTTGTTATCGCAGAAGAGCAGCCTTGAGCCTAAAGATGCTCTAGGGCAGAAGCTGTTGAGAGCTGGTCCCCAGCTGTGATTGTGAGTCTGTGGTGCCCCAGGGGCTGCTCACCCTCATGTGCCAAAGGCAACACCGATGGATTAACTTCATGTTCTCCCAGTTCCTCGAACTGTGGCTAAGCTTCTGTAACTTTCTGTGACTGAACAGTGCTGTGCAACAGCACCTCCTCGGCCATGTGGGATCTGGCAAACCCTAGCAAAACCTAGTGAGTCCTTGCAGTTTGATTTTTCTGAGGTAACAGGTTTCTGTTTCAGGGTTGCAAAGCTTTGTATCACTTAGGATGCTCACAAGGAGTTCTGTTATAATAGGGAGTGTTTTTCACTGTTCTGTCAGTGTGTTTCTCATCATGACTGCAGTATTTATAATGTACACTGAATTTAGAACTGGTCACATGTAAAATGTGTGTGACTGAGAGGTGTGGCTGCATCCTTGTTGTGTTGTAGTTGATTGTACTTGATTAAATTAATTTTTTCTGTGTGTTTTAGGTCAGAACACAAAACGTGAGTCTGGAAGAAAAGTCCAGACAGGAAACATCACTGCTGCGAAGGTACTAAATTCTCATATCAGGCTGTTTTGATTACTCTGTTTGTTCTCCATGTGTGTGTATGTTTATATTTCTGAGGGAAAGCTGGATCTGAAGAATATTTTCTCTAGTTTATATGAACCCAGAATAGAGGAAGCAACATAGAAAATAATTCCTGTGTTAACAGAAGATATTTTTATACTTTTATGTAAAAATTCTGTATAAAAAATAAAACATCTGCGCTGTTCATGTAAGGGGTGACCTATAACTGCACATGGAGGGGTTTAACCCACCAAACCCCCTTTCTCTGCGAAGTCTGAAAGCACCTCAGTTTTGACATCTGACAGATAATAATACAGTGTAGTGCCCGTGCCCTGATAATCTCTGTGTTCTCATTTCCAGAGAGTTCTTAACCTTTGCAGCATCTCAGCCGTGGAAGAGTTGTTGGGTCACTTAAATTTCACAGGGACTGCTGGTTTCAGATCCACTATGAGGTTTTTTTTAAACTTTTTGATATTTACCTGTATTATGTCATTTCTTTGGTTTCCCCTAGACCATTGCTGACATTATCCGAACATGTTTAGGACCAAGAGCTATGATGAAGGTAAGAACTTGCGCTGTTCTGTCCCTTGGGGGGTGTTTCTAGGCAGCTGCATCACCAGTGTTGCAGCACAAGTGTTGGTTTTCTTGTGGTTGCAGATGCTTTTGGACCCCATGGGTGGCATTGTGATGACCAATGATGGCAATGCTATTCTTAGAGAAGTAAGTTTCTCCTGAAGGATTGTCTTGCCTAACACGTGAGTTGGAGTATTCTGGAGTCTTGGGTACCAATATATGATCTCATCTGTCTTGAGAGCCAGCAAGTGCTAACGAGCTCCACCAAGAAAGGTGCTCACTGGGGAGGAATGAAACATTTCCAGCAAATGCTCTCGTTCCACAGAAATGTGGGTTTGATCCTGGGATGGGAAGTTTTCATGGAGTTTTTATGAGACTGATGTAAGTGCTTGGGTAATTGTAGCTATAAGCAGTTGCATCAAGACCTTCTGAGTAGACAGTGATGTTCACAATGCCACATAATGATACCAAGAAATTATTATTGTCTCTCTGGTGCAAGTGCTGTTAAAAAAAATCCAAAAAACTCTAAATGCCTGAAAAACTTTGAGAGACCCAACGTTGTCAAATACAATGGTTTTGGTCAGAAGGGAAGGAAGAGCTTTGCTGTGGTTGTGCAGAATGCCTTTAACTGTATTAAGGGTGTGATATTTGTTCCATTGAGCAATGCAAGATGTTTCTGCTTTAGTATTCTGGAACAAATCCATACCCCTTGCTCCTGCACAGATCCAAGTCCAGCATCCAGCTGCAAAATCAATGATAGAGATCAGCCGCACACAGGATGAAGAAGTTGGAGATGGGACCACATCTGTCATTATCCTTGGTAAGGAGGCTGGCTCAGGCACAGTTTGTATAAAGGCTGAAGTTTGCCCTCCTTGCTTATCAGGGCCCATAATGAGTTATTTACCAACCTTAAAATGGACAATTTTTTTTTTTTTCACTGTGCAAGAGCATGCTTTGTTCATGAGACCCTTAGGTGATCAGCTCCATGATTTGGGAAGTTGTGCTTTCCCTGGGATAAGCACCATTAAGGGTAAAGAAAGGTATAAGTGATGTTAGAGCTCCTTGCATGGATAAAAGATACATTTGGTCTGGTATGCTGCTCTTCTGTCTTGAGTGATGATTATCCTCCTAATTTATCTGGGGGATTTTGATTTTTTTTTAATTTTTTTTTAGCTGGAGAGATGCTCTCTGTTGCTGAACACTTTCTTGAACAGCAGATGCACCCAACTGTGATCATCTGGGCTTATCGTAAGGCTCTGGATGACATGATCAGTATTCTGAAGAAAATTAGGTAAGTATGGGCTGGTGGGAGTTAGAAAGGAGGGATGTGGGCTTCCTGTACTGCTTCAAGCTGCTACTTCAGGCAGTTATCTTAAAATACAACTTAACATAATTGGAGAGGGACTCAAAGAGACAAATAGCATGGAGTAGTACTCAGTTTGCTGTCTGATTTTTCTTTGTCCCAGCACTCCAGTGGATGTGAACAACAAAGAGATGATGCTTAAAATAATAAAGAGTGCGATAAACACCAAGGCAATAAACCGCTGGTCTGACTTGGCCTGTAGCATCGCTCTTGATGCCGTTAAGACCGTGGAGTTTGAAGAAAATGGCAGAAGGGAAATTGATATTAAAAAATACGCAAAAGTAGAAAAGGTGAGTGTGTCCTGAGCTGTTTCGTATCCCTTTGTGCCCCTTTCTTGTTCTGAACTAGCTGATTGTTGGGTGCAGTGGGAAGAATTTTGTGTTACCTTTCTGCAGTCCGCAGACATAACCACCCTCAGAGATATTTCAGTCAGTGCTGTAGGCCTTGCTGGTTTACACGGCAAACAGGGGCTGTTATTTCAAGCCTTTTGGAATGTTTGTCAAAAAGATAATTTCAGTTGCATTTGGAAGATGGAAGATGAAACGTGTTGCCAGGCAGTAGAATGTGAAAAGTTTCTTAAGCTCTTCCACAGCTTCCCACTTGAAATCTAAGTCAGCATGCTCATAAAATTAAACTTTGTATCATGACCTGGATGCACTATGATTACCTGGGAGAGGTTTTGCCTTTTCTGTACGTGGAACAGACAGTTTCAGGAGAAACCTTCAGATAGGCAGATTTTTGTAGACTAAACTGACTCATTTAATTTCCCCCCTTCTTTGTGTCTGTCAGATTCCAGGTGGTTTTAGTGAAGACTCGTGTGTTTTACGTGGAATCATGGTGAATAAAGATGTGACCCATCCCAGAATGCGTCGCCTTATTAAGAATCCACGCATTGTCCTTCTGGATTGTTCTCTAGAGTACAAGAAAGGAGAGAGCCAGGTAAAGAGGGTCCTGTTGGAGACGTCCACCACTCTTGATTTAGGACATGTCGAGTGAACAAATGCAGATAGCTTGTTAAAAGCACAAGTGGTGAAAGGCTTTCTGTGTTATGCCTCTCAGAGGCCTTCTGCACATGTGGGCTAATTCTGCCGTGGAGTCCATTAAAAACAGGAGTGAGGCCACATCGCTTTGATTCGTTGAAGCAGCTACAGCAGTTTGTGTATCTACGTGCTGGTAAAGAGCCAAAGAAATATTTCTGAGCTTGAACTAATGCTAAGGCTCAGCTGACATGATGTCACAGTTTATTTGATCCGTGGTGTTCATCCCTGACTCTCACCCTGGTGATACTGGAGGAGTTTTGTTTCTTGACCTGGGGGATGTGTCTAACATGGTGAAGGGTTGGGATGAACACACTGAGCTGTTTACATGTCTTTTGTGTAGACTGACATTGAAATTACACGGGAGGAAGACTTTGCCCGCATCCTGCAGATGGAGGAGGAGTACATTCAGCAAATGTGTGAGGATCTGATAAGAGTCAAGCCGGATCTGGTCATCACGGAAAAAGGAGTTTCTGGTAATAGCACACATAATCCTTCTTTGTGCTGAATTCATCTCAGTGAGCTTCATGGTGTTAAATGGTGTTAAATTCACGGTTCAGAAACTTGAAAAAAAAACCCCAGTAGCAAACTAACACAACTCACAGCTCCCTCTCAAACCTGGTGTGGAACCTGGGTGTGGTTTGTATCTTAGTTTCCTAGCAAATGATTGTACATTGCGGGCACTGAAGTTGGTCCTTGATGTTGCCATGTGAACTTGGACTCTTACAATAATATTTTGCTTTTCCAGTGTTTGGGAAAGATACCAAAATACAAGTGCAGCTGATTCTTAAACTTTTGAGAGCTGTGCTGCCATTTTGCCTTGCAGCCTGGTTGAAGGAGCTACGTTTAGGTTTTTTTCCATAATCCTTTTTGCTTTAAAGACTGGAACTAGAATAGCTGAATTAATCACTGATAAACACATAAAATTTGTCATGATACCACTGATTCATTACTAAATTTGTACAAACGTTTCAGACCTGGCCCAGCACTACCTGATGAGAGCCAACATTACCGCCATCCGCAGGGTGCGGAAGACTGACAACAACCGGATCGCCAGGTAAGTACTGGCTCCTGGCTGAAGCCTGTTCCTGCTGTGCATGGCATGGGGGTGTTCCGAGCTCACTCCTTCTCCCCAGGTCTGATCTGTGAGTGTCTGATGTAATGTTTTGGTGTGCCAGGGCCTGCGGAGCTCGCATTGTCAGTCGCACAGATGAGCTCCGGGAGGAGGATGTGGGAACTGGTGCCAGGCTCTTTGAAGTGAAAAAAATAGGAGATGAGTATTTTGCCTTCATCACTGATTGCAAAGACCCCAAGGCTTGTACTATCATCCTGCGGGGAGCCAGCAAGGAAATCTTAGCGGTAAGTGTGAGGAGGGTAAGCATGGGCTGCTTCACCTCCTGTCCCAGCCGCTTTTGCGGTATCAGTAAGTCATGGCCAGCAGACTGTGGGCTGAACTTTCAGCTGGTGGGTTGCTCCAGTTAATAATGAGAGGGGCAGCAGAGCTGGGGAAGGGTCTGCAGCACAAGGAGCAGCTGAGGGAGCTGGGAGGTCCCAAGAGGGACCACTGAGTCTCTCTACTGCTACCTGACAGGAGGTTGTAGCCAGGTGGGGGTCAGGCTCTTCACCCTGGTAACAAGTGACAGAACAAGAGGAAATGACCTCAGGTTGCACCAGGGGAGGTTTATATTGGATATTAAGGAAAATTTCTTCATGGGAAGTGTGGTCAGGCACTGGCACAGGCTGCCCACGGCAGTGGTGGAGTCCCCATTCCTAGAGGGGTTTAACAGCCATGTGGATGTGGCACCTGGGGACATGGGTACTAGTGGTGGCCTTGGCAGTGCTGAGGGAACAGTTGGACTGATCTTAGAGGGCTTTTCTAACCTCAGCAATCCTGTGATCTGTGCCTCTTGCAGGAGGTGGAGCGCAACCTGCAGGATGCCATGCAGGTGTGCCGGAATGTCCTCATGGACCCGCAGCTGGTGCCGGGCGGGGGAGCCACCGAAATGGCTGTGTCCCATGCACTGACCGAGAGGTCCAAGGGCATGACAGGTGTGGAGCAGTGGCCCTACCGCGCAGTGGCCCAGGCTCTGGAGGTCATTCCCCGGACGCTGATCCAGAACTGTGGCGCCAGTACCATCCGTGTGCTGACCTCACTCAGGGTAAGGCATGGGGCACCAGGAGAGAGTCAGCCCCTTCCTGCTCTGCCCAGCCCCAGGGATCAGTCACCCTTCACAGCAGCGCCCTTGTCAGGCTGCCAGCAACGTTGTTGTATGAATTCCAAAACTGAGAATATTCTAATGGCCTGTTAACTGTTTCCTGAGCCCATGGTCAGTGCGAGTTTCTAGAGGGGAATTTGCTGTCTCACCCCACACCTGTCTTTCTGCTTCCAGGCCAAGCACACCCAGGAAGGCAGCCAGACATGGGGGGTGAATGGGGAGACTGGAGCCCTGGTTGACATGAAGGAGCTAGGGATCTGGGAGCCCTTGGCTGTCAAACTGCAGACCTACAAAACAGCTGTGGAGGTAAGGAGAGGTGGGAACTCCAGAGCCTCTGTGGCATATCCCTTGGGAGAGGAGGACATCCCTTCCTGTCCACTGGGGTGTTTGGGTGGGTGTCACACACCCAGCACGGGCCGTGCAGGTGTCTGAGCTAGCTGCTGTCAAAGGTAAGATGATGAAGGGATGTGGGAGCCCAGACTCTGGCTTTCCCAAAACTTGGGTTTTGATCCTGTGGCTAAAATTCAGCATATTCCATCCCACCTTTTCCTCTAAATGGGAACAGGGCCAGACTGCTCCCAGGGCCAGACAGAGCTGCACCTGAGCAATCCCATGCCAGCAGCATGCTAGCATTGTCCATGCCCTGTGAGCTTTATGCTGGCTGGGGCTGCCGTGTGTCAGCTGCCTGCTTCATTACAGATGTTGCCATTCTCTCACTGGGGTTGGATCGAAGGCTGTTCATCGAAGGGAACTGTGTTTGTTCTCTCTCAGTCAGTGGGAAAAGATAGGTGTCTTTGTTTCCGTGGTGGGGGAAGCAGCCCCTTGCTGCTCCCATGTGCCTGCAAGGCACAATGTCCCTTCTCCTGTGCTGAAAGAACCATAGGCTAGTGGTTGCATGGCATGGGAGCTGTGCTGGCTGGGTTTTGGTTTTTGTGCTGAGCTCCTGACGAGCCCTGGGTGTCGGTTTTCTCTGCAGACTGCAGTTCTCCTCCTCCGTATTGATGACATCGTGTCGGGGCACAAAAAGAAGGGTGACAACCAAAGCAAGCAGCCCGCAGCGCCTGAGGCAGCGCAGGAGTGAGGGGTTGAGTCTCCACCAGGGAGACCTTGACACAGGGATGAGCTCAATGCAGCAACCCAGTGCCGAGGCTGAGCCGGGGAAAGTTTGTCTGAAGTCTGGGAGGGATGGAGAAAACCCTGGACAGGGGGAAAGGTCTGTTGCTGTTGGTGTCTCTGCACTGGGGGACACTGCTCCTGGGGTGAGCATTCCAGACTGAAACTTCTCCTCTTTGCCCCAAAATAAACGCGTTGTTTCAGGCTCTGTGTGTTTAATGCCCATGGTGGAGGAGGGGGGGTGGTGTGGGCAAGTGGGTCTGTGACAACCCCGGGAGGTTTGGTGAGGCCAAGGGCAGGTGCTGAACCTGCATCTGGGCAACCCTAAGGACAATCACAGGCCCAGGGAGAAGGACTTCGGGGTTGACAAGAAGCTCAACATGACTCAGTCATGTGCACTGGGAGCCCAGAAAGCCAGCCGGGCTCATCCCCAGCAGTTTGGGCAGTACATGATGGGGGGATTCTGCCCCTCTGCTCTGCTGAGACTCTACCTGCAGTGGTGTCTCCAGTGCTGGGCCCCCCAGCACAGGAAAGATAAGCAAGGAGGAGCAAGTCCAGGGAATGAGATGTGGGGGAAAAAATTCCTTCCTGTGAGGGTGGTGAGGCACTGGGACAGGTTGCCCAGAGAAGCTGTGGATGCCACATCTCTGGGAAGTGTTCAAGGCCAGGTGGCACGGGGCTTGGAGCAACCTGGTGTAGTGGAAGGGGTTTGGACCTAGATGGTCTTTAAGATCACTTCCAACCTAAAGCAGTCTTGTTCTGTGATTCCCTTTATCACTTCATTCCAATTCTGTGACAGCCCCTGGAAGCAGGAAATCCCCCTCTGTGAGCCTGGCTGGAGCAATTTCCAGCTCCATGCATGCCACAGGGAATGTAGCTTTGGGAGCACAGTGGTCAAAGCAAGGCAGCTTCTGTTGTGCTTTTATTCCTTTTATTACAAAACCCTCAGTACCTCAACACACCTCAACCCTGCACAGAGCAACCAGAAAGAACTGCCACAATGCAGTTGTAGCAGGATGCTCTGCCCTTGGAATATGGTCAAGCAAGCAACAGTGCCCTATTTGCAAGGATATTAGTGGTGGACTGAGGGGGTGTGTTGTGCTGTTTTTGGTGTTGAATTATGCTAAAACCAGTCTAACTCAAATTACCCCTAAGTTAACATCTTAATAGTGAAGCAAAGATCTGACAGATACGGTAATGTATCATCTAAAAATGCTAAGCTGTCACAGTTGGGCTGGAGCCTGACAGTCAATCACTTCATACTATAAAGGTCCAGTCCACTTTCATACAGCAAGTTCTAACATACATGTTTCTTGGAGCATGTGTGTGTGGAGATTTCCTCACTTGAGTGGGGGACATCTCTCAAGATTACTCCTCGAGGCTGAGTGAAAGAGATATACCCACAACCGTTGGTATGGGTGAGTTATATCAACCTCTACTTAGTAACTATTTCTTTCTTTTTTGGTAGCTTTAGTATAAATGCTTGGATATAGTGCACTATCCTACACTATACTATGCTATACTGGTAATATTAGCTCCTGTACTGTGTAGTAAATAATTTGGATTAAGATATTTTTGTCTAATCATTTATCACAATAAATATTTTTATATAAATATATCTGATTTGCTATCCGTAGTCCTGCGGCACAAAGTTGTACAAAGGTTCAATTGCACCTCTGTAATTCCTTAAACCATTGGCAGTCTGGGCTAAGATTGGATTCAGCTGTACCCAGACTCCTGTCTGAGAAGGAGTTTAAAAAGCAAGGGAACCCTTTCTGCACCTCATGACTCAATGGGAAGGCTTCTCTAATAAACTTTGTCTGAAGCTCCTACTCCACATGCAATAGAAGTTCTCTGCTCAAGAAAACACAAAGCTTCCGAGAGAACAGCATCGACAGGGGCCTTCCATATATCTCCCTTTGGGACAGAGCTTCAGCAGTATTAGAGTGCCTGTCACAGGTCTTTTCAAATGAATATGTCCTGTGCTGAGTTGTCAATAACCAAAATAGCCTATATGTGATTAAAAAAATGTAAAAACTAATCAAAATAGTATAAAAATGTAAAATTTGTAGGAAAGGGGCCAAGGGATAAACACATGTATGACTTTTAACCTGTCAGGCTTTCAGTATTCAAATAACAAATTACATCAAATGACATTTATTTGACCTGACGAGTTCATGGCTCTCAGGTGCCACTGTTGCCCAGGGTGACTAAAACATTTGAACAAAGTAGGTTAAAAAATCCTCTATTATTGACCCGCCCCACGGTATTTTAAAACAAGCATTGTTACATATCAGAAAGATTACACTGGTTATGAGGAGACAATAGACTACGTATTTTAGAAAGAACTGAAGCCTTTTCTCATAAGAAGTACTGTCCATATAGTAATGCATTGCATGAACATTTGATGGTTCTGGCATGATGGTTCTGATATGAATAATAAAGTCTAAAATAAAGTTTAAAATAAAGTCTAAAATACAAAGCTAGAATAAAGACAAATAAAGCATAGAGTAAAATAGAGTCCAAACAAAAAAGCCTAAAATCAAATATCTCTGCACTGCATCAGAGGAACTGCATCAGGCCCCCCCCAGAACTCAAAACATTCCCTGACCCCCAACCCCCTTCCCCCCAAAGAATACCCAAACTCCCCCTCATTGCAGCCAGGTTCCAGAGGGGCAAAGCCCCCCAGAATGCCTCCCAGCTCCACTTTGAGGTGTCCAGCTCCATTTTGCCTCCCCACACCTCTATTTGAGGTCCCCCATCCATTTTGGGGCATTATTTGGGACTTTATTGGGGGTTTATTGCTGGGACGGTGGTGCAGGGCGTTTATCAGGGGTTGACCCCTGTTTTGGGGTCCTCTCCCATAGTAACGGGGTTTTCCACGCGTGCTCACACATGCACATGCACACACACACGTGCACGCTCACGCAGTTGTGCACGCTCATGTGTGCTCACACACGGAGTTGTGCACGTTTACATGTGCTAACACACACAGTGTGCTCACACCTGTCAGTGCCCTCAAGCCTGACCCCTTCCAGCACCTCCTGCACTCCCACGATCTCACGTGTCGTGTCTCCACCCTCCCCGTGCCTGTGTCGCTGTTTGGGGGATGCCAGGTGGAGATCTGACCACCCCCTTTGTACCAAACCACTCCCCAGATCATCTCCAGGGTGCCCCCCACAATGACAGAGCCCTCCAAGGCCCCAGTGACATCCCAGACCCCTTGGGGGCACCCCAAAACTGCCCTAGCGGAACCCTAAGACCCATGCAGGCAACCCAAAACACGGCCCTCAGTAAGTCCCCTTTTCAGCCCCCTGGACCAACTGCAACAATTACAACCAGGGTACCCCATGGCCTGAGCCCCACTATGTCCGAGCCCCCTGAAGCCAGGGTTTGGGGGTGCAGAGGAGGCTTAGGGGGGTCCCAGTACTCATCCTCCCATGTCAGAGCCCCTGAAGGTGAGATTTCTGAGGAGAACCCTAAAATGGGGGGACACACTCAAAAAGGAGGGAGGGGACACCAAGGGGACTGAGGGGACCCTAAAGTGCAGGGGGGGCCTCAAAATGATTGGGGGAACCCTGAAGTACAGAGAGGCACCCCAACATATAGGGGGGAGACCCCAGAATGGAGGGGAGAGAACTCAGAATGGGGGAGAACACAAAAGTGTAGAGAGGGATTGCAAAATGGAGAGGGGATCCCAAAGTGGGCAGAGACCCAAAAATGGAAAGGGGGAATTCCTAAGTGGAGGGGAAACCCCAAAATGGGGGAAGGGGGCCAAAATGGAGGGAGAGGCACCCCAGATTGGAGGGGGGAGACAAAAAATGGAGAGGGGACATCCCAAAATGGAGGACAGGGATCCAGAAATGGAGGGGTGACACCCCAAAATTTGGGGGTAAGCCCAAAAGGGAGTGGGTATCCTGAAATGGATTGGGACCCCAACACTGGGAGGGACCCAAAATGGAGGGGGAACCTGAAATGAAAGGGGGGACACAAAATGGAGGGCAGAAACCCCAGATACAGGAGGGACACCCCAAAATGGAGAAGGGAGCAGAAAGTGGAGGGGGGGAAGGCAAACATTTCAGGGAAACCCCTGAAATGGAGATTGAAGAACTCCACAGCACCTCAAAAAGAAGCGGGGCCCCCATATTATGCTCCCCAGCACCTTTATCACCTTTACACCCCAAATCCAGTGCTGCCCACGTTTCTCAGGAGGTAAAATAACACACTTTTACTGTCAAACTTTAGAAAATAAGGGAACTTGGCAAAAGTTTAAAGGGCAACATTCACATGCTAACTCTCAACAATTTAGCACAGTCCAACCCATCCATCTTTAAGTAACCCAAATATCAAGAAAGGAGATTAGAAGAAGTAAAGAAAGAGAGAGAGAAAGAGAGAAAAGGAGAATTATAGCTACAACTCTAGGTATAGCATAGATCCAGCTCCCAGGAGTTCAGAAAATGGCAGGGGTGAGCCCACATGGACACCATGTCTTTGGCTTTGTCTGCTCTGGCCCTCTGTGGCCAGAGCACCCAGGTGGGACTTCTGGCTCACTGAGCACTCTAGGGCCAGACTGGGGCTCCAGGACGGGGTGTGAGGCAGTGGTCCCAGTGTGCCAGCGACTGACAGCTGCTCCAGGGCTGGCCAAGGAGGCTCCAAGGAGCCAGAGTATGGAACACCTTCATGAAATTCAACCTTGTCCCTTAACATTCCCCTCCAGCCCACACACTTGAGTTGGTCTGAGCCAATAATGAATACAATAATCCTGTGTCTCACACAGTCCCCCTGTGCTGGGCACTGGTGAGTCGCCTTGAGTGCTGTGCCCACTTCTGGGCCCCTCACTGCAAGAGAGGCTGGAGCATGTCCATAGCCAGGAGTGGAGCTGGGGAAGTGTCTGGAGAGTCAGTCATCAGAGCAGCTGAGGGAGCTGGGGGAGGCTCAGCCTGGAGAAAAAAGAGGATCAGGGAGGACCTCCTCGCTCTCTACAACTTCCTGACAAGAGGATAGAGGCAGATGGGAGTTGCTTTCTTCTTCCAGGTATTAATTATACAATCAACAGTACCTTTACAAAAAATGTTCAGATCAAAGTTGTTTCCAGCTCACTCTGGGCAGATCTGTTGTTATCTCAACCCGAACTCCTTCCTTATTTTATGCACTAATAAATTTTTTCACTCGCACAGAGTCCAGCTACAAAAATGAAAATATCCAGTAAAAATGCAGCTCAAAAAAGTGTGATGTGAGAGAGCTGTTGCTGATTCCACCTCCAAGTGCACCCATTGAACTGCACCACACCCCTGGTATCTGCACTTTGCTTCTCAGCTCTCTGTACCATCATAATCCTTCATTCTCACAGAGTCAGGATCTAAAACTGAACCCCACCACTAAATGCTCAGACAATGAATGGACCAGGCCAAAACCCTCAACAGGTTGGCTGTTATATTCCTATTCTAGAGGTTCAACAGATCTGACCGATAGCACCGTATGCTAGAAAAAGCACTTAAATTCACCAAGGCACTCTCTAAAGCACCCAGTGTGTGCATCCATAAGTGATTTCCTTGCCAGAGAGCGGAATTATGACCCCATCTCGAAAGAAATGTGATCCCCGCCTCCAAAATAGAAAACATCAAGGGATTGTTCCCACACAGAGGTGCCAGAACACCGTTACTAGTCATTACCTCCCTAAGGCAGTATATCATCTGCACGCCCACAGCGGGAATACCTTGACAATAGTAAATAGACGGCCAAAAATTTCAGAAGACCACCAGAAAAGTTGAATACCTTGGGAGGTTTCTTCCACACAAAAGGTGCCTGATAGAAAAACTCTTGCTGTCCTTTTGATTCCCTGGGGACGTGATTATTTCCAGCACAAACACTAGGACTATGTGCTTTATTTCATAAGGAAGAGCACTGTTACCTGCTTCAAGAAGGTTAACTTCAAAACTTGGATACCCACTCGACCGGGGGATTGCTCCCGCACAAAATGTGCCAGAACACAAAGCTGCTCCTGGCTGCTGTGGCCAATGACTTGGACCTGAAGCACTTGGCCTTTCTGCCGTCGTCCCCATGTAAGAGCCCAGAACTGAAATTACAATACCACCTCCAATATTGCCTATGTAATAGACAGCGATGATTCGTGTCACAAAAAAGAAACAAATGGGTTACTATAGCCTCAGGGAAGAAGAAAACAAAGAGTTTGTAAAACTTAATTACACCTCCATAAAGAAATAAAACAGGCCACTGCCTCCCCTGTTTTCCTAGACATGGGAAATCCTAGAATTTATAACTTTTTAGGATTTATAACTTGTATTTATAACTTTTTAGGATTTATAACTTATAATCTTTGAATTTATAACTTCTAATAGATAATGTTAGAATTTATAACTTGCAACTTGTTGTAAAAGATAACTAATTAATCTTAATTGTAAAAGAAACATATGTTGAATACCTGAAATAGCTATGTAAAACGATGTAATGAATATGTATAGAGTGTCTAAAATAAATACTGGACACGTTCACTGTTTCGGGGTGGCAGGATTTCAGGGCAAGTCTCCTCCTGTCACCCAGCGCTGCTTGTTTTTATCATATAAATAAATTCCTATTCTAAAACTTATAATATTTTGAGACTCTGTTTCTCACACCTACGTCCAAGAATTGCTCCTACGCAAAAGGGGCCAGGAGAGAATTGTCTTGCTGCAGTTTACCTCCTCATGGTACTGTCATAAGTTTAAAACGGCTGCTTGAATTTTCCCATGACCACTGTGAAAGAGGCTGACAGGCGGGAGGGGGAGGGTGTGTGGCTCACTAGGAGCAGGGTTCCCTGAGGGGATAGCCAGGGATTAAGCCACACAGAAGAGTAGCTAATAGCCTTCGAATAACAGCTGAATTGCTTGGGGAAAGCTGCACCTTTGCGTCGCTAGAGCCCGCCAGCACCTGCTGCTGGGTGTTGCTATTACTGCACTGAAAAGGGGAAGTAGTACTTAATTGTTTGAAAATGTCAGTTATGGTGCTGTTGTTTGTCCCGTTTTTCTTCTATATATTTTTATTAAAGAACTGTTATTCCTTTTCCTACATTTTTGCCTGAAAGCCTCTTAATTTCAAAGTTATAATAACTCAGAGAGAGGGGTCTTCTTTTTTATATTCTAGGAAGGTTCCTGCCTTCCTTGGCAGACATTTGTCTTTTGAACCAAAACTTACCCCTTACTTGTGGCATGAGAGGAAAGGTGAAAAAAGAATAACAGTTCTTGGGTAATCCATTTGTGTACTGAATATAGATCCCATAGGAATCATGCTGTTCAGTGTATTGTGGTTTTTTGGTACATATTCATGCAGAATCGCTTGGCTTTCTCCTGGGTCTTAAACCCAAGATAGCTGTGGCTATTTTTGAGTTCGTACGTTGGATTTACGACAATGCAAATTCAATACTTACAGGACCTGTTTGGAAGGTGTCTTCAAGGTTAAATTCCTGCCCTAGCCTAAGATGTTACCTCTGGGGGTTTAGGGATAATGGCACCCATCCTTGAGGAGAAACACAGGGGAGTATTTTTCCCAATCATTCACCCATTTCCCCTTCAGATCCGCTACAAGATCTTTTGGGAAGTTTAAATTCTCTCTAGATGCCAGACATATCTTACTCTGCGCGCTTTTTCTGCAAGTTTGTGTCATCATGGCCTATCTTCTGCATAAAGCTAGGGCCAGGATCCTTCAAGAACTTGTCCAGAAGCCTGCCCAAGGGGTGGAAAAGTTTGAGTGGCATGGGTTGTGGGAGGACAAGGGTAAGTTCTTGGAAAATTGTTCTGTTCCAATGACATGGAATTTCACCCTTGAACAACTCTAAATCCTCATGAAAATCATGACATCTGAGGGAGAGATGCCGTGGTAGACAGATGTAGGGGCAGCTCATAATTCCATGTGGGACTTTGGCTACTGCCTACCAGAAGCTGCTTGGTTTGGTGCAGCTCCAGGGAAAAAAGGAAGACAGTAATACTCCTGACACCATGGTGACTCAGGATGTGACTAAACACAGAGAACAGTCCAAGCCAATGGAAGTTGCCCCTATCCAAAAAAGGAAATATAAGCCCAAATCAGTGTGTTTGGTGAACAATGATAGGGAGGTGGCACCCTCACAGACGGCAGATCCTGAGCCAGAGATCATGACTGAGTCCTTGACATTTGACAATTTTCGTGGCTTAAGGGAAGACATTATTTGATGCCCGAGTGAGCTCAGTTTGACCTGGCTGATCTGAGTGTGGGACCTTATGGGTGAAGGCTTACAACTTCATGGCAACAAAGCAAGGTATTTGGGATCTCTGGCTCAGGATGTGGGGATTGAGCAGGCATTTTTGAGGGATTCAAAACCCATTTTTTCTCTGGGCACAGCTTTTATCAAGTATAAGAGAGAAGTTTGTTTACAGAGACAGCCTTCAGGAGCATCATCGTAAAACGGCCTGGAAGACCATGGAGGAAAGGATCCTACACCTGAGAGAAATGGCACTGTTGGAGGTACTTTTTGTAAGGGACGGGCAACCCTGGACACCATCTCTCAGATTATCCATGACTGGGAAACATGTGCTGGGCTCAAGGGGCCAAGCAAGTAAAGACCCTGTGGGATGGGGGATGATGGTGGAAATAGAAACGTGGGGAGGCCTGGCAGATAGATCCCACACCACTCCTCAAAAATGGTGGTACTTACTAGTTCATAAGACCGTGTAGTACCTGTCAACTAAGGGAGGTAGATGAAGATGTTCTGCTGCTGAGCCAACAACTACGTCAAAATCTCTCCCCTCAAACACCAAGATATGACCACCCCATTAAGTATGTGAAGTGAGAGAATTTTAGACCAATGAGAAATAAAAGTATTTATGACTCAAGTCACTCAGGCTCCAACTAAACATAAAGAGATGGTACAAAAATAAGTAGAGAACCGAGAGAAAATGATAAAGACTCCAGCTCAACTGCTAGGATCAGTCGTCCCTATAGGGACACCTACTGGGTAAGAATCACACTTTAAGCATGCTAAATATTGCTAATAGGATTAGATTTGCTTTCTAGTGTAGTAGATTGCTTTAAACATGTTTTTGCGGTCAGACACTATCATCAACGACCACAAACTTTATTAACCTGTCACAATTTGTATTAATAATGTTATTCTGTAATTGTTAAAGTGAATCCTTTACAGGTGCAGGCAGTTGCTGGTGGCAGATAACACATTGGGAAGACCCACTGAGGGGTCTCCATGTTGTTGCTGAACTCCCCTGAAAAGGGCAGTCAAACCACCCTCTGATCCAGTGGAACTGTTCAGTGAACGGTCCGTTATAGGATACTGACGGACTGGATGGGCATAAGGGGCTCGGCTTTCCTGGAGCACTTGACAGACAAATAAATCACTAATGGTCGAGGAAATCTCTCCTTTTCATGTGACAGGGAGCAATGGCAAGGCACTGGGAAGGGAAGGGGAATAAGGAGCCCCTGGGGGTACTGGAAGTACTTCAGGGGAGGAGAATGGGGAGTACTGAGGGCATTGGGAGGGGGAATAGGGAGCTCTGGCTACCATGAGCAGCCTCACGTGGGTCTGCCCCAGATTGTGACCACCTGGGTGAGGCAGACACAAAGGTGGGTGCCCATGGGCAGGGACCCTCAGTGCCCACCCAGGGTCCCCCAGTGTTATGGCACATTCTCACTGATGTCCCTGGGGTCCCGTGGTCACATGTGGGGTTCCGGCAGCTCCACGTAGGTCACCTGGGGCTCACGGGAAAGGGCAGCACAGAGGGACCCATGTGGGGGCCCTGCAAGAAACACTGGCTGGGGGGAACCTGGGTGAGGGGTGTCATGTGTGGGTGACGTGCCCCTGTCCCCCAGCCCATACTCACCCCTGGTCACTTGGTGACCACCACAACGCGGGTGCACAACCCTCTTCCGGGAGAGGCTGGGGCTCCAGGGAGGCCCTGGGGGGATAAGGGTTGTCTGGGGAGGTATTGGCAGAGGAAGGAAAGGGGGGTCATGGCCACTGCCCTAATCACCTGTCCTGGGGCTTCCTGGCAGCTGCAAGTAAAAGAAGGGTAGGAGGGTTGACTGTGGGGTCATCAGAGCCCCTGAAGCTTCCAGGACCTCAGAATTCCCTCAGGACCAACCAGGACACCCTCTTACCCCCCAAAGCCCCCAAGAATCCATGAACCACATTACGACCTGCCCCAGAAGACGGGGGGTAACCCAGGTTCTTATTAATAAATCCCTTGGAGTGTATTACAGCGAAACAACACTAAAAAATCGGTGTTTGAAAACATATATATGTAGGGTTTATATTAGAACAATTTTGTTTCAAAGGTAAACAGGTATGTTGCCATTTTGGGTGTTATCATCTATACCTCTCGACTCTAGCAATATGGAATAGAGATAACCTCGGGGAAAACACATAAGGGAGAGAAAAGAAAGACAGGATAAGGGTAAGGGAGAGTAAGGGAAAGAAAAGATGAGAGTGGAAAGATGCACATAGTCACCGCCCACAGGGTCCTGCAATGGAACATGGTAGTTGCAGCTTCCATGTCTGTCAGTTGAAGTTGTGGCTGTGATCTGTTGGGGATGGGGGAGGGAAGCCCACACGCTCAAAGAAGTTTTGAGTTATTCTATGTATGGACAGTGTCAGAGGCCATGCCACAAGTCTCCAATGTCTCCTGGGCCTGCGCAGATTTCCTGTGAGGAGCACTGTAAAAGGGTTTTTCCCTTTCAGGACTGGCGGGTGGATGGGCTTTGATGGGCCATGCCATGAACCCCCAACATCTCATACAGCCCAGCACAGAGTCTGTGTGAAGGACCTGGTGAACATGGCTCTTCCAGCCTTTCCAGGACTGGACACCTTCAGTAGCATTGGCTGGGGGCATGGGTCCAGCTGCCTCTTCCCAGCCTGCAAAAGTCCCCTGGCAATCCTAGAATGCGTAAATCATTAACCGTTTCAGTCTCTGACACCACCCCAATACCCCTAGCATCCCTGGGACCTCTGAGCCCCTTGAGCTCCCAGAACCCCAAGCCTGAGAGGGAGGGGACACTCCGAACTCCCCCAGGATCCCTCATGATGCCCCAGCATCCCTACAGGACTCTCCAAGACCTCCCCAAACCCCTCAGGAGCTCCCAGTACTGCTCCAGTATTCCTCAAATGACCTCCTGGAACACCCCAGGAGCTCCCACAAGACCCTCCAAAATCCGCCTGAACCCTCCAGAACTCCCAGCCAACGTCACTGGGGGCTAAGTCAGGGTCTGTGGGAGCCACCCCTTCACCCCCCCAACTGGGAGACTTCCCCCAGCCCAGGACCCCTGTCCCCGCCATTGTCACCCACCCACATGGCACAAGTAGTGACAGCCCCCGATGACACCCAGGAGCAGGACCAGGAAAAGGAGGGACCTGCTGACCAATGCAGCCATGGCTGGGAACAGAGGGGGACACACTGGGTTCACCTGCCAATCGAGGGGTCCTGCAACCCCTGGTGGCCCCAGGAGACCCTGCTTGTGCCCCATTCTGTTCGTGACACTGTGGGACAAATGGGGACAAGGAGGGTCACCCATGACCCAGGCGTCCCTAATACACGGAGTGACTTTATGTGACACCACTTGTGCTGTGTCCCAGCGGTGTCTCTGCTAGTGACAAATTGGGTCACTGATCACCCTGAGGGTCCTGCACCCCCATGATGATGCTGGTGACCCCACCTGTGCCCCTGTCCTCCATCAGGCCACAGCACAGAGAAACCAAGGCCACCCACAATCCAAGGGTCCTGCATATCCCTGTGTGACCTGTCCTAGCTCTGTCACTACTGGGGACAAACAGGTGTCTCCCACCATCTGGGGGTCCTGCACCCTCACAGTGACCCTGAGTGACCCTCCCTGTGCATGGTGTCAGCACCAGAGCCAGCTCTGGGCTGAGTGAGTGCCCGGTACATGCAGTGCCCATCCAGCTGGTTGGTGGCCACACACTGGTAGGTGCCGGAATGTCCTGGCTCCATGTCCCCAAGCTCTAGGAGGGGCCCCTGGGCCACCTCCTGCCCATCCCGCAGCCAGGTGAAGGTCACAGGTGCTGAGTCCACCTTCATTGAGCACCACAGGGTCACGGGGTCACCTGTGCCCACCTGGTGGGACAAGGGTCCAGGGGTGATGGCGGCGTTGGCCACAGGCACTGTGGGGAGAGACCTGGGCCTGAGGCCAGGGGGAGGGGCTGGCACACGGCCTGAGGGGAGGGGGATGGGGAAGCATGGGAGGTGAATAGGGGATGCTGTGGGTGGGGCACACCCAGACTTGGAAGGTCTCATTCACCCAGGATGGTGACCCAGAGTGGACAGGGTTGTCACCCAGTGTGGGAAGGCTTGCGCTGGGACGAAGGTGGGGTGAGGGTGGGATGGGGGAGGCTGTGGTTGGGAGTGACTGAGGGTTCCTCTCACCCAGGACCATGTCCCATGGTGGTTGTGGTTGTCACCTGCTGTAGGGCAGAGGATGGCATGGGTGGGATGGCAATGGGATGTAATGGAACAGGTGGGGAATGTTATGAGTGGGATGGGGTATGCCACGGGTGGGGTCAGCCCCCACCCAAGGGTCCCG
>VZRE01014262.1:0-10016 GCA_013396775.1 Cephalopterus ornatus | reverse complement strand
TGCAGTGGAGGGCTCTTAGCTGTGCTGTCCCCGTCAGTGACCTGGCACTGGTAGTGGCCACTGTCCTTCCCAGCGTGCAGCTTGAGGTGGGGACTGGTGCCCAGCAGCACAGCGGAGCCACCCCGCTGCCAGGAGGACAGGGGACCTGTGCTCCTCACAGATTTCCTGTCACCCAGTGCCACCTGCCCTGCTGGGGGCTGCACTGACAGGGACACCCTGAGAGTGGGACCCCTGTTGGGGCAGACAGGTGAGATGGGGTAGATGGGGAGGGCTGGGGGACACAGAGAGGGGTGGGGAACCCAGGGAGGTGTAGGAGGGGGCTTAAGAGGGGGGTGGAGGGAACTCAAGCAAGGGTGAAGGGGACACAGGGTGGTGTGGAGGGANAAAGAGGGGGAGATCCCAACAGGGACAGGTGACCAGAGGAGGAACAGAGGGACCTCAAGGAAAGATATGCGGTACTCAGAGAGGGTAGAGGGATCCCAGGGACAAACAGGGTGGACACGTGGATGGGTGGAAGGACTTAGATATGGAAAAGGGAGCAGAGCACGGACCAGGGACTTGGGAAAGGGAGTGGAATGACAGGGACAGAAGGCGAGACCCGGAAAGGGATGGAGGGGACTCAGGGAGGGACACGGGCAGGGTGTCAGGCAGTGGTGGGCATACCTGGAGAAGTTGCTGGGGTTCCTCCCATCCCCACACTCAGTGTGCACCACGACATGCAGCTGGGCGCTGCTCTTCCGCGTGGCCCCTCCTCGGAGCATACCTCGCAGGTGGAATTCCCGGAGTGGGAGACCCCTACTGCGGGCACAAGGAGCTGCGGGGACCCCTGCGGGCCCCTCCCCACCACCCGTCCCGGTAGAAGAGGTGCAGGAGGTGGGCTCGGGGCCGCAGGGTCTGGGGGGGGCTGAGACAGCGCAGGGTAAGGAGAGACCCCTCGGTGGCCTCGGGGAACTCTCCAGCACCGGCAGTGGGAGCTCTGGGAAAGGGACAAGGAGGCAACGGTGACCTCCGGACCACTGGAGGGTGGGTGGAGGGGGGGGGGGATGCCAATGTGTCAGGTGTGGGCATGGCCGGTGTGGGGGTGCTCATCTTGCACTATCACTGGCACCAACTCCTTCCGCGGTGACAGCCTGGATGCCACCCCGACCCTGCAGTGGTAGCGACCACTGTAGTGCAGCTGAAGTCGGGAGCACAGACAGCTTAGGCCCCTCGATGGGCACCCCCAGATAATTCTCATCGTGATAGAATCGCACCTGGGTGACTGATGCCTTCCCCCAGCCCCGGCAGCACAGTGTCACATTGTCCCCATCCAGCAGCACCCATGCTGGGATCTGCAGCACCAGCCCATCTGTGGGACAGAGGGGTCCTGTCACACCAGGGGGGCCTGGGGGGTCCCAGTGTCACTGGGGGCACCAAGGGTTCCCACGGGTGCTAGGATGGGTGAATGCCCACCCCTCCTCACCACTTAACACTTGCATGGTGGGGCTGAATTCCATTGTCAGGTTTGTGACACTGTTATGTGCCACCCTCCAACTGATTGGGACTCTTCTGCCTCAAAAGCCACCCATCCTTTTACTGGTCAGGTCCCTTGTGCCACCAGAGCTGCCTGTCCTTGTACCAAGTGGTGGCACTGGGGCTCCCTGAGCCCTGGCAGGTCAGTGTAACCCTGTCCCACAGCACTGCCGCTGTCCCGGGGGGCTCCAGCAGGAGCTGGGCAGACTGGGCGCCTGTAGGTGACAGAGGACATAAGCCTGGCAGGGCCACTGCAGGGCTGGGGACAGAAGGGAAAGGGACATGTCGTCCCTCTGATGACTCACTGGTGAGGGAGAGGGGCTGGGTGGGGCTGTCCCCAAACTGTGCCTGGCTCTTTTGGGAAGGTGTGTTGGGAACATCCCCAGGAGGTCTGGAGAGGCTAGGGGATGTCTGTGTCAAAGCCACCCATGCACCACATCCGTGTGGGGATGGGGACACTGCAACCACCCAAGACTGAGGCAAGACATGGGGACACTGGGGCCACCCTGGGCATGGGAAACCATGGCCACATGGCCACCACTGGCATAGGTCACCTCCACCAGCCTCATGGCACCTGTCCCGTTGGCCACCTCCCCATGGCCCATGATCTCACTCCCATGGCAACTGACCCCATGGCCCTTTCGCATGGTGCTTGTCCCCTTGTCCCTGTATCCCTGTCCCCACATCCCTGTCCCTACATCGCTGTCCCCTTGTTCCTGTCCTCACAGCCATCCCAAGACCCTGGTCCCACAGTAGGTTCACCCTATGGACCAGCTCTGCTACCCTTGGGGACCTCAGGGGAACCCGCAGCGCCCTTCTGCCCCCTCCCCACTGGGCAGCCCCTGCCACCCCTCTCTGCCTCACCAGCTGTCATCCCCATGGCGTCAGGCCTGCGGCTGGGGCACTCACCTCCCAGGAACAGTGCCACGTTCCCAGCCATCCTGCTGTCCCCAGCCACCCGGGCTGTCTGTCACAGGCTGCTGGGGCCACTTGACACCTACAGGGCTCTTGGGGTGAAGAGGAAGGAAGCGAGGTCACATTCCCCATGTGTTCATGACATTGTGGGGACAAGACGGGGACACAGCAGGTATATGGTGGGACTTTGTGGGATGTCTCAAGAGTGGGGGCTCAGGAGATGTGGGGAGACAAGGATGGTTGTCCTGTGAAATGGGGGGGTGGGCAGGCATGGGAGTCCTAGCAGAAATCGGGACACAGGGTACTGGGGTCATGGGATGGGGGTCCCAGGGATGGGGGGCCTGGGGAATGGAGAGCCTCGGGAATGGGAATCCCAAGAGAGAGGTGCCAGGCATGAGGGTCCCAGGTATGGTGAGTGGCTGGGTGGGCATGTGTGTCACGGACACTTTGCTGGTCACCCAGGGTCCACCACAGCATATTCAGAGTGGTCGTGGCCTTGGGGGCCACCCAAGAGGGATACTTCAGCCTCATGTTCTCTCCCACACTCCTGGGGTTTGTGGCTTTGGGGAGCTCCAATGCCATCTGAGGAGACATCGATGCCACCTGTGATCCTCCCAGAGCCTCCACTGTGATCGTTGGGGGCCACACAGAGTCTGTGGGTCCCACCCACCCCTTTGGGTTTGATTCTTGCAGCTTTAAAGCTGCTGGAAAGACATTTCCCACCTGTGTGTGAAAAAGGCATGTTTGTGGTCAGGTGAGTCCTGCAAGGAGCAGAAGAAACAATTCCACCCCAAACAGTGGTTCTGCAAAGGCCTTGGAAGGTTTTCACAGCAATGGGATTGGAAACTCCTTCCCCTGCAGAGGCAGCTTAGACGGAGCCAGTCCAGAAAGGCACCAATGGATCCTTCCTGTCACTCTCCCCAAGGCCTTAGACGGAGCCAGTCCAAAAGCTTTCAGAAAGAAACAAAACCAATTTTTTGAAATAGAAAGAAAGAAACCCAATTCCCCAGGTGGTGGTGGGGAGAAACCCGTGGCAACCCAGGGCAGGGTGGGGCGAAGGCAGGACTGTCCCGGCAGTTCAACTGCTGCTCACAGCCATGTGCGCCCACAGCACTCAGCAGCTGATGGCGTCACAGCCAGAGATGAAGGAGTCCTTTCTCCCACAGGCAGTTCCGAAAACTGAATACCTCACTCTGAGATGGGTTGGTCTCTCTCTCTCTCTCAGTCGTGTTCTGCGAGGTGTCCCGTGGAGGAAAAAAACTTCCTCTCAGGAAAAGAAAAGGAGGCAGCCGAAACCGGGCTCCCTGCTCTGTCCGGTCCATGGACCAAACACAAAAGCCCCAGAAGAAAGGATTCCCCCCAGCTGTCCCTGCAACAACTGCATTTCCTGAGAGCACTCCCCCTCCCCCTGCTCTCACACTGCCCAGTGCGTGTAGCTTCACGCCATCCCCCCACCACCATCCCGAAGAAACAGATGGGCGGGGGGACGGGACCATTGGGAAAAAGTCTCAATATCTCTTTTCAAACCTATGACACCGGGGTGGGGGGAATTCCCAGCAGGATGGAGTATATTTGCTGGGGAATGAGCCAGTGAGGAAGACAATGACATTGACACAGATTCCTGTACAGGATTCCAAGGATGGACAGAGCGTCTCCTCTTTGGGGACTGGGGTGGGTTGCCCTTGGCTGGATGCCAGGTGCCCACCAAGTCACTCTATTGCTGCCCTTCCCACCTGGACAGGGCAGAGAGAATCAGATGGACAATAAATCGTAGCTTGGGATAAGGTAGTTTCCTAAAGCAAAAGTAAAAGTTTGCACACAAGCAAAGAGACACAAAAATTTGTTCATTCTGTCCTTCCCCTCAGCAGCACCATCCGGCACTTCCCGGGAAGCAGGGCTTCAGCATGTGGAGTAGCTGCTGCAGAAGGCAAATCCTGGGAATAGCAACTGTCCCTGCTTCCTCCTCCTTTCCTCAGCTTTTCTCTCTCAGCTGACATTGGCACATGGGCTGGAATATCCTGTGGGCTCATTAGCTGGCCTGACTGTGTCCTCTCCCAGGATCTTGCCCATCCCCAGCCCCTGGATGGGGGGAATGTTGGGAGACAGCACTGATGCTGTGCCAGCCCTGCCCAGCAGGAGCAAAACACGGGCATGTTCTCAACCCTTTGCCAGCTCCCACTGCAGACCCCTGCACTGGGAGGGGGCTGTGGGAAAATGAACTCCAGCTCAGCCACACCCAACACGATCTCCACTCCTTATTCCACATTATTGGCATCACACTCACATCCCACAGAATTTATGGATCTTCTGACTCTTCCATTGGATTGATTGCTCCATTCTTACTAACATGTACAACTTCAACTCTGTCCTTAAACCATCTTTACACCCAACACACAAATTTGTTCATTTTCATTTGCTGCTCCCCTCCATCCTTTCACACAGAGAGATTATTTTCCCATTCCATTGGCTTCCTCCACCCCTCCATATCCAGGATTTTGGCTCCATTCCATCAGGATGGATGCTCAGGACAGGTAAAGCAGCACAATTCATTGCTGGGCCCTGACACTGGCCCATCCTGCCTTATCAATCGCTCCTCTCAAAATTCCCCCTCTGCTGGTTCATGTCATTCCTGCTCTTTTCCTTTCTGCAACAAACAACTCACCCCACAGTTTCTCCCTCCTATGGTTAAATGTCCTTGGGGCACACACTGGGTCTGCCCATCCTTCTGCATCCCTTACCAAGCGCCCCCTCATCCCTGAGCAAACACAATCCCTTGGGTGGGGTTGCTTTTTCCCACGGGAGGAGAAATCCACACCCATTTCCCAAGCCTCTTCCCCATGTGCAGCTGGTGAACCTTCTCTCCCCCCAAGTGTGTTGGGGTTTGCTTTGGGCAGGACCACAAACCATGTGACCCCACCTGTGCCCTTTTCCTGTGGTGTCACCATCAGATATAGTGCCTGGCTCAGCATCCAGTACAAGTGGTGCCCATCCACCTGGTTGGTGGCCACACACTGGTAGGTGCCGGAAAGTCCCAGCCTGACCTCCCCAAGCTCCAGGAGGGGACCCTGGACCACCTCCCGCCCTTCCCACAGACAGGTGAAGGTCACAGGTGCTGAGCCCACCTGCACTGAGCAGCATAGGGTCACAGGGTCACCTGCCCACCTCTGCAGTGACGGGGGTCCAGGGGTGGTGGTGGCATTGGCCATGGGCACTGTGGGGGGAAAGAAAGGCCTGAGGCCAGGCCTGGCACCTGGCCTTGGAGTGGGATGAGGTGGGATAGGGGATGCCGTGGATGGGCGGCATCTGGAGCCAGAGGGTTGCAGTCACCCAGGACAGTGATCCACAGTGCCAGTGTGGGATGCTGGATGTTATAGGAGGGATGTTGGATGCCATGGGTAGAATGTTGTGGGTAGGGGCACCCAGAGCCAGAGGGTCCCAGTCACTCAGGGCTGTGACCCGCAGTGGTGGTGGCCGTCACCCAGTTTAGGATGAGTGATGTCATGGGTTGGATGGAGGACCCACGGAGCATGGGTGACACCAGGGATGGGGAAGAAGGTGGAAGGGATGCCAGTGAGCAAGAAGGGGCCTCAGGGAGGGGTGCAGGGACCTTGGGACTATGGAGGGACCCCAGGGAGGGATGGGATGAGCTGGAGAGGAATGGAGGTGACCTGGGGAGGTTCCCAGGAGGGCATGGGGGTACTCAGGGAGGATGTCAAGGTTCCCCTCATCTCTGCTCTCACCGCACCATGACGCAGAGCCGGGTGCTGCTCTTTTCCATGGCCCCCCTCTTGGAGCGCACCTTGTAGTTGATTCCATCTTACAATATCCATTGGTGTTCCTTCAGGATCGGAAGGGATGGCGGAAATGGAGCAGCTTGAGTGGGATTTAATTGTCTAGCTGGGTTTGAAACCACCAGGCCCTTGGGCCAGAGAACATGGCACTGAGGGAGCGGATCACATTCCCTGTGATGGACCAGCCTCCAGGAAGATCCAACGATGGAATGGACTATCAGAGATGACACTGACAGCGAAGGGTGGTGGGACCTGCAAACATTTGGAGACACGCTTAGCCAAGGCCACCTGGTCAGTGAACATCAGAGGATTTGCCAATGGGGCTGGCCCTGCCCAATCCCAGCTTTTCCCTACTGGAGAAGGGGATAAAGTTCCTAGAGTGCACATTAAAAACATGCTGGGGAAAACAGTCTGGGTTATTTCTGCCCCAGGGAAATGCAAAACCATCCCGGGGATTGCTTTTGGTCCAGGACCCAGGTGCATTTGGTGGGGGATGTGGGAGAACGGGAAGTGTGGTGTGAGCCTTGAGGGGATTGGATTTTGGAGGAGAATAGCCCACAAATTCAATTGTAGGTTGTCAATAACTGTGTATCCCCCTCACTCTGAGGGCTCCGCGGGCATCACCTCCCTGAGCCCCTCCTGGCATCAATCTCCACCACTAGTGCTCTGGGATCTGAGCCTGGTTCCCCTCTGACAGTCGCACTCACACCAAGGGAAGAGGAACTGGGATCCAACCGAACAAGGGCATCAGGGCTGGAACCAGAAGTGACTCCATGTGCAACATGGACAACACAAAACATCTCACACCATCTTTCCTGCTTGAAAGGCTGTTCCCAAGGATGAGGCCAAAGTCATAGACTAAAGGAATTCAACGGACATTTTCTTTGTGCTGACATTTATGAAGATTTGCCAGAGTTGTTCCACAAAGTGAGTCAATGATGTCTGTGGGTTTAAAGATAAAAAAGATAAATTGGGAAGGTGATGGGACATTGGGAAGTGTGGAACTTGACATGACAGGAATGGTGTGGTATAAGGCGTGGATCTTGTCCTGGTTTCAGCTAGGGTGGAGTTATTTTCTTCTCAGTAGCCATTCCAGTGCTGTGTTTTGAATTCGAGATGAGAGAATGGGGTTGTTAACAGAACAATGGTTTGGGTTTTGCTAAGTTGTGTTTATCCTAGGTCAAGGATTTTTTCCTTCTCTCCTGCTCTGCCGATGAGGAGCTTCCCAAAGGAAACTAGGAGGGAGCAAAGCCAGGACAGGTGATCCGAACTGGCCAAAGGGATATTCCACCCCATGGAATGTCATGTCCAGTCCATAAACTGTGGGGAGTTAACCAGGAGGAGCCAATCTGTATTCAGGAAGGTGGATCTGGCATTGAGTGGTGAGCGATTGCACTGTGCATCACTTGATTTTCCCTGTTTATGATAATTACTATCATCATTTCTACTGTATTTTACTTTATTTTCAATTATGAAACTATTCTTATCTCAATCTACAAGTTGTACTTTTATTCTCTCCCCCATTCCACCGGTGTGGAGGGTGAAAGAGGTTGATTGAGCAGCTGTGTGGGGCATCATCTCCAGCTGGGCAGTTTCCTACAGCAAAAGCAAAAGTTTGAGTGGCACTTTTGTGCCTCCAATGGGAGGGGGAGGGGCAGCAGTGCCTGGTTTTGAGTGCAAGAACTAAATTAGAGAATCCCATTCCTGAACCACAACAGAGCTGAACAAATAAATGTCATTTCTCCCAGTTTGACCAAAAAGCTGCATTTTGGGCCCAATAGCAAGGAAAGAGGTCCTGTGCCCCCTGGCAATGGGAGGGGGAACTGGGATCCATTGGGTGCACAGGGGGTACTGGGAGCAGGGGGAATAGGGAACACTGGGAGCCCTGCGGGTGCAGGGCTGGTGGGAATGGGGAGCCCCTGGGTGTACTGAGAGCAATGGCAAGACACTGAGAAGCAGAATAAGGTTAATTTTGGCAGGAGCCAGGAAGGAGCGTGGCCAGGACCCCAGGGGTTCTTCTCTCTAACCTCCAACTGTCATTGCTCGGAGCAGGAAAAGGGACTCTGTTGCTTCTCCCAGGAGAAGGGGCTCTTTTTTGGGGGAGAAAATGTGGTGGGGGAGCCATCCAGAGTTTGCTTCTTGTTGGAGGCTTTCTGTGGGAATCATTTCTTTCTCTCTTTCGTTGTTAACCTGGTTGCTGTTCCTGTTATTTTTCTTCTCTCATTTCTGTTTCCAGTAAATTTTTCTTCTCTCCCTCCAGGGTCTTTGCCTTTTGTGTCTTCAATCGGAGCAGGAGAGGCAGTGGCACCTGGTTTTGAGTGAAAAGACTAAATTGGAGAATCCCATTCCTGACCTATGACAGAGCTGAACAAACAAACACTATTTCTGCCTGTTTAACCAAAAGCTGCATTTGGGGCTCAATAGCAGGGAAAGTAGTCCTATGTCCCCCTGGGGCACTGGGAGGCAGAATTGGGAGCCACTGGCAGGCGGAACTGGGAGCCACTGGGAGCACTCGGGGCACGTGGGGGATGGGGAATAGGGATTACCTGGGGTTCTGGGAACAGGAATAGGGAGCCGCTGGGTATACCGGGTGCAATGGCAAGACACAGGGAAGCGTATGTACTAAGAAGCCCCTGTGTGTACTGGAATCACTGGGAGAGAGAATGGGGAGCACTGAGAGCACTGGAAGGGAGGAAAGGGAGTGTCTGGGGTACTGGGAGCACTGTGAGGAGGGAATGGGGAGCTGTTAGGGGAATGGAGAGCACTGGCAGGGGGGAGGGAAGGAACCTCTGGGGGTATTTGAAGGGGATGAGGGAGGCCTTGGGGCACTGGGATTGGGAACGGGGAGCACTGGGCACCTGGTGCAGCCCCGCTGGCCCCAGTGGCCTCCTCTGAAACAAAGACAAAACAAAACAAAATAAAAGTTTAACCATGTTAGCATAACATTTGAAATTTAGCGTGTTTCTTTGCAACATGTAATTGCTTGCAAGTAGGGGGTCTGCCCAGTTGTGGGCAGTTAGGATAAAGGGGAATTATGGCTTGCATGAACAGGTAAGAGACTGACAGGGAAAGCCGGAAAAGAAGTGCGTTTAGCATGTAGCAAGAGTAATCAATAACATTGCAAGGGAAACAGGAGATTGGGGGGGGCATAGCTGCTTGGAATGATAAGGCAGACTTTGTACCAATTCTTGAAGAATGTATATGATAGATAATATTGGAAACTTACTCCTTTCAAATGTATAAAAGCTGTTGGTTTTTTTACTAGTTGGACATGCACTTGGAGGGTTAAAGCCTCTGCATGGCCCCGGCCATAATAAAAGTGTGCTTTACATACTGTGCAAGGATTTCTCTGAATCAATTTGGCACCCCAGATGGGTCCTACCTCTGCTCGCCTGTGAGATGTTCAGGAACTGGGGACCCCCTGCACGCCCCGGGACATTACTCCAGTGTGGCGGTTTTGATTCTAGGCCTTCTCTAGTTCTCTGCATTAATTCTTATTCTCTCTTCTATTGGCTATTGATTTCTCACTTTGCATGATCCTGAGTCCACAGTTTTTGTCCTTTTCTTAGCTTTTCCCTAGACAGGAGAGTCTCAGTAATTGTCTGTGTTAGATTTGTCTTCATCTCTGGTTTCTGTAAGTGACTTTGTGGTTTAAAAATTCTGCATTCTTGGTGTCTAGGTCTCGAAAATAGATTTCTCTCCCAGGTCTATGACCACTGAATTATGCCAGGCCTTAAACTTTAATTGTTTTTTTAACAAACAGACATGGCCCAGAACTTGTCCATCATCCACTGTCTA
>VZRE01014261.1:57683-74701 GCA_013396775.1 Cephalopterus ornatus | reverse complement strand
TGGTGGGGTTGTAAGATCAGTGGGGTAAGGACAAGGCTTCTGTAACATCTATTACCACTGAAGATGAGTTAGTGCCCCGAGGAGAGACATCCCTGATGTAAGCTCAGAGGATCAACATCAGGATCATAGTCTTGAAGGACTCTGGACTGCATCAAGGAGCAGAGTCGAAGACCAGCCTGGCAAGGGAACAGCATCAACAAGCACTAAGTGTTGCCTCAGCATGACCAACCCCTGAGGTTTAATCAACATCATGCAGCAGTCCTCTCAGAGTATCAAGGGATTAGTTTAAAAGGCATGAGGTATTTTCCAAAGAGGTTATGACATTTATTATATGCTATCTCTCTGTCCATTAGGCTGATCCACAGGTGTTAAAAGAAGTGGATCTAAAAATAGTGCTTGGTTCACAGGCTGCACAGAAATGCAACTCTGCCTACGCTTCCCTTGGAGCTAGCAGTGCCCTCCCATAGTGATCAGCACCTCCCTGGAAGCAATATTGCTGCCCATCTCCCCAGTCTGCTCAATGATACAAGCTACATCTTACTGCATTGTGGAGACCCATTTCACAGTAACATCCTCCAAAGTCAGAGCAGCCTTGCAGAAGTTACCATGTGGTTTAAGCCTGCTTCTGATGTCCCTCTCCATGCCCTGCCAAAAACACACAAGTAGACCACAGCCCATACTTGCAAGCCCTCCCTCCATCATCTCCTCATTGCTGAGCTTTGCTTATGTGTGTGTGCATGCAGCTCTTACTGTCCTCATGGCCTTCTGCCACCTTTCCCATCATCCCTTTTGCTTCTCCTATTCCAAGGAACAAAGATTTTCCCTCTAATTATGCTCTATGAGGCAGCATGAGCGATGGTGTTAACTGAACAAAACTCTGACTTTTTCAGACCCAGGGCAATATTCCTGTGAATCTTTCTTTCTCTGGAGTATGCAAACCTGTGAACATAAAAGTACATATTTTGCACACACATTATTTCCTGCTACAGGGAAGGAGTGGCAATACAGGGTGGGGGTGCTGAGTGTGAGGGAACAGAAGTGACATCTACACCTCCCCAAACAACAGCCACTTTGCAGCAAGTCCTCTCCTGTGTTCCCACAAGCATCCCGCATCCCACAGCAGGTGGTACCCCAGGGGGAAGAGCCATATGGTGAGGAAGAGATGCGTCTATCCAGAATGGTGAGATGATGTTTCCAACAATGCTGCCTTGGTGGGATGTGGTAGTCTCCAACGGGGAAAGTGGAGATTAACCATGAATAGAAATGCCACATGCTCCCAGGGCAATTTTTCCAGGTCATTTAATGCAAATAAACAAAACCCACAGCGAAGTTAAAGGCAGTCCATAGCCTGGCCACAGCTATGAAGGCAGTAAGGAATCAGTTTGCTTCCAGAGCTGCTAAAGGTTTGGAGAAATTAACTACAGTATGTTGATGGGAAGACTTATGTGAGGATTAAGGAGATATGAAAATGAAAGAGTCAACAATATCAGAGCATGACATGAGATAGTGAAGTATTTTATTTCTATTGCTTTCAATATTATCTCTTGGTTAGCAGGAAATTATCTGAGCAGGGAGACTGCATAGCAGAGGTACAGAAAATAGATGTGATCATTTTCCACAGACGCAATGAGCACCACTTTAGATATTTTATAACTTGCTAGTGTTTTATGTCATTTCTACAGACATCTGTGCATTAGAGTGACTGGGAACTGCAAATGATGTATAGTTAAGATATCCCCCTATAATTAAGCCGAAATAATGCTGGATTATTCTAGCATAATTATAGAGGGCTATTTTAACTATTAGCTCATTAAAAAGCTATGATGCAAATATCATTCTGAAAGAGAGAAAAAAATCAGGGTATATGAACAAAATGTCAGTGGTCCTCTGCTGAGACCAGATGGAGAGGTATAACTATATTCAATTTATCAGTCAATATATTTAATTATAGCCAGGCTTGGATGGAGCCTACAATGGCCTTTTATTATATTTAGTGTTTGCAGATGGATGTGGTGATTCAGAAATGCTTGGGAAGGGAATGTGGCACCTATGCAAAAGACTTTAGCTGAATTTGGTCTGGGTTTCACTTGAGACCCTGCCATGTGCTCCTCTCTAGATGGGAGCTGTCCTTTTGCCCACCTTGCACTTCAGGTGTGCCACACAGGGTTGCAGAATCTGATACAGAAGCGATATTTTGGTCCCACGACGAGGCTGGGCCCCAAAAGCATGCAAGTGGCTGTAGCCATCACAAGCACTGCCAGAGCACAAGGCACTCATCTGTGTCTAATCTGCTTGGGGTCAGCATTGGTCAAGTGTTATGGAGCAGTAGCACTTGGGTAACAAAGGGGAAGCAGTATGCTAGGCTAGTCCAGTCTCTGACAAAGGGCATCCTAGAAAGGGAGCTGCCTGCCCTCACGTGCTCTGTTCCAGGAGACAGAAAGTTATTCTCCATCTTGTTATGGAGGGAGTCTCCATCTCCCTCTCTCCCATGAAGGACCCCAAGGCGGCTGAGGGACCCCAGGCAGCTGGAGGGAGGAGCTGTTGCCCTGCTCCCCAGAGTTGTTTTAACCCCAGCTTCGCTGTCCTAAACAGAAAAAAGTTGTACTGGGACAAGACCCTGATCCCACTGTGCTTGTGGAAATAAGGGTGTCTCTTGCCTGGTCCTGCATGTAGGGTGGGATACAGCTGGGGCACAGTTTAACCAAGCACAGAAACATCATGTTTTGGGCTTTCTGAAACCTGCAGGACCTTATTTCCAGATCTGTGGGATCTGTGCTTGTAAGGATCAGTCCCTGGCCTGTCATTAGGGCATCATTTTACAAGGGTCAGGTTTTCCCTCCCAGTTCAACTACTGCTGCTGCCTTGCTCAAAGTGATTTGATTTGCAAATATGGTTGGGTGTGCCTGGCTCTGCCCAAAGGGGCATCTCATCTTTGACATCTGACAGCAAGCAGCAGGGCGAAATAATAGAGCAGAGGCTAAATAAGAAAAATTACTTCTTGCCCTCAAGCATTATGGCAACAAATGGTGAAGAACAGGCCCTCAGGGAACAGTGAAATGAATGAGATGAATGCCTAATGTCCAATAACTACATGTCGAATCAAAGAGCAGACTCTTAAAGCACGAAGTTGGCAAGGGCTGGTGAATGCAAGAAGTAGAGAGTCATCAGGGAAATTTATTGTTGCACAGGATGGCACAGTATGCAAATCTTGCTGGAGAGTTCTTTAAGGTTGCTGTTAGCTTTTGAAGAAGGAGGTAAAGAGCGTAAGACTTTGTTTTATGGGAAAATAATGAAGGAGGAAAACCAACAGAAAGGCATGAATGGCAGCTCAGGTGAAACTGAGGTCCTACCCAAGTCTCTTTGTGGCCTAGGACTCAGCTACAAGGGCTGGAGACAAGGAAAGGGTGGTTTCCAGTGGAGAAGAAGGGGGATAAGGACTGGAAGAGGGAATGGAGTTGGCTGCAGCTATGCATTGTAATTTCTTTTTCTCCCTTCAGCTTTCCCCATAGCTGTCTGCTCAGCTCAGGAACAGCAGCGTGAGGCAACATGGACAAGGATACCCAGAAAGGGGCAGGGCCTTAGCAGACACTATTTTTATACTTGACTGAAAGACTCACAGCTAGATCTGATTGGGAAAGGATGCTCCAGATTTTCACCCAAGGAGATTTCTTTCTTTATTTTAATTTGACTAAAGGCTGGCTGAAAACTAAGAACGTGAATATGTGCCCAGGTGACCTGTCAGAAGGCATTCACATGTGCACGTTGGACGTGAGCAACTGGAAATGGTGCACATGTAGCATCCCACTGCCTTGTGCTAAACTTGACAGCACAATGCCACATCCTGAGACTTCAGAACATGGTGAGTGAGTGATGTGATTACTTGAGTGAGCAAGTGATGTGGTTACCTGCATCCAGGTCTGGAAAGAGCTTCAGAGGATGTTGCTGCCTTGACCCCCGGGGAGCACTGCTCTATGCTGCACATCACTTTGGCTCTGGGACGATGTTTCACAGGAAAGTGGGTTTGGGCACCTGGAGAGACTGTCACTGGTGAGATCGGCACCCAATGTCTCGGGAGCCACTGGGTGGCGTATGAACGCTTGCATACGTAGAGGAGCAGGATCCGTGGAAAGAAACACAAGGCAGAAATATACATAGCTAATTATGTGGGCTCTCTGAACTGGGGAGAGAGCAGGTGAAACCAACCCGGCACACATTAGGAAAGTGGTTATATGTCATGCTTCCTTTAACAAATAAAAGTCCAGATGATCAAGTATTAAGGAGTAAAGTTCAGAGGCTGTAAAAGCAATCAGCTAATGAAAAATCACAGTGCAACTTCGCCTTTGCCATGGAGGGTAGGAACAGGGGAATGACTACGTGGGTAACTCCAACTGCAAAGCCCCTCAGCAAAACAGCTGCTCAAAATCATTCCTGGTGTTTAATACCTGCTGGCAATGGTCAGGAGTTTCTCTTGTTTAGTCTTACTCATCTGGGCACTGGTCTTGCCACGGCTACAATTATTTCAGCTGTGCAGTCCTCCCGGGTGCTGATGGGGCAGGATCACTGTGGGTCCCCAGGCACAGCACTGCTCAGCTCTGCAGTTCAGTGCATTCCTTTTTTATGGGAACAGTCTCTCCCAGGACATTGCCTTTGCTCACAGAGGCTGAAGTCAGCTGGCTCACCAGCAGTTGGCTTCACAAGCCAGCTAAAGCCAGGAGGGAGTTTTCAGCAGGATTCAGGAGATAGTAATACTTCAACACAGCATTCTCCAGACTCCTCACATTTTCCTCCCCCATCTGTTTGTCCCTGCCTGATCCATAACCTTTGCTACATTTCATGGGTTCCTTTCCCTCTGATTGTTTAATGTGATTAAGAAAATATTCATAATGTTTCTATCCCAGTTTTGCTCATTGCCTGTAATTCCCCTTCCAGGAAAGCAAGCTATCCCAGCCTCATGCAGCTGGACCTGTGAATATTGCAACAGTGATGCTCGGAGGAGTTACTTGTTCCCAGCAGGGTAAGGCCACACAGTGACAGAGAATAGGAAAGCAGAGTTATCAGCCAGGTCTGGGCTATGTTTGCTTGTGCATTAGCCATGCTCAGTTGCCCACCTTCCCTCCTTTGTGTGATGTGGGATCATGAGGTATATTTGCTCTCAGCTGCTGGTGGTTCATCGCTGCCAGCCACCACCAAGTCATTGGCAGGCAGTGGCTGTCCCCTGCCTGTAGATGTTTGCAGGGCCAAGAAGGGGACTTTGGTGTGCAGGGGAAAAGAGAAGTGGTTAAGCAGAGCAGAGTGATGATATCCTGGAATCATACTGGCTCTCCTCTACCAGCTAAGGGAATTGTTTTTCATCCAGCCTGGAGAAAAGAAGGAAAGTGGAGGTGAATAGTTATCTGCAGTTGGTCCATCCCCCAGCAAACTATGGCTAGGGTGTCCTGCCTGGCTGTGGGAGGTTCTCATCCCACCTCCACGACTCACTGGAGATCATTCCCCCAGGGGCTGAAGTCCTTACTGCCTGTGTCTTGTAACGGATTGTGGTCTCTGAAGGGACAGTGCTCTATGACTTTTCTGAGTCTTGATAGAGCAGTAGGTTGATACCATGGCTGATATTTTCAAAGGGATTCTTGGGAAGGGGCCAAGTTACTGGGATATAGCTGCTCTTCCAGAGCAATGGCCTAACATGTGAGCCCTAATGGAAGAACAATGATCCTGCTGTGAAGGGAAGATCTCTCACCCCTGGGAAAAGGCCTAGGAGGGCATCTGCAATGTTGTTGCCTTTCTTCAGAGGCACAAAACTGCTGTCTTCCCTGTTCTGCAGATGAGAAGCTGAGGCAGAGAACAAAATTTAACTGATTTTCATCTGTTGCAGAGGAAGTCCTTGGTGGAAAGGTAATCAGGGCCTGCATTTAGGTTATTGCCCTCAGTATCTCCTCTTCACTGTGGGGTCTCATGAGGACTCCTGTGGTTTTGGGGAAAGTCACTTTATCTTCCTGATTAAGCTCGGGAAGCTTCATGATGGATTTCAAGTAATAAATGGTAGCAAAATAGGAAAGAAGAAAGCTAAGCCTGGCCCCTGAGATCCTGAACAGAGAGACACTTACTCAACACCCTTATCTATGAAGTTTTCCTCAGTATTCAGCATTGATGTAAACTCTTTCCTCTGAACAGCACCCAAAACGCCAGCTGGCTCTGGCAGACTGCAGGAGGCACACGAGTGAAGTCTAATGAAAACCCAGGCACAGCATCCCAAAAGTGACAGTCACTCCAGTCTCAAGTAGGATTGTGAGATGCTGATTCCTGCTCGGTGAGCAGAGGGCAGCATGATTTCAGAGGTTTTCTATGGCTTTGGGGTGCCACTGTTTAGCTAAACACCCCCTCCAATTGATTGCAGCCTGCCTGTGGTTGCAGGGTTGATCATGCTGTATGATCTTGAGCCAGCCAGAGAAGAAAAATCATTGCTTCTTCCTTTTATTTTTTCCTTTTTTTCCTTCCAGGATAGTAGAGTTCTTCTCTCCCCATTGAATTGTTATTCATACAAGATCCTGCAGTCCAGGACACTTTGTCCTTAAAGACAAAATGTAAAAATAAGCAGAAATATTATATAAGTGAGAGAATATTGCAGTTAATCAGCAGGACTGCCTGCTTGGCTTCCCTCTGCACTGCCCAAGAAAGTACCGATAAAACTAGATAGATATGTAACTTGATGCTGGTGCCTGAATACATTAGTCAATTTTAATCTTTTTATTTTGTGATAATTAAGGCATCAACTGTGCCCTTTCTGTCTGAGAGTAAGTTTATAATGCTTGGAACCACCTGGATAAGAAAAAAGGGTTTTATTGATGTCTTTTTAGATTACGCTTTGGCACAACATTGCTTAGTGCCCCAGTGCCCCCAGAGGATGCATTCCCACCCAGTGCCAGCCCTGGGCTCCCAGCACCTCACAGATGGGTTTGTGGGAGAGCAGGGCTGGCCTGGCTATGGTGCTCACACAAAAGGGAATCCTCTCTTCCTTTGCAACTTTCATGAGCAGATGGCCTTGTTTTTTCTGGGCATTTGAACGCCTCTTCCCTCCCATTCTGGGGGGAATGCAAGCATGCTGAATGTGGCCTCAAGAATAGATGCTATCCAAAGATCTTGGGGACTAGGAATGGGCATCATTTTAGGTGAACTAGTGGAAAATCTGAGGGGCTTCGCATGCATCCTTAAATGGCTCTGAGCTGGGCAGCATTCAAGTTAACCTGCATTTCTACACTGCCATATAGCACTAGCCCTCCACCTTTGAAGTCTGAGATCTACAGCTCTAGGACTGTAAAAGGAGATGACTGGGACACCAGAATTTCTATTTGCATGTATCACGAAACATGCAGCACAGCCTCCTATTTAAATAGCAAACTTTTGCCAAAGCACGATTGCCTCCCACAAGACTTGGGGTGCCCTCAGCTTGCACTGAAGTGACTTGCAGCTGAGGGCACTTGCCACCTCCTGGAAGGTGCTGAGCAGTGGGTAGGATGGCACTGGAAAATTAGGCTGGGGCAGCAGAGGAGGGGCTGGTCCATGCAGGGTGTTGTAAGTGCTGCATGCTCTAAGTGTGGAATAGCAGCTGTTTCACAAGGTCTGGCTGAAATTGATGCTATTAGTCCCCTGCTTTCATGAGTACTAAATGCACCCACACAATGTGAAAGTAACATCTCACCAAACAAAGTCAGCTCTGTCGCTTTTGCATCCACTTTGCTATTATTCACACTTCACAGCTGGATCAATGTGTGACACATTGCAGTCCTTCATTTTTCTTCCTTTGGATTACAGATATTTTTAATGTTTACCTGCTTGGAGAAATAACACATTTTATGTTATGATAAATCTACTATTTATTCATTCAGAAGACCAGTTTAGATTACTAATCCAAGATGATGAATGAATTAACTATTTGATGGAACAAAGTAGAGAAATATATTTTGGGCATTGGCTACACCAGGGAGGGTACATAACATGTCAGTCCATCGAAATTGTTGCATTTGTTTTATTTTAACGTTTCTTGATTTCAAAACAATAAAATGCTGCTCATGGGCAAACTTCCTAAACAAAGGAGACTGCCAGTGGGCCTGACAACGTTTCCTTGGTAACATTTCTTAGCTTTTACCCCAGTGATTGATATCCAAGGATAGCCATTTGCTTTCTGCAGAGAAGCAAGAGAATATGGCTCAATGATTCTCTTCCTGGCTCCTGAAAGCAGAAAGAGGAGATGCAATCCATTACAGCTGATGTGGCTTTACTCATTATTAAAAAAAAAAAAAAAAAAAAGAAAAAGAAAAACTAAAAATCCCCACAACAGTAACAACCAAGGGAAAAAAGGAGAAAAATTGCACTTAGAACCTGATCCAAAAAACTCACTTTACTTGACAGAAAATCTCTGACTTCACAGGGCTTCAGACTAGGTTCCTGATGTGTGTTTAAGACTGACCTTATTCTGAATACATTTCTCTGCTGTGGTCTTTGCCTTCCTTGATTAAAAACCTTTTGTGCCAACAGTGTTTCTTTTTCTATTTGTGCTGCTAGCCTCACCATTTATGGGGAGGCCTCAATACCACCTACCTTGAGAAATAATCAGTCATGGGAGGCTGTTTAGCAGTCATGGGAGGCTGCTTATTTGATTTTGCAGTAAGATATCCCCGAATTTAATACAACTGAGGAAACAACCGCATTTATAAGGCCAGTCAGAGCTAGTCAAGAGGTGAGTTCAGGTGTGTGAGGGAGGCAGACTGGACAAGTCACCCTTCACAGATGAAAAACCCTGTATTTCTCTCTCCTGCCCATTGCCCTCCCACTCCTCTCCAGCAACTGTGCAAGTGTCCTCTCTGTTTTGTTTGCAGAAATACCCCAACAGTGTCGCTCGTGCCAAAGCCCTTTGCAGTCACCCAAGTGACAACACTTGTGCAGTGACTGTGACTGCTAACAAAGGTGCCCGGCTGGCAGTGGTCCAGAGGTGCTGCCAGCTTCAGTCAATAACAGCTCCACATGAAACATCAAAATGAGCATCAAATTAGTCCCAAAGACCCAGAAGACAGCTTTCCCTCTGCAGGCATGCTCATGGCACTCCACTGTGGCTTGGGCTGAAGAAGATTTTGTGTGACTTCGCATGACTTTGCAGCTCTTCAACATGACCCAAGGATTTGGAAAGATCTGGGAGGGCAGCAGTGCTCAGGAGGAGCAATGTTTTGGCCCCATTTACTTCTCCTTGGCGCCATTTGTTTCTCCTTGGCCATGCCCCCAGCACAGTCCCATCTGTGGGGGGCTTGAAGCTGTCATGCCCACTATGTGCTGTTTGTCGTGTCCTCCCCAGGTTTCTCTTCCTTGCTAAGGATTTTCCCCCATCTTTCCCTTTTTTAGGGTTTGAAATGAAGGAAGTTGCAGTTCTGCCCCCTAAAAGAGGGTTTGCCAGTTTCAGCAGGGCAGCAGCAATGTGCTTCTTCCACAGGGTTATGGGAAGAAATGTGATATGGTTGTCTGAACACCTCAGAAATCATTGCAGCCAAGCAAAAATAAGCAGATTCATGTAAGAATACATTTGGGGTTTGGATGGTTGGATACCTGAGAGGTTCATCTTTCTTTCTTGAAGTTTATTCTTTGTGCTTCTATACTCCAATTTTAGCTTACTCCAAGCTTCCCCAACCACATGTTGCTTTCTGCTCATGTCTCCTAAACCTTTCACAGTACATACAGCCCTTCTCCATCTTTTCTTTGTCTCTGCTACAGGACTTCTCACTCCTTTGTGGCCCCCCAAATGTCAACATCAACCCCTAGGCCCTTGGCTGACAGCAGGAGAGAAGCAGAGGGTGGTGTGGCTAGCTGATGGCCTTTCCCCTCAGCCCAGACAGCAACACTTATGGAGGATGTGGCCTTTTGATGCTTTCACAGCTGCTGCGGTCTGAGGTGTGTGCAGCAGCCAGGAGGCTGGGGGAAGGATTGATGGACAGGTGAAGGACAAGCAGTGGGATCACAGCATGCTTCTCTTCTGTCAGGGAAGGGGCTAAATCGATGAACACACAACAAATCAATGCTGTTGGTTTGGGGGTTTTTTTTTTGGTAATTTGATCTTTTCCATTAGGATGCTCATCAGTGCTCCATTAATAGCTTATTCAACTGCCAGTGCTGGGTGATACCCAAGGCCTGAGGAAATGCAAAATTTTAAAAAAAAAGAGGGAGTAATTGATCCAGCAAGTTATGTAATCATATGATACAAGTGGGAGATTTTATTTTTGTAAGCCCAGTACCTTATTTCCTGAAGCCTGAGATACATTCACACACTATGGAGGCATTATATTACTTATAAAATTATCCAGTCCTTTTTATAATCCAGCATCAGTACAGCCTGTTGGTGTTAACTCTTTTTAAGATGCACTCCACAGGCATACTGTGTACCTAATTATTTCTCTTCGTTTTTCTCCACTATTTGTTTCATCCAGTGTCTCCCTCTTTCCAGTGACGAATTGTCTGTACTTGCAGACATAAATAAAGCCGATTAGTGCTTTAAAGACATCCTTCATGTCCCAGCTTCAGCACTCGTGTTGCTGTTTCTCTTTCCTAAATAAGGTATATTTCAGTGGATGGCTTTTGAGGGTTTGGGATACGAGAGTGTGCCCATGGAGGAAGAGAAGGGGGATCTGTGGATCCCCTTCCTCCCTTGTTTGTGCAGGAGAGAGGCAGATGAGGAGCCCCACACTGTGGTGGGTAGGGAAGGGCCAGGATCCCAGGAGTTTGTGCATGAATCCCCAGTTCAGGGAGAGGGGCTGCTTTCTCCTCAGACAGAGGATATCTTTTTCCTGAGGTCTTGAGAAAGGATGGCTTGGTGATCTGAGCTGAGACATGCTGCTGGGCAGCCAGCCTGGTCCTTCCCACTGAGTCCTGGCATCCCGCTTGGCACCAGGGAGAGAAATCTCACTGGGGTGACAGACGTGAGCTTTGGGATCATCTCCTTCCCTTTTCACTGAAGGGATCACTGAGCACCCTAGCAGCGGAAGCTGGATTTCCAAAGTAGTGTTTTGCGGTAATCCAAACAAGAATATGGCAACACCCAAACACCCAAAGAAATGTGGTAGAATCACCCCCCGCCCCAGCCCTTCTTGGCCAACCAATCCTTCCCTGCATGCCTGCTGAGGGGCCAGCAATTTTCAGGAGACTCATAGGTCTCTCCTCTATAGGTGAAGCTTCTGTCTACCTCCACCTTCTTAGAGGCCCACCCATGCTCTGCACCCTCCACAGGACTCAGTCCCTGGTGTCACTCCCAGCCCCTATGGCCAGTTCTCTGCCATATGCCTGGTCTCACCTCTCTCTCCAGCTACAACCACCAGAAGAACAAACTGAGCAGCCTTCTGCTCTGCCACCTAGCTGCCCCTTTCAGCATAAGAGCATAACATATGCACAGTCAAGTGAAGAATAATGCATTGCAAAAAATACCCACCCACAGCAGACGGTGTCAATCCGCTAACAGCACCAAAAGGAAACTTTGCCCATGCGCCACAGAAAAACAGGAGGTTGCTGAAGAGCTTCAAACTCTGCAGATCCAGGCAAGCATCCTTGCATCATCTCATCCACACTTCACAGCTTTACCTGCTCTCATACAGATGGAAGTCACGTAGAAAAATTAGCCTCTAGGAGCAAGGTACCATCTTCAAGAAAGGTGTTGAGCATCACTGGCTTGCTCCAAGCCCAGCTAGAACTGATGTGGTTTTGTCCCATGGGTTTATAAATTACTGCTAACGCTAGTTTTTAAGGGAAAGGGCAGCCACTGTCCTGAGAAGACAACTCAGTTTTCAGTGACCTAGTCCCAAATGTTGCAAGGCAGAGAAGAACTACCCCAAGAAAAGGCAATATCTGGGAAGGAGGCTCCTCATTGCATTTGGACTATTTCCCAGGGCTTTGCTGACCTGGAAGGTGGGGTAAGGACTTTCTAGCTTAAGCAGAAGGTCAGACTGACTGTTTTTTCTAGCTTAAGCAGAAGGTCAGACTGACTATTCAGAGAGAGGAAACCAAAGTAAGGCAGCCCCTATTCATATTCGGGAAAAAGGATATGTACTCTCAGCCTTGTGTGTACAGCCTGAATTAGTGAAGTAAGTATTCTGTAAATCGTTCCTTCCTTGCAGCTCTGTTTTCCTCCAAACAATGGAAAGGAAAAACTGTAAACATGCTGATATGATAAGTAGGAGGGTGGAGAAAAGGCAAGGTCAGATGTACTCTTATTGCTCTCTTCCTGTAGACATATACTCTTCACATCTCTAAAAGCCAAAGAAGGACTTCAATACTTTAAAGAGCTGTATTAGCTATGTCATATTCTTGTCCTTTCTACCTGGATGCATGTGGCACGTAACTAAGGAAACTAAACACATCGCAAATGCCTTTGGTTTGAAACGTCTCTACTGAGAGCTGGTTGCAATGCAGGGCTTCTGTTTCGCAAGAAATCCTGACATTTGCAAAAGTTTGGTTAAATAGAAAAAATGAGTAATTTTCCCCCTGAAAAGAGAAATCTGTGGGGAGGGAAGAAAAGGGAAAAAGAATTGCTTGGAAAAATCAAACCATTCCTATTCTTTTTATTTTTCCCTTAATGAAGAACAGAGGAACAACTATCTCTGTCTCCTGAGGATCCCCAGCCATGAGCTGAGTAGATTCAACTCCCAGTGAAACTTGCGCCAGATCTCCTGTGGCTTTGGGCTTCCCTTGGCAGAGCTCAGCCAGCTGGGGCTGAAGGAGACTGACCTCACAGCAGCATCACCTTGAGATGATGGAGAATCAATGCTGCTGCAGCCAACCTGCTTCTGCTGACCAATTTCAGTTTTATCTATCTCCCTCTCAGCTTTTAGGCAAAAGTTTGTTTTGCTGGAAAATTCCTCACTAGCCTTTGTTGACATGTTACATGTTACACAGTCACACCCACGGCTGCTACTGTAAAAAATAGTATTATTTATCTGCAGGGAGGAAATAAACCCCATCAATGCAAACCATCACATCGTTGTGGCGGAGTCCTGAGCCTCAATCCTCATCTGTTGAAAAGTGCCTTGGTGATGGCACTTGTGTATGCTGAAAGGGATTGTACTGAGATGCTGGAAAAAACAACCTGTTAAGATGATTGGCTCACTACTCTGCCCAAAATGGCAACATTTGAACACACAATACGCTCAAAGATGATTAAGCCAGGGAAGTGTAATGATACGTGAAACCAATTTTTATTAATACCAGACTGGAACGCAGAGTCTTGTACAAGGAAGAGAAATCTCCATGCTCCTAGTAATGGGGATCAAAGCCTTAATGATCATTACACTACTAAAATTGTACACTAATACCACAGCAGGTCATAGGGGTCAAAGCAAATGCTTCTTTCTTTGTATTACATGCTTTTATGTCTTCATTTACTCCACCAATTCTCTCATTATTTTCTCCTCATCTGCTATTCACAGGCGTAATTTCTTTGGCTGACATTCCCCTCCTCACTCACTAAGAAACAATCGATATTACATCATGTGCCTCACCGCAATGCCTCATACGCCACAAGATACATTGAAGCACGTTCCTCTGGGACTTGTTTTCCAGCCCCACTCCATCTGAATCAGTAAGGAAAGGAGGATGCTATGCAAAGCCCCGAGGTGTGGCTGGAGCACAGCTTGGGCAGCACGGTGGCTGCTGCTTCAACCTCACTGCCTGCCTGTGAGAAATCCATATGTTGCCATTTGCTCCTGTAGCCAACTCATTTCTTACAGTGCTGTTTGGATTTGAGGTGTTGTCTTCTGCTCTCTCACATGCTGCTGTCTTGTAACAAGGTCATGTGAAACAGGGACCTTGTATCATTTCAAAACATATTGTCAGCTGGTTCAGGAGGGAAAACTATTTTTTTTTCCTTATATATCTTTTTTCTTTTCATTTTGTTTCCTGATTCAGTGCTGCCTGCCTTTCCTTGCTCTATCTAGACAGCATTTCCTACTCCTGGGCTGTCTGCGAAGGAAAGCTATCTAACTCTGAATTTAATAAAAGCCTCTTAAGTGATTTGGGAGTGTGTAGGAGAAAAAGAGATCTTTAAAAGCAACCATTACTGCTAGGGTGTACATGTAGCTTAAAAGGATTTTCCTCGTTTAAGAGAATCTGACTTTTTAATAAGAATCTTCTGTGAATCTGATTTCTTAATAAAACAGTCTGAGATTAAGGAAGAATGGGAATATTTTATTTAGGTAAACATCTAAACACATTTTCATTGTTTTCAGTGAAAGGTGTGTCAAAAGATACCCCACATCCTAATAACATTTAGTTACAATTGTAATTTTTTCAGTAGTATATTTCTGAATACCATTTCCCCATCCTCTCTGCTGTTATGCCTGTAATTTTGCTTTTGGCTTTACCCAGTCTTTCCTCCAAATTTCTTTCCCCCCTTTTTTTTTTTCCATTCTCTAAGGCCAGGCTGCTTCTTGCTGCAGGATGACTGAGAGGAGTGTGAAGATGAATCGCACGAGTCTTACTCACAGTTTCCTCTGTGTTTGGCCTGCATTACTGGGACAGACCAAAGCTGTACAGATGAAAAGGAGCCCACTAGTACTACTCTGAGTAAGCTCCTGTTTAGGATACTTTAGCACAGTACATGTTTTTTTCCTGAAACAGGATGCTCTAAACCAGCAGCCCCTGTAAAAGATAAGCAATGTAATTATAGCAACGAGATAAAAGCAGAAATGGCTCTCAGACAAAAACTCTGATGATTAGATCAGAAGTGATGTGAAAGGACACCCACTGAGGAAAACGGAACTCGGCACTGATAGTGTGAGGCACAACCACACAGACCTTGGAATATCATTTCCTATATTTTTTTCCAAAATAAAAAGCTCAGAAGCATCAAAATGATGCAGCCCACAGGAGAAGAAGGCTGGTCCACTCCGGGGTAGAGCAGGTGCTATGCCTCGGCTAGCCGAAGGGCTGCGGCATGCACTCCAGGCCCGAGGAGCTGTGACGCAGGGAGGCAGGAACCACACAAGCACACAGCACCAAGGACCAGTTGGGAGTGAGCTTTATTAACATGGTGGCAACCCCTTTTATAGGGACTGCTGTGGAAGGGTCTAGAACAGGGGAGGAGTTTTCCAAATATGGGATTAGGAGGAGGGAACACAACCTTATTGAGAGAACAGGGGAGGAGTAAGGGGAGGAGATTTGTAACCAGGGGTAACTGGGAGGGTTTTACATATAACCAGAGGGTAATAGAATAATATAGGGGAATATAATAACTGGGAATAACATTCAACAAATTCTTTAAAGAGAACTCTCGAGGTTATTCTTAAACCGGTTGTACAACTCAATTTCTTTGTCTTCATAGTGGCCCTCCACATCAAAAGGGCTCATGGCTCTGTGTGGCAGGTGTTTCTTCCCCTTTTTAGGTCCTCCTTGCATCCAGGCCTGATCATGTTCTGATATTGTGTAGATGAAGTGTAAGAGAATAGTGAAAAATGGCATATTTTAAAATACAATTACCACAGCATGTCAAAGCTAGAGAGAATTGCAAGGAACATCAGAAGGGTCTTGACACAGCAAGATAACTGGGCAACGTTATGGCAAACGAAATGGAGTGTAAAAGCTCCAGGAGGCAATGCACAATGGAAGAAATAATTGACTGTAGTCACTCTGGGGAAAGAATATATTGGAATCCTCAATGGAAGTGAAATGAAAGTGGCTGGTGAGTGGCGGTCCAAAAAGTAGTTGGAGAGTTGCTAAATGGTAGATGTAAAATGTTATTGGATAATGCGGACACAACGGTGTAAGTAAATGGTGTGACTGGCCCTTAGATGCTACACATATATGTGGTCTTTGCAATTAATATAGCAAACAAAAGAGAGTTCAAGAAGGTTGGAGGAAAGGAAGGGGCAGATTTCCAAAGAGACTGAAAATATTAAAACCACTGGTTGCAGAGTGAAGGCAACAACAAGAGAAAAGAGAGAAGAGACGTAGGAGAGCTCTTACCTATTTGTTCTCAAGCCTATATACACTAAGAGGGAGCACTTGAAGAAGTTAAAACCAAGTTGAAAAATACTCTTAGCCCATCACACAGCTCATCTTGAGAATCTGTTTGCCTTGTGGATATCACAGGGTTTACTTGCTGAGAGCCACGTGGTCCCTGTGCTAATCTCATTAAGGAAGTGGCTTGTGCAGGGATTTTAAGTTGCCAGCTCATCTCACCTGTGTGACAATAACCATCCCAATCCTGCATCACTGCAGGCCAGGGCACAGCATTTGTCCTGTTGCAGTTTGGGGTGCAGCACTAGACCTCTCCTGGAGGAGCTGTACCCAGGGCAGCCTTTGCAAGAATTCAGCCCACTGCCAGTTTGAACCTGGATGCACAAGCACACTGTGTCACAAACCCTTTGAGTGAGGCATGGCAAAGCTTTCAGAGCCTGAAGGAAAGTCAGACTATGAGTGCTCTGAGTTCTTTTTTAATGGGGATGTTTTGGGGCACAGCCCCTGCTCTGGATCCTGGATATCCCAGTGCCTCTGAGGTGGCTCAGGTGCAGGTGACACCACTGAGGTTGCATACTGTGGCAGCCACCAAGTCTTCTTGCTAAATGAATGCAGCAAGCTGATTACTTCTCTGGCAACTGTCAGCATAATCACAGGGGTAGTAAATTTTGTAGCTTATTTTTTGATGAGCTGCATAAGTCCATGGCACAATCTGCCAGCAGAGACAAAGCAGGCTGTGATCTCCTGAGATCAGAGTGGTTGCAGGAGGCAGGAAGGTGGAGACGCACAATTCTCTGGTGTTTGGTGAAGGTCCAGTACTGGTTGTTTCTTCTTATAACATGAATGAGTGCCTCTTGAGTGCCTCTTTTTCTCAGACTACCTTTCCAGATGTGCAACCTCATTAGCAAAAGGATTTTTACTTCAGGATGGAAAGGGAAAGGAAAAGGAAAAGGGAAAGGAAAAGGAAAAGGAAAAGGAAAAGGAAAAGGAAAAGGAAAAGGAAAAGGAAAAGGAAAAGGAAAAGGAAAAGGAAAAGGAAAAGG
>VZRE01014261.1:10358-57474 GCA_013396775.1 Cephalopterus ornatus | reverse complement strand
GGGAAGGGAAGGGAAGGGAAGGGAAGGGAAGGGAAGGGAAGGGGAAAGAGAAAGGAAGGGGAAAGAGAAAGGAAGGGAAAGGGAAGGGGAAAGGGAAGGGAAGGGGAAAGAGAAAGGAAGGGAAAGGGAAGGGGAAAGGGAAGGGAAGGGGAAAGGGAAGGGAAGGGGAAAGGAAGGAGAAAGGAAAGGGAAGGAGAAAGGAAAGAGAAGGAAGGAAAAGCTTGTATCCTGGACTCCACCATAAAAAAAAGAAATGAGCAAGGGGATGCCTCAGTGTCAGGACAGGGCTTAGGAGAAGGAGGTTGTTTTCCTAAACTTCCAGCAACATTTCAAGTAAGTGCTAGTTCCTACTAGGATTTGCTTGTAGACCAGAAACTGCATTTAAAGGTGTGACCCCGGGCCTTTTGGTTATTCCCATGCCATTCAATTCACCCAAACCCTCAATAGTGTGACCCAACCAGCATGTGCTGTGCTGCACTGTCCGGGCAATGCAGTCTGTGCTAAGCCACAGCATCCACAGGCACTGAGGGCACTGCTCCTGGGCACCCACCTGCAACAGGTGCTGCTGGAACTGACAGAGCTGTGTCACTACACAGGGCGCTATGGAGAGAAACACAGTGAGATGTCAGAGGCTGAAACCCAACTTCTGTCTGTAGACCCAGGCCAGAGAGAGGCCCCATGCGTGCAAAGGCCAAGTGTCATCCCAGACACAAGTATGCACCATATTGGGGCAAGGTGATGCTGTGGGTGGAAGGCACATGACAAAATCTATGCCACCTACTTCTTAGCAGATCGGCCACCGTGCAGTTTTCTAAATGCAGTTTTGCTATTTGCCTCTCTCTTGATAACATACCTCCCTGTCTGCCTCCTCCATCACAGATATTCCACTCCCTGATGCAATTAATTTGCTAGTCTCCGTTTCACAGGCTTCAGATGCACCTAAGCCTTAGAGTAGTCACCTCAACATCAGTGAAAACATTTGCAAATGTGAGAACTACTCAAATGAAGAAGAGTTTACCTATTATTTGCAGGAATTGCTTGCATTTCAACTCTGGACCGTGCAGCTTTTTGAGCCAAAAAGATTTAGATGCTTTATATGCAAGACTGTTGCATTCTTCTAAAGCAATGAGTGATTCATTCCAGTCGTGACTGAAAAGCTTAGGGCTTGCCTACAGTTGGAAATTTACCAAAATAGTTATTCTAGAAGAAGTCTTGGGGTAGTGGCTCTTCTTCTGGAATTAAAATGCCCACACAGTGTTTGGTAACACTGTTGTTATTCTGAAAGAGCTGTTCTGCTACATTTGCAAGTGTTGACTTCTTTGTGTCAGAGGCTGCCAAGCAGGTTATCCTTGCTGTGGGATTTAAGACGAGGAGGTAAGAAAGGGTTTGTTTTGATGTTTGAGCATAACAGTAGATCTGATCTGCAACTGTGTTTTTCAGAGACCCATAAAACTAAATGTGTGGAAACAACATAGCAGATTACTAGCACCAATGTTCTCCACCAAACTGGAGGCGTAACAGTGCAGTAGAACTTATTTTATGACATAACTTCTACTTTAAGTTTTTCATCAGAAATTGCCTGGGACATAAGGAGACATTGCCATATTTTAGTGATATTTCTTCCTGGTTTCATGTAATGGTTGCTAGCAAAGAGAAAGTTTTTTTTGGCTCTTGCTACTTCTTAACACTTTCATTTCACCACATGCCCAGCCAAACTGGTACAGTGAAGGGTCAGAGTACCAACAGGCCAATGTGCTGCTTTAGCAATGTTCCTGGGAACATGAAATCTGGCAAGTCCCTTGGATGCTTTATTTCTCCACAATACTACTGAAGGACTAAGTCCAAACCCAGAGGCGGTTGTCTTCCCTGCAGGTGTAAGGTCCGCTTATGCCGATGTGAATCATCAAGAGGACTGCTGCCCAGCTGCACCCTGTGCTACATGATACTGATCGTCATAGGCACCAGATTTCTCATGCTGGGACTTCCATCAGGCTAGATGAGGACCACACACGTGAAGTCCTGCTCCAGAAAAAAATTTGTGCAACATCCCCATACCTGAGGGTACTGCCTCCAGCCTGCTGATTCCCAGCCATATGAAGACCTGCAAGGCTTCTGGTATTACACATGCCAAAACAGGAGGTGCTAAATTCAGTGGGAAGCAATTTTGACCAAATTTTTGGGTTTGAGGCATGTGTTTGTGTAAGAGTACTTTGTGGTTTTGTTAATGCCTGAAGATACAGCTGTCAGGCAGCCTTTGCTGTTAAAAGGCCTCTTGCCACTCGTATGGATCTTGCCCTGTGGAAGAAAAGCCTCCAACACAACAAAGAAAGTGAGGCTCAGCGTTCTGATATTTCTACATTAAAAATTAACAGTAACTAATAAAACAAACCAAAGATTTTAGGTCTTCAAGATACATAAATAAGAGGGCCAGAAGGCACAATTCCTGCCTTTTGCAGCCTCTTCCAGTTACTTCTTAAAGCCAGCTGACAGCAGTGCTATGGCCAAGCACAGTCTCCAAGTGCACCCCTCCCCCTTCCATTTGGTGGACACACCAGAGCCGACAGTGACTGGATATGGAATGAGAAAGAAATAAATCACTTTATTACCTGTGCAATAACCTTTATTTTCTGGTTTTTAAAATATCCCTGTGGCCTAATATATGCCATAAAATTAGTTTAGGTTCTTAACGGACAAACAAACATAAACAGCAATGCACAGGCAGGATTTAAGACCATCCACAAACAGTTCATTTTCTGGCATTGTCAACTGGCAGGAACACATTAAAATCTATGCATATTGCTGGAGTAAGTATAACTGGGAAGGGTGCCTAGAACATCTCACATGTTTCTGCCCCAAGACAAATGTGTTCTGGGCAAAAATTACCTAAGTAATGACTAAGGATTACATCCATGCTTGGAAGAACTGCTATCTATCCTCCAGCGTGGCAAAAGGGACAGGAAATCTCTGTGAATAGAGAAAGGGGTGCTCTGACATTTTCTGCTCCATAGGTACCACATGAGAGATAAGAGGAGCAGAAAAAGCCTCCAAGCACAGAATGATGGAATCATAGAATATGCTGAGTTGGAAGGGACTGATCAGGATTATTGAGTCCCAACTCCTGGCCCTGTGCAGGACACCCCAAGAATCACATGTGCCTGAGAACCTTGTACAAACGCTTCATGAACTCTGTCAGGCTTGATGCTGTGACCACTTCCCTGGGGAGCCTGTTCCAGTGCTCAACTACCTTCTGGGTGAAAAACCTTTTCCTAATATCTACCCTGAACCTCCCCTGACTCAGCTTCATGCCACTCTCTTGAGTCCTGTCACTGGTCACGAGGGTGAAGAGATCAGTACCTGCCCCTCTGCTTTCCTCAAGCGGAAGTTGTAACTGCAATAAGGTCTCCCCTCAGTCTTCTCTTCTCCAGGCTGAACAAACCAAGTGACCTCAGCTGCTCCTCACACGGTTTTCCCACCAGACCCTTCACCATCCTTGTGGCCCTCCTTTAGACACTCTCTAAGAGCTTAATGGCTTTTTTATATTGTGGTGCCCAAAACTGCACACAGTATTCAAGGTGAGGCCGCCTCAGTGCAGACCAGCTGNTCCCTGATGCCCCCCAGGACACAGTTGGCCCTCCTGGCTGCCAGGGCACTGCTGACTCATATTCAACTTGCCATTGACCAGGACCCCCAGGTCCCTTTCTGTGGCACTGCTTTTCAGCATCTCGTTCCCCAGTCTGTACAAACATCCACAGTTGCCCCATCCCAGCTGCAGAATCTGGCATTTGCCCTTGTGAAACTTCATGTAGTTGGTGATTGTCCAGCCCTCTAATTTGTTGAGGTCTCTCTTCAGGGCTTCTCTGTCCTCAAGGGAGTTGACAGCTCCTTCCAATTTAGTGTCATTGGCAAACTTACTTAGTATTCCTTTGAGTCCTGCATCCAGGTCATTAATGAAGATGTTGAAGAGAACTGGGCTGAGAATGGATCCCTGTGGAACCCCATTAGTGACCAGCAGCCAGTCTGATATTACCCCATTTACTCCCTGTGCTCGAATTGTGAGCTAGTTGCTCACCCATTGCATAACATAGTTATTCAGCTGTATGCTGGACATTTTGTCCAGAAGGATACTGTGTGGGACAGTATTAAAAGCTTTTCTGAAATCCAAAATATTAGTCCTACTGTTGGGTTACTTTGTCATAGTAGGAAATCAGGTTTGTCAAGAAGGACTTTACCCTCATGGAGTCATGCTGGCTGTGACCGATGACTGTGTTGTCCTCCAGGTGCTTTTCAGTACCTCCCAGAACAATATTTTCCATGATTTTAACTGGCACTGAAGTGAAACTGACATGCCCATAATTTCCTGGGTCCTCCTTCTTGCCCTTCTTGAAAATCAGGACATTATTCATTGGCTTCTGGTCAAATGGGACCTCTCTGCATTCCGAAGACTGCTCAAAAATCATTGAGAGAGGCTTTGCAATGACATCAGCCATCTCTTTGAGGATTCTGAGATGAATCCCACCAGGGCCCATAGATTTGGAGGGATCCAGCTGGAGCAGCAGATCCTGCACAAGGTCGGGGTCAGCTGAGACTTGATCACTCTCGCAGTCATGGTCCTCCAGCTCAGGGCACTGAGAGCCCTTTGGTCCATTATCCACGTTGAAGACAGAGGCAAAGAAAGTGTCAAATACCTCTGCCTTGTCTCTGTTTGTGAGGTGACCATCCTCTCACCCTGTAATGGGCCAATGATGTTTCTAAACTGCTTATTAATGTATTTGAAAAAACTCTTCTTATGGTCCCCCACATTTCTGGCCAGCTTCAACTTCAACTGAGCTTTGGCCGCACAAATTTTCTCCCTGAAGTTGCAAGCAGAATCTCTGTATTCTTCCCATGTCACCTGACCTTGCTTCCACTGGGCATAGACCTTCCTTTTTTTGCCTTATTTCCAAGAGAAGATCCCTGTTCAGCCAAGCCGGCCTTCTACCTCACCTGCTTGATTTCCAACATTTGGGAATTGCCTGCTCCTGTGCCCTGAGGAGATGATGTTTAAAATGTGACCAGCACTGATGGACCCCAGCACCTGCAAAAACATTTTCCCAGGGGACTTTACTCACTAGTTCCCTGAGCAGCCTGAATTCTGCTCTACTCATGTCTGGAGCTGAGGTTTTGCTGGTAATTTTCCTCCTGTCAGCAGAGATTTTAAACTTGACTGCTTCATGGTCACTGTGGCCAAGACAGCCACCATACTCCATCTCTCTCATGAGATCTGCTCTGCTGACAAGCAGCCGATCAAGAAAGGCATCTTTCTGAGTCAGCTCCCTTAGGACCTGTTCCATAAAGTTGTCATCTAGGTTTTTTAGGAATCTTCAGGCCCAGGTTATACCAGCTGTATGATACTCTCTATCAATTTCTGGCAAGTTGAAGTCCCCCATAAGGACAAGGGCAGTCGACATGAAAGTGTCTTTTAGTTCCTCAAAGAATAATTTGTTGGTGTCATCGTCCTGGATTGGAGGTCTATAGTAGACTCCCATACTTGTTTGCCCCTTGATTCTTACCCAGAGGCTCTCAACTGTGCTATTGCCAACTGTGAGCTCCATACATTCTAATCCCTCTATTACAAACAGTGCCATCCCTCCACCTCTTCTGCCCTGCATATCCCTCCTGAAGAGCCTGTAACCATCAAACAGGGCATTCCAGCCACAGGACTCATCCTACCAGGTTTCACTTATGCCAGTGATGTCAAAACTCTGGGACTGGGCCGAAGCTTCCAGCTCATCTTATTTGTTCCTCATGCTGCGTGCATTGGTATAGAAACATTTCAGATGTGGTACATTGCAGCCAACACTTCTTGAATCAGATTGAGGGAGCCATTAGTGCTCCTTTTGTCAAGTTTTGGCACACCATCCCATTGCACATCACTGGCAAGCCTAATTTTGTCCCTTTCCCCCTTCCAAGCTAGTTTAAAGCTCTATGAACGAGCCCTGCTAGCTCCTGTGTTTCTCCCTCTGAGATTGGTGCGAGCTTGTGGCTCCAGGATGCATGGGGGGAATTACGTGGGGTAGAGAGGGGGGCTGGAAGCAGGATCGGCTCCATCTTCCTCTGGGCAGCCACAGCAGCAGCAGCAATGCTTGAGCAAAGCATGTCATGATATATTCAACACAACAGCAGCAGGAGTACTCTGCTGAGTCCAGATACTCAAGTGAAATCAAAATCTTGCATTTCCCAGAGCCTTCCAGCAGCGCTGCCTCCCCAGGCGCTGTGCATGGTAGGTTGCTTCATAGCAGCTCAAAGTAGCCCCGATGTTCAACAGCCTTTTCTGCAAAGTGTAATTACTTTCCTTCCCCTCTGTCCTGTGAGGGCTGGCAGCATGGCTGTAGTATTTAAACTACAGAGCTGTGACTGCCCTGCAAACAGAGGGCCAAACGCAGTCCTGGAGTGCTCAGGGAAAACTGTGTCAATTTTAATGAGACACCATAGTTAGACTCAGTCATGGGGCTCTTTAACAGCCAAACTACAGAGAGCACCTTTAGTCCTGCTCTGTTGTAGGGTCTCAAGAGTCACTATTGCATGAGGAAAACATGTCTTCCTCAGTAGATGAAGGCTGGGAGGGTCTTATTTTCAAGATATATTTTAGCTGATTGGATTTGTCTGTAAGCCAGATACAAGCACGATGAGAGAATCAGATGCAATTCACCAGGAGATTGTAAAAATGGAGACTTAGCTTCTATGCAAGTGTTCATTCTAGGAGCTAAATTATTGGAGCTAGTATTTTCCTAATCACCACTATTCTCTGTGTACTCTCCTTCAGAGCATTGCATTCCCTTGAAAACTGATGCTGGCTCATGAATACGCAATTACTTGGTTCCTCCTTGTTTTCCTCCTGCCTAGAGGAGGGAAAGGAGGAAGGTGCCCCAAGCATGCCTTTTCACTTCTGGAAACTGGTAGCTTACAAATGCAAATGATGATTTTTTTGTTTTGTTTTGTTTTTATCCTTCAGGAGACTCTGGATAGAAAATACTTTAAATGCAACCTAGTACAGGCTTGCCTGCAGAGGTTAGGAGTGAGACATGTATAGGTCAATGCAAGGGTTTTTAACAGCAGTCAGGGATTCATCAGGTCTCAGGAGAAGACCATCAGATCTGGAGGACATCCCTGGTGGTACACTGAGAGAGACCAACCATGACTTACTAGAAGAGTGGGATGGAGAATCAACAGGTGATGAAGATGCTCTGAAGGGTAGCCCATGGCATCGGCGTCAAAAGACTGGTCAGTCAACACAGTGAGAGGGCATGGGGTAAGTGTTAATGGAGGGTAATGGCCAGATCCTGGGCACTGCATGGGGGCCCCATGTCACACTTGCTGGCTCACAGGGGCACAACAATGGGGGCATACCCCTCTTTCAAGTGGCAGGTTGAGGGAAAGGAACACCACTGCTCCTTGCCAGGAGTAAGGCTACACGGGCACTGGCTGTTTCCATTGTGTTGCAAAGCACTTTGCCCTGGGAGTTATTATTTAGCTCCAATGGATGCTTTTATTTGCATTTTCTGCAGAGCCAGTTAGTCAATGTGTGGGAAGAATATTTTCTTTTTATTTGCAGGAGCTAGTATACCTGGAGGTTTGACTCCAGCTTGCTTTGGCAGTCCAATAACAAGATATTATAGCTGTTATGTTTGTTATGTTAACAAGCTGAGATGTTTGTTTTAGTTTAAAGCTTACATTTTCTATAGTTCAGCATGAAGCTCACTGTACTTTATAAAAAATTTAAAAAAAGCCATCAGCTCTCAGTGCTCTGTTTATGTATTTCTCTTTCAATCCTGTATTAAAGTCCTATTAGAAAATAGGAAGTTGCATAAAAGAACTTGAATCTCCTTATTGTAAATGTGCTGAATGGGATTGCCAACTCAATGGACCTTTAAAATACATTTTCTGACCTGTTTATCTTTCCGAAATTTATGTATACTTTATATGCAAGCTTAATTTAATTTCCATATTAACACTGTTATCTGTAAATACAAAGGGCACAAAGTCTCCCTTTAAGAGAGAGAGTAATAGATGGAATTGCATGAAATGGTAGCAGATGTTATTTTTCTCAAAGAAATTAATTTAAATAAATTGCATAGAAACCTGCAGAAAGAATTGGGGAACTGAGCCTATGCCTCTTCTACAAAAGTATTCTGGCAGCTGCGTTCTAGAAACATGGTCTATTATAAAATAATTGAAAACTCCATTTTCTGTTCTGAGGGGCCCATTTTAAAACACAATTGGTTTGATGGTCATGTACTCAACAGACTGAAGAACAGTTGAAAACAAAGTCATTTTCCCAACCTGCAGAGAGTCCTGCCCAAATCTCAGAGGCCATTTGCTGTCAGATGACTTTCAAGAATTTTTAAATCTATCTTTGGCATTGCAAGGGAAAAATACAACTGCCCCAAGCACTGAGCCATAGCTTTAGCAGCAGGTTGAAGACTGCAATTCTGTAGCAGAACATCTCTCACTGAACAACTAATATATCTTTCAGTGGCATCTACACACATACATCCTGTGGTGGCTTCACTGAAATGCCACCTCTGCTCAGGTGAATATTCATCAGGCTCCAATTTTCCTGTGCCTGTCTGATCTCAAACTGCATTGATTGCTTTTTTTTTTCTTTATGCCTGAAATGTGTTTTCACAATGTTGCATGCAACCTGGAAGAGAGGTGGCTCTTTGTGTAGTCAGCTCTTTTCTCTCCCATCCCATGGCTGCCAGGAATCTCAAATATGACTTCACCTTGAAGACCAATTAGTGCAACAAGAAATAGAGAAAAGAAAGATATGGCCTGCAGGTCATATAAGAGGGGAACAAGTCAAAAGAATGCAGATACAGGTTGATTTTTTTTCCTTTCCACCATAATATAACCTGACATCCAACCAGATGGGAAGGAAAAGGTCAGGAGAGTTGTGTGGTTGAGAAAAAGCAGATAGGGAAGCAGTTCTCTCTGTTCCCAAGAGATTTAACAACCCATGTATACACCACAAGGGGAAAGATCCCATCATCCTGCTCCTTGCTAGCGTTTCCGATCTGGGCCTGAGCTCTCACTGCCTGACACATCTCTGTTTATTCACTTTAAAGGTCTCATCACCCTAAGCAGAAGCAGAGTACACTCCAGGAATATCTTCTCTGTCACTGCTACACAAGACTGATGACAAATTCAGCCCTTCTTGCCTAAGATTGCTTTCCCATCCTTTTATCGTTACAGGCAGATCCAGAAAGTAAGCTCAGCTGTGTCAGCTTCACGGTTCCTTCTTAACATCAGCACTTGTCAGGGGAATAGAAACTGCAGATTTCCTGGTGCTTACTACAGGAGAGAATCCTCTGGTAGCCCATCAAGGCCCCTCAGAGGAGTCTCCAGCTAGCCCACAACAACTGCCCTCCCTATACGCAGAGAACAGTGGCAGATAACTCAGTCCTTAAGTGGTAGGATGTACCAAAGCCCCTCAAATCCCAGTATTTCCAAAACAACCAACAAAACTGACTTAAATGGCCTATTCCCTGCAATGAAAAGCATATGCAGTGGGAGAGACCCTCAATGGCACTTCAACAGAGCTCTGTTGACCTCAGTGAACGCCTGTTTCAGAGCCTGGTTTAGAGAGTCCTTTGCGAGGCAGTCCTGAAAGTCAAAGGAGTCCAGGAAGGCTCAACATTTTTCAAGCAGGAAACCTTACAGACACAGGAGCAGGCTGTCCCCATGTGCCAAAAGATGAGCTAGTGAGGAAGAAGACTGGCCTGGCTGAACAGAATGCTTCGGCTGAAAATAAGGAAAATCGGAGAGTTTATGGCCTTTGGAAGAAGAGTCAGCAACTCAGGAGGACTACAAGGATGTCATGAGGTTATGCAGGGAGAAAATTTGTAGGGCCAAAGCCAACTAGAACTTATTCTGGCTACTGCCATAAAAGACAATAAAAAGTGTTTGTATAATTGCATTGGAAACAAAAGGGGGGCTGGGCAGAATCTCCATCCTTTATTGAATGTGGCAGAGACATAGTGGGAAAAGATGAGGAAAAGGCTGAGATACTTAATGCCTTCTTTGCCCAGGTCTTTAGTAGTAAGATCAGTTTTTCTCTAGGTACCCAGTCCCTGAGCTGGAAGACAGACGGGGTACAAAATGAACCACCCATAATCCAAGGGGAATTGGTCAGAGATCTGATGCACCACTTAGACACACACCATGGCTCTGGATGGGATCCACTCAAGGGTTCTGAGGAAGCTGGTGAAAGAGCTCACCAAGCTGCTCTCTCTCATTTGTTGTCAGTACTGACTCACTGGAGAGGTCCCACCTAACAAGGAATCATAACACGTTGTGACTGCTCCCCTGTACTCAGCAATGATGGGGCAACACCTTGAATATTGTGTTCAGTTTTGGGCCCCTCAATTCAGGAAGGACATTGAGGTGCTGGAGCATGTCCAGAGAAGGGCAACGGAGCTGGTGAAGGGTCTGGAGCACAAGTCCTGTGTGGAGTGACTGGAGAAGCTGGGGTTGTTTGGCCTGAAGAAAAGGAGGCTCAAGGGAGGGACCTTATTGCTCTCTAAAACTACCTGAAAGGAGTCTGTAGACAGGTGGATATTGGTTTCTTCTCCCAAATAACAAGCAATAGAAAAAGAGGAAATGGCTTCAAGTTGCACCAGTCAATGTTTGGGTTGGATATTAGGAAAAAAATTCTTCACTGAAATGGTTTTCAAGCATTGGAACAAGCTGCCCAGGGAACTGTGGAGTACCCATCCCTGGAGGGATTTCAAAGACGTGAAGTTGTGGCACTTGCAGACATGGTTTTGATGCCCCAAAAGGCGCAATGAAACTGTTTAGAGACAGAATTTTAGCCTTTAAACAGCAAAGGTATTTATTACAACATTGGAGAACACCCCGGTTTGTACCGGACACAGACGTTCTGAAAATCCAGCGGTGGACTTGGCAGTGCTGGGTTAGTGGTTGGACTTTAGGATCTTAGAGGTCTTTTTCAACCTAAATGATTCTATGAAGATTCTTAGATGTGGCACTTCAATTTTTTTAATGTACACTTCTTACTATATGTAAAGGTAGACTTTCTTTAGCACTATACATCACTCCTTAAAAACCTATAAGGAAAATTCAATTTTCTTCAATAAATGAGGCCAAGAACAGTTCTGTGGATGTTTGCAGCTGTAAGTACATGTGTTTGACAGGACTGACATGAGTCCTAGTTTGGAGGCTATCAGAAGGCCCCTGTGGCCTGCAGGGAAGAAGGGATCTTCCGTGCAGCCTGTTGCAGAGCTAAGCATGACTGTTTCCAATCCCTGTGTCTCTTCAGGCTGTCCTGACCCGATGCAGCCCCACCAGATCCTACCTGCCACCTTCCTGAAACCTGGGCTTAACCTGCATATGGCAGAGGAACTTTGAAAGCTTATTTTGCAGCAAATGCTAATTTTGTGGCAGCTGTATCAGCCACTGCTCTAGTTAGTGCACATTCCCCTGGCTTAGTGATTCAGATAAAGCATGGCTGGAGAAATTCACAGAGTAGAAACGTCTACTGAGGACATTAAATGCAGAAATGGAAAGTCCCCTCCTGATAATACTCCCTGGGCCCTGTTGGCCCCTGTCAGGAGACCATAAATAATCAGTGGTTCTTTCCCACCCCAAGACCCATGTCCGCACACATGTAGGTGTTTCCAGCTTCCAGCACTGAGACTTATCAGCAAAGTCCTCTGGTAAATCTCAAGGAAACGGAGACACATGGCATAAAGGATGGCTGCCTGAACCTGTTCCCTTTGCAGCCTGACACATCTCCAGATGCCATTGAGGGGAAGCAGCAGGTACCCAAAACCTCAGCAGTGTGGTTTTATCAGAGGTGGTGGGGAGGGAGGGACAACGGCTGAGGAGGTCCTAGAATTGGAGCTGAAGTGAAGGCGTTGTTCTCCATCTTCACTAGCCTCCAGTGTCCTAGAATTAAGCAAGATGCCAGGGATTCCATTTTTGTCTCTTGGCAGGGGTCTTTTTTGAAGACTTGCTCCTCCTCAGCTTTCTTGTTGTAGCTCTTGGACACACTTGGGAAAGTTGCTCCCAGGGACAAGATGACCGGTCATTGCTGCTCTACATAGGAGGTGAGAAGCAAGTTCCATCTCTGGAGGAAAAAGAATGGGAGAAGCAACCCAGTGGGACCATGGCAGGAAGGTGCTGCCTCCACCATCACTACCAATGGACTTTCCTCTAGGGACTGGGGAAGAATTTCTCATTCCTACCTCTGAGATCTGTATGTCATCAAGAGCTTGCTATAGGGAGAAAGCAGCCAAAAATGTGCAATCAAATATCCCACTCTTCTTGTCTCAGCTGCTCAGGAATAGAGGACTACAAGGAGCATCACTTAGGTCCCATTAAGGGCACAGCTGGCAGGAAATATCACGTCAACCCTCATAATCTGAAAGTACAATGACTTGGGACACTTCAGGCCTTCAGAACATGTAAAACACTGACTGACTCAGTTTATTGCATAGTAGTAGCAGTTGCATAGAAGGAGGCAAGAGGTTAGGGATGCAGTTTCTGTTTTAAAAAAAGTGAGATACTTAACAACTCTGTCCAGAAAATGTGGAGTAGCATGAAATTGTGACTTGTAATTTACTTTTCCAATGTATTTTGAACGTTGTCCATCGAAACAGCTTTGCAGTTTAGCAGAGGTTTAAAAGCATTTTATTATATGTGATAATAAAGATACATCTTTAGCATCTAGTCACATATTCAGAGGAGATAGCTTCAACCTTGACTTTTCTTCCAGCAGCACCTCCTTCCCTAATGGCATATTCTCTTTGTTCACATTTTAAAACTGAAGTGCTTAGCAGCAGTTAGAGACCAGCAGGAGCAGCCTCAATCATAAGGAGAAAGCAATAAACAGGCTCAAGGATTTGGATAGAAAGAAAGAGACCAAAAGGGGAAAAAAAAATCTTTTAGTGTAATTGGAAATAGGTTTACTGCTTTCTTCTCCTTGAAACTGGATTATCACATTTCAGAAACATTTTCAGACCCATTTCTCATGGTATTTTTCAGTCTTCTGACTAGGCTGGGACTCAACTTCAAGGTAAAGTCTTGGAGGCAATATATATATTAATTTTTCTTTTTCTCTGGTGTGTTTAATGCGTGGAAAAGCAGTATTCCCAGCTAAATCCAGATGCCTAGTATCTGATTTTCTTAAACTTGTCAGTCTCTCCAAGGCACAGCTCAAAAGACCTCCACCAGCAAAGCATGGCTTTAAAAATGTGACTGACCCCAGTGACTTCAGCAAAAGTCTCAAAAGATTCATCTGTGACTTCTGTGATTTATGGGATTAAGGCCTTCATGTGCTTTCTGTCTTACAGACTTCAATACCACTATATGCTCCTGTAATACATGAATTGCACTCTTTTCAAGTAGAGACATGGCAAATAAGTATCTGGCCAGATCTCTTACGGAGGAACACAGTGTTTTCAAAATCAGAGGTGCTACCCAGACTCATCTGACTTTTCCAGCTGCAGGTTGTTCTGCTCGTGAACAACAATGAATTAACTCCTAGCTCTAAAAATGCAGTGTTCTTATGGAAAAGAAAGAGGTATCAGGGGTTTGGGAAGTTTGTCTAAGCCTGCAGGGCTGTTGGGGTACAAGGCCTTGGTGGTCATACCCTGCAGCTTTGCTGCGTGTTCCCTGGGTGCTGTGACCTAATCTGTATTGCTTATAAATAGGTGAAGGGGTTGCCCTGAGCTGAGTGCCTGAGTTGCTGCCTGTCCCATAGGTTCTCCTGCTACTACAGGCAGAGATGGCCAGGTCAAGTAGAGGAGGCAGCAGCCCATGCAGCAATACCCATTCCCAGCCCATATCCCTTGAAGCATGAGCATGGAGCCCTGTTATACTGGTTTCCCTGTAGCCCCTGGCCCAGCCTAGCCCTTTCTCCTTCCTCTCCTAGGAGGCCTGGCCTGCTGGTCTGTAGGAGGATATGGTGTTGATGTCATCAAAGATGTGTGAAGCAGAAAAAGTAGTGCCTTTTTGCATACCCAGCTCCCTGAGCACCTCAAATTTCTTTCAGCACCTCTTCACTACAATGGTCCCCCTGAAACACTTTGCACACACGCGCCTTTCCCTTTCCCACAATCTTTCTGACCTTCTTTTGCCCCAGGCATCATGACTCAGAGTCCACTGACTCTCTCCCAGGTCTCCTACTCCCCTTCTCACTATTCCCAGTCTTCCTTGTTTCATTTTAGTACTGGCATCAAACTGCATTTTTCTTGCTCTGTGAAGAGTTGTGTCTGGTTCAGATAAAATCAGTTATTTGCACTGCCTGAGAAGAAATACTCTGCGAATAATTAGTTCTTCCTTATTTTCAACCCAGATGATTCTGCACTGACTTTAGGGCTCAGTGCTCAGTATGGTCCTCAGTCAAAGGCAATTTCTGCTTCAGACTGGAAAGTGAAAATTCAGTACAGCCTCCATGTGAACCTATAAATCATCCCAGGTTTAGAGAGAAGCTTCATGGACCATTCAATCCACTGAGCTGCTGAGCTAGAAAAATGTATAATTTTACAGCACTTTCAAGCAAGATGAGGTTTGTCTGTTTTGCCTACAAACCTCTTACACATCTTCAGCACTAACATAAAGTCCTGAACTGGTGAAAGCTGTTGCTGAAGGAATGGTCTTATGCCAGTTTGTACCATCTGAGATGAGCTCTGTCCAGTACATATAATAGCAATTATAGTGCGGGGGGCGCTGTACATCTGACAAAATGAGCTGTGGCATAATCAATAAACTTAATTACCTATCACAGCCTGCCCACGGAGTATACAATTTTAATTCAATTATAACTACCAAAAAATGATACATAGCAGAGCAGATATATTTATCATTGAGGCCTAAATCAGCTGTGCGTGTCAAGGCTGACACTTAAAAATGAAGACGTTTATAGTTTCTGGAGCCCAAAGAAACCCAAATAAAAAAGCACATTCTTTTCTTCTCAAAATAACTAAAAATGATGTGTCACTGGTGGAGGTTTCTCTGCCCAGAAAATGAGCCCAGAACCTCAGTAAGCAGCACATTGCCTCCCCAGAGCCCTGAGCATAAAAATCAGAGAGGGGAGGAATCACATCTCCAATGAAGCAGCCAACAGACTCCTCTGTGCCTCCACTGCCCGGGTGTCCAGGATGCAGCAAATAGGAAGATGCCTTCCAAGCCAGTGGGGCCAGAAACAGTCCCCAGCCTTCCTGGCACAATATTAAAACCAAGAAGCCTTGGTCACAGATATACCAAATGCAAAAACTTTCCACATTTGTTCTCACCTGGGAGTTTCTGGGTCTCATCTTTAGGAATCATATTCATCTGTACATCTGCCCCTGAAGGTAAGCAAGTTTCAACAACTGTCCTAGTTTTTAATGGTCATGTAGCCTTTACTGTGAGGTGTGATTTAGACCCTTCACTTTTCTCTCCTTGTCTTTCTCTCCCCAACATCAGGAACAGCTTTTGCCATCTCCCTCATGACTTGGAATGTGAGCAGGGGTTTGGGTTAGGTACTCTTGCTCCAAATATGTCTTTCCTATGACAAATACACTGGGATGTTACACCCTGAGGAGTTAAAAATTACTAGCTGGCAAGAAGCATAAAGCTAATATCAGAAAAATGAATCAGGACCAATAGCCGGGGGATTTGCTGCACAACTTAAAACCGATGGTGTGTCCTGGTCACCAAGGCAAATTCTTAAGTATTGCAGGCATCATGTCCCATAATCATATTCACAAATGTATTCGTGGCCTGTTCATACCCTTTTGTTCTTGTGCAAGTGCTGTCCTTCGGCATAACAGCTGTTTTCCTTCCCTGGTGTCTACTCCCAACATGTTTATAGGCAGCAATCAGATCCTTTGTTTTGCCGGCTTTAACAAGGCAGGCTCCTCCTCCTTCTTCTAAGTGAGGCTGTCTTTTTTCTGGAGCATATTCCTGGATCTGTTTCAGTTGATTTTGTCTTTTGTGGATGTGGGATACCAGGTTGGCATGGACGGACTGAGGTCTTACTGTTGCTTTCTACACCAGCATGGATCTTTCCCTTTCTCTTGTGCAAATTATCTGATGTCTGAAATGCTTTGACTGGTTTTTTTGCAACAGAACTAGGTGGTTACAATCACCGTTAAGTCCAGTTTGACAGAAATCAGCCCATGGCATGTCTCCAGACACTTTGCATCCCAACCCCTGCTTAGGTCATTCCAGAAGCTGTTTGTCTGAGATTTAGTCTTGCAAGGATGAGTTAATCTCCAGATTAAAAATGTCACCTTGCTTCTTTCTTCACTCTTATGCAAAGCCTATTTTAAATCTATTTGGGATCTCTGGCATGGAATTGGATATCATTTGCTTGTCTCAGTTGTTGCTGTCTAGTGCCAGTGATAGTAATGCTGCAGCCACCCTGGAAGGAGCCATGGCTACCCCACAGCAGTGTGAATCCAGCTCTCCAACTGGCATTGTCTTTTGCTCCCAGTGTCTTAAACCAAAGCCAGTCTTCATCCATGTTCTACTCCCATAGGCTTGTTAAGGCTCATGCAACCCTGCTGCTGTGTCTGTCTCTGTGGAGAATAGACTCTTCTGCATGGGATGGATATATCCCATTTTTTCTTGCTCCCACTCCTGAGTTGGCTGTGAGAATAGAGGAAGCTCAGCAGCTTTTTCAGCTGCAGGACCCGGGGTAGGGCTTCTGAGAACTCTGCCTAATGTGCCAGGAGCTGGGACAGACAAAGGGCCCCTGAATAAATGAAGCCGAGAGAGGCTTGCTCCCTATGATCTCCATCTCTCCAGGACAGGGGTGCCAACACCTGCCCTGTTGGCTCACTGTGTAAGATGGTTTATGTGTTCTGTAAATTCACCTTCATCAAGAAAAAAGACTGTCCTCCTGCTGTGTACCAGCCGTGGATGAGGCTATCAAGACAGTGTGTAGAGTTAAAACAAGCCACCAGGGCAAGATACAATTTTCTTCTTCCCCATTCTGTTAGTTTTGAGATGTAAACAGGCATGAAAGCTACAGATTGTCTTGGCTTCACTCACATGAAGCCCTCAGCAGCACTAGGCATTATGGCTGATGTAAGTGAATGGCATACCTTTCTCTCCCTTGCAAGCCCTCTGCTTTTGCAGAATCTGAACTGTCACTGAAAGAAAAGATGAAAAATAAAAAAGAATTTACAGCCTTTTTGATTACAAATTAACACCCAAATGTGAGCAGGGCGTAACTGATGCTGTGCAGGCTTCCTGCCACTCCTGGGAGCCTGGAACAGTGGCTTGGAGATCTATGAAATCTGCTGCCCTTGTTAATGCACTGGCAGCACTATCAGGAATGCTCAGCACTAACCTCCAGCCTGCCAGCATTATAGTTTCGCATTATCAGGAGGGGTGTGAGTGAAGTGGAGCTAGAGTTCTATGGAGGAGAGGAAGTCCTTGCAGGGAAGGAATGGCAGAGGGAAGAAGGAGAACGGGGATAGGTGTCTGAAGGATTGGCATTGTTACCTCCTTTCCTGGCCGGCTCCCTTGGGGCTCTCTGTCTGGAGGGGGTCTCCTACGTGGTTACACTTGGTCACTGGAGAGTACCTAGTGCTGAGAGTTACTGTGTGGTTGCCCCGTTACTCTCCCTGTCCCTGCTTCCCCATTTCTCTGACACCAGCAGGACATGGTTGCACCTCCAAGACTAGGACAAAGACTGATACTTCTGGAATACTCTGCAGACACGGATCCAAGGACCATCCGAAAGTGCATCTGGTGGCTCAGACTCAGGGTCTTCCCCATCTTTTTTTACTTTGAATCAATATGCTGGATGCAGACTAAGATCTAGAGATAGCCATGGTCCTTTTTAGATACTCTGGGAAGAGGTAAAGACAGAGCAAACACGGAAACCCAGAGGAGCATTCTACGTTGCCATTTCTTTAATTTATTCACCTTTCAACTGTGGCAAGTAGAAAGGAAGGAGATGAAATCTAGGGGAAGATCTCACTGGTGACAGTTGAAGCGTGTATGTGTGTGTGTAAGTCCTTCCTTGCACCACATGCTATCCCAAGAGAGGTACAAGGAAAGGAAATGAAAGAGGCAGGAGGTACTCTGATCTGTAGGAATTGGAGGAAAGCTGGAAAAAAAGTAAACATAAACTTTTATGTTTAGAAAGATTTTATGCTTGGACAATAGCAGGAAGATTTTTAAACAGAGGATAAAAGAAGGTGACAGGTGACAGTCTAGGAAATGTATTTTGTTCAGAAGAATTTTGGATAGCAGGTTATATGGCATAGAGTCTGGAGTATATACAATAGCAATGGTGTGGAGCCTGGGATGGCTACTCTGAGGTACTCTCAAATGAGAGGTGACTGGAGGGGTCTCTCAACAGACTTTGGGCAGGAATATTCAAAATGTGTCCCACTGCAGAAAAATAAATGTACTGGATGTGTGATGGGGGAGGGAAGAGTCAGATCTACCCAGAGGCTATCAGTCTGGTAGCAGATGAAATGGCTGGGAGACATTAGCCAGGTTTAAAAGAAATTATGTGAAGAAACCTGCAAATAAAACTAACCTGGCACTTGTGCTCTCAGATACAATGATATATTTATGGTGATTAGAGTGGATGAGCAATGAATGTTCAGGTCTTATATTTTCTCTCTTGACATCTATTCTGATTTGCAAACGATAGACCAACACTCTACTGGTTAGAGGATTATATGACCAACTTTCACGAGAAAAAGAGAAATCTGTCTTTTTTCTGCTTGAGATGGAAGTAAAGTCATCAGCACTGAAGATCTGGCATCAGGGCTCTAGTTTATTTTCAGATAAATATTGAGAATTCTGGGCAAACTCAGCACAGTCCATCACATTCAGATCTTTTCATGTTAGGTTTTGCAAGATTCATGGCACTGATGAAATAGAGGAGAATACAGGAATTATTAATGTCAGCAGTATTATGTAGTGCTTGGTACCTACCTTCAGGGAATAACATTGCTGACAAACAGTACAGTTTTATTTATTTTTCACTACTCAATCTTTTTCCAAATTGTATGCATCCCACTTGCTAAGGCTTAGATGTGGGGCAGGATGATCTAGTGAGTGAAGGGGGAGGAATCTTCGAGCAGGTATTCTGTGTAAGATGTGCCTCACTCTGATGTTCTGTGTGAGTCCTCAACCCAGGTGGGACTAGCATCTGATAGCATTCGTTTGATTTATATGCATCCTGTCCCAGAAGGATATGTATCCTTTGGAAATCTCCTGAAGGTCCTGAGGACAGCTTTACCTCTGCTTCTGCCCCTGTATGGCCATTACCTAATTACTAGTCACTAGCTTTCCTTTTACCTTGCCATAAAACTACTCTTAATAAAACTTTGAGCATGTGCCGTGGGGCTAAGGTCGATAATATTGGAAATATACACTGTAATCTTATGACACGAACAACTCCTGGATGTGCCATGGGTCTAGTTAGGGTTAGGACACAGGGCCACAGCATCAGACTTTGAGAAAAGTCCCTGGTCCTGAATGACACCTACAGTTCCAAGAGCATGGTGTGAAGGAACTGGGGACAAGTAGCACTCCCCATGTGTGAATGTAAGACAGGAACTGGGGACAGAGCAGAAGGGGGAGCTGTCATCCTTCCCAGTCCTTCTGATAAATCAGCGCCAAATATTCAACTCCTTCACAAGCCCACTGTGGTGATCAGGATTTGTGCCGTTCCTGGAGAACTAAATGTTCCAGGTAAGTGCTATTATTAGGTGTCCTGTGAGCAGAGGAGCAGAACAAGCAAGCAGCCAGTTTTGTAACCTACAGATACTGAATTTAAAAAGTCAAGAAGGGCAGAAATGAGAGAGACAGGGAAAAGATGCTCTTTCTGCAAATACAGAAGCTGCTCTGAGAAAGATGTGCATATAGAGTTGGCAGACTCATAGTAACAGCAAGGTTTGTGCTTCAGCTTACGTGGTCTGAATTCTGGATCTGTAGAGAGCAGCTCTGCAGAAAGGGAAATGCCTTGGGATGCCACAGAGCTGGCTCTTTTCTACTTGTGGAGAGAGTCACACCTAGGAAATCAGAAAAGATGAATGGGCAGCAGTGAACAGGGAGCATTTCTTTGCTGTTTCTTGTAATACAGGACTGGTGTTTCCCCTGAAACAAGAAGGCAGTGATCTAAAGCTCACTGTGCATATGTGTTTTTCACTCTGTGCATTGCTAACTTACTGAACAATATTTAATGCCCATCATATTTAATATATGATGATCCAGGTACAATGTGCTGTGGAAGTGGATGATTTGTTCTGTGTGTGTGTGATCTGTTTTGTATTTGTAGCAGATCTTTTGCAGGATGAGTCCTGGTGTTCATCCCCAATGTGTCAACATGAGAATGGGTGAGGATGGTGAGGCAGAGTGAGCCATTCTGCTGGGCCTTTGGAGACTGCTGCTGCTCTGGTGTGCTTTGAAGCAGTTCCTCTGATGCCCTACACTCATTCCAGAGGCTGGCAGAGCTGGACCTAACCCAGAGCCAGGTCCTCCCACACTGCCTGTCCGTCCTCAGCCTGCATGTGTCACTGCTGAGAAACAGGCCTCTGGCAGGACAATTGAGAATGAGCAAAGTTGCTTGGGAAAAATCAGACCAAGGGAAGGTTCCACACATCGTCTGCCTAATGTCTCCGCTCTCCTGTAGTAGCAATCTCAATACTATGTTTAGTCCGGACTTTGGACTTAAGTTTGGTTCTGAGTGGTCCCTAGATATCCTCTACACCCTGAGCTCACTGGCAGAGAACACAGCTCTCAGGTAAGCTGCTGGTTAATCTGGAAGTAGAGTTTGGCCTTGGAGGAGAAGAGCCTAGCAGGTGTCTTGTCAACACGGATAGCCCAAAAGGACCTGGGGAAATTAAAGGAAGGATCCCTTCCCCCAGCAAGCCTTACAGCTGCTGCTGGCTGCTCAGCTGCTACCCAGGCAGCAGGCAGCAGGCCTGCAAGAACTGGGGACAGGGAGGGTAGCTCTGAGGATGGCTCGCATGGCCCAGGTGCATGGGATCCAGCATGTAGTGCTGCTATGGTTTGCATGTGAAAACAGGACTGATAAGCAGAGGTGCAAGTCTGCCCTGTGGCTTATGAGCTCACCTGATGTCCTGGAAGTGCTGCTGACTGCCTGGCCAGTGCCGACAGCAGGGAGCCTGGCATTGCCGCTTCCCCAGGCTCGGGTCAAGGGGTACACCAAAGACCTGCTGTAGGAACACAGAGCAAAACAAAAATAAAACCTCCCTGTCTGTAAGCTCAAAGCATAATGCTCCTGGGTCCCCAGCTTGGGGGCTGTACACACTCAGGGCCAGACCAGAGTCCCTGCACCAGAGAACGGAGATTCTCATCTTCTTCCTGCCCTCCGGAAGCTTCCCTGGTGACTGACTGAGCCTAATGGCAGGAGCAATAATTGCTACTGCTTAATGAGGACTGTTTTAGGATAAATTCTACCTAATGAGAACCCATTTTGCATGTAGCAGGTAATTAGAAGATACTTGAACAGGAAAAAGAGGTGTGAGCCTCTGAACACAGCTTTCTGGAGAGACAGTGCAAAACAAAGGCCAAGGTATATATTGTGCCAAGTGTTTCTGTCAGTACCTGGAAAAAAGAAAAATAAGCCCCTTCCCAACCCATGCCACTGCACCTTGGTGATCTGTGTGTGTATGTGCTCACGTATGTATGTGCAGCCATATCAGAGAGCTACAGCGGAGATCGGCAGGAGACCTCACGCCTCACTTGGCAAAAGCCAGTGCAGTGACCAGAAAAACCTGCCGCCCACCATTTGCATACTCCAGGCATCCCTGCATGAATCCAAGAGGGATGAAATAACTGTGAACTGAGGGATTATCTCACTATACGGGACAAAAGGGAGGAAAAAAGAGAAGCCATTTCCAATTTCATTATCTTTATTATCCCATTCACTGTTCCTTCCTATGCCTCCTGGCTTTTGTTTTTTTCTGTTTTGTTTTGGTTTTTTTTTTTTTTTCATTTTCTCCCCAGTGGGAGTGGGGAAGTGGGCAAGCAATGTCTTGACTTTAGAGGAGGAAGGCAAGTTGGCTTTGGGACAGGTCTCCAAGCCTTGTGTACTCAGCATAGCATCTCTGAAGAAAAAATGCCCTTCCTTGCCAACACCAACAGTGGTAGCTACTGACAGAGGAAGGTGAAAACTGCAGGGAAGGCAGCAGCTTAAATGATACATAAATAAAAATGGCTCATTCAGATTTTACTTGTCTTCAAAGCCCTCTTCCTCCTCTCTGCTACTTGCTTCTAAGCCTTCCATATCTCTGGAGACAAGATTTTAAACCCACAAAAATAGACATGGGAATGAGGAGTGACAGAAATAATTTCAATTCCTCTCAGCTCACACTCCCCAGCAATCCCAGAGGCTTCTACCCCCCAGCAGCAAATACCTCTGGAAGGCAGCTCATACCAGCTACCTTTAGACATTTGTAGCTCAGGGAGATGGCCAAAATGACCAAGACCTCTGGAAGTGACTGTCTCTCTGCCAACATGAGAAGGGAACAAGAATGACCAGCTTAGATTAGATACCAAGAGAGAGACTCATGAGACTGAACTTTAAAAGCCTGTATCATAATGATAACAGTCTGGATTCTCTTTATAGTTGATAGAGAAAAAGCCACTTTGCATGTGATTCGCTGGATCTCTTTTAGACATGTTTTTTAGGATGAGATGTGCTTACGCATCAGAAGTGCCTGTTTCTCTTCATTGCCTATAAAGGACTCAGTATGACTAGCTCAGCTGTTGACGTGTGCGCTGTAGGAATCTAAATTTGGGAAGATGAATCCCATTTCCAACTTTCAGTCTGCTGAAGTTAGGTAACATGAATTCTTCTGTGGGCAAGTGCTAAATATTTGAATAGATGCTATTTTTTAGTTCACTCTCTCCTTGCAAGACGACCACATTGGTAGGGTTATCTGTGGGAAGAGGAAACAGTGTGTGTCATTAAAACCAGAAGACATCCAAATTCTGTACATTTTTTTTGGCACAGATTACTGTGTGAGGTGCAGCAGCTTCCTTAATCCCTCTGCTTTTTAAGCGTTATCACTATTCAATTTTCAAATGTTAGATTACAGTTTAATTCCTGAATGTACAGACAATACTTTTTAGCACTTCACTGTTCGAGAAGAGTGTTTTTCCTTGTAACATTTTTATATGAACATATAATTTTGTGTCCAGATTCATTACGTTTTGAGTGTTTTGCCTTTCCTACCCTCCTCTGGGAACTGCTATGCATTTCTTTCATAAATCTGAACTCTCAAGCTGGAAGAACAGCACTAGTCTTTAATATCAGAGCCGCACTCCTTCACATTTGCTAGCTCTGAGAGAAGTATTTCATATTTTCTCTCCCTTCTAATTTTCTTGTTTTTCTTGAGTCTTCAATTCTTTGCTGATGTATAGGGCAGTATGTTCTGTTCCAGAAGAAGACTGGGGAATAAATGCCTGTCAGAGAAAAGACTTTTATAATCTATTGTGTGGGGGCCATTGTGCTTCTGAGTAGTTTGATACCTATTTCTGCTTGGCTCACAGTTTCATCCAGAAAAAGTTCTATCACTTAGGAAACTTGGGAGGGAACCGTGGAGGGCAAGTATTTCTTTTGAAGACAAAAATACTCACCCCTTACACTGTATGGCAAAAACGTGACAAGGAATTTCTTTTTAATGCTAAACACAGATTAAGAAATTGACAAATGATGCTTAAAATCCAGAAGAAAAGATGCTTGTCACCAGATTCAGATCATTCGACCTAAGAATCCATAAATTTCAAATCGAGGCAAACATCATTGCAAGCAGCAGCAGGATGTCCACCACCTCCGAACAAAGGAGAGAGAAAGCATTAATGGTTTCCCGATGAGCTCACAACTTGCAGTGCAGCCCATGGAGCTGTCGCACAGCTGGGACGAACTGTGGAGGGAGGGCACTGTGGCATCTTGCCAAGGTCGCAGCTGAACAGCTAGAGAGCAACTGAAGAGCTTAGGACAGCCTTTGAATGAACCAGGAGTATTTTTCTAAGGAGTGCACACAAAAGAGCCACAAGCATGGAGAAAGAGTAGAACATGCACCCACAAAGACTAAATTTAAAAGATGTGCTTAGCAGGCAACACATGCATAGCATATGGATGCAGCTGATGGAAGAGCTGTTGGACTCCGTTCAAGATACCACTCACATAGCAGATGAACTGTCATAAATTTAAGCTACACATGTCATATCCTCACCACTAAGGTTCTCTTTAGTCATGTGTGAATGCAGCTTAGTTGTTGGATCCTGGCTTGTGAGCTAACTTAGTCGCTCTCTGACCGCAATAATGGTGGTGGGCAGGGCACATGATGTAGAGAGATCCTCAGCTGTTCACTACCTTCGACAAGTTTTTGGCCTGTGGGCTTTTTACAGCCCTTACCTTGGCATTTGTTAGTCCTGGCACTCATTGCCTAATGGGTGCCACATGCTGTCCTTCAGCTCTTCAGCTGCTTGCTGACTAACAGGCCAACTTCTTTAACATTTGCTTTGATACATTTTCTGGTATTAAGTTAAGCTCCTTGAGCTGATTAAAAGCCTTCCAAGATTATATCATTGCCAAGTCTCCTATACACACGCACACATGCACAAAGACAATCATAAATAATAAAATCTATTCTGGATTTCTCCAATTAGGACACTAGTAGCTAAGTCTCTGTCCTCCAGCCAATTTTCTGTACTACTGAGCCAATCCATGCTTCTGATAGACACATAAGAATGCCAGGTTATTATTCTTCAGCAAGTACTTTCTGCTATCAAAATCTTTTAATCCAAAATACAATATACTGACAAAACTTGTAGAAAAGGTAAACATTTACAGAGCAGAAATCAGATCTTCCATGCAGCACTGGAGCTGTAAGTGATTCCTTGCAGCTGCTTGCAAGGAATTAAAGTTTTTGATTTGCACTGTCCTTTTGGTACCTAATTTTATAAGCAGCTGCCAACAGTCCTTTAATTTGAATCCAAGATGCCCTCCGAGTTAGCTCAGTGCTAAAGAAAGCATTAGTTTCCAATCCAGAATGGGCTTTATCGCACATTCCTCCTGCCCCCTTTGCATATATGTTTGACTCAAGGCAATAGCAGCATGGTATTTAAGCATTTTGGTAATACACACAGTATTTTAGCAGGAGGGAGGAAGACTGAATGACCTTAAACCTTGTTAAACTAAGAAAGAAAAACTGACTTAAGCATTCACTAGAAGGATTTTTAAGGAAGTCTTGCATGTCTCTTGGTAGCGAGGCTTTTTAACGTTATGACTAACACTCAGGTTTTGTGGATGTATAAACCCAGAACTAGATTTTCTTTTTTTCTAATGAGTCTAAGTGAAATAAAAAATTCAGACATGTTCTCTCTTTCTTTAAAGTCAGGTTTAAGCAGAATGCTGATATTTGTCACCAAAGACTCTGTATTATGGTAGCAGTCGGTGATACAACTCAGTGATAGCAGTTTCTTTCAGATTTGGGGCTGTATGGTAGAAACACAGATGCAGAAGCATCTGTGATAGGATTTAGAGGATAACCTGCTGTTGATGATGCTGTGTCTGGTGCAGGATTTGGAGGTTTATTTGGTGGCAGGTCTGTTGCTGATCTTACTGTTACTGACTTGTGGCAAAGAGGTAATGAAGAGAAATGGCATGAAGGAAAAAGTAAGCTGGAATTGAAAGCATAGGAAAGAAAAACTGTCACTGAGCCAACTAGGAACAGCACTGTTTCAGTTTTTTTTAAAGGTATCATGCAGAGGTGAATATTAGTACCTCTGTGACCATGGAGCTTTTCCCGAAATCCAGAATGCATAATGGGAAAAAGATGGACCTTTTAGATAGAATAGTTGACGGATGGGCAGAATAGGCTGAAACCATTCTGCAAGAAATGACATAATCAGTGTCATAATTTATTCATCTAAATAGAAATGGTGAAGCTAAGAAATAAAAGGCCCTAAATACGGAAGTGAGAAATTTTGACCAAATCATGAAATGCATTTGAAAAGCAGTGGGTTGTGGTCAGAGATAAGTCTGAAAGATGACCAGAACAGGTAATCTTTTATATTAGGTTCATGGAGCTAAGGTGGCTGAAATGAAAGGCAACAAGAAAGGAAGTATTGATGGCAAAAGAAATCGAGCTTCCGAAAAGTATTATTATGATGAAAAGGCCAAAATCTAGAGGTGATGTGGGAGGACTGAATCAAAGGTAACAAACAGAACAAGAGGAAATGGCCTCAAGTTGCCCATGGGAGGTTTAGACTGGATATTAGGAAAAAATTATTCACAGAAAGGGTTGTCAAGCAGATGTCGGTGCTGGTCGGACTCAAAAGACCCTTAAAGGTCTTTTCCAACCTAAATGATTCTATGATTCTATGATTTGTGATACTGGAAAAATATGAGAAGAGGGCAGAGGATCATGTAGAGGGAAAAAAAGCATCAGTTTAACCATCCTGAGTTTAAGATTACAGCTATGCAATAAACAAGTCAGAAAGAAAATTAAAGGTGTGCTTTTCATCAGAGATCTGGATTTGCAAAGCACTCAGCTCAAAGTAGCTAAAGGGGTGCAAGACTTGAGACAGTAAGAAAAGATGGGCCAGATGGTCAGGTACTTGTTGGACTCTTGTAAACCACCAGAAGTACAAGGGAATCACAACATAGTAAAGGAAAGCTGAAAAATAGTAAAGAACTGTGTCACAAAAACATCAAAGCAAAGGGGGCTTCAAGAATAAAATGGCAGTGAAGTTTGAAAAGCAGAAGGGGCAGAAAACATAATAACATCCTAAGCTGGTGTATTAGTCTGCATTTAGCTAGTCACAAAGCTTGTTCTTGCATCATCTGTACAAAAAGTCTGCACCACAATAATTTTTACTTTATTTTAAATTAAATTTGACCAAGATTTGCCTATATATAATATTCATAATGTTTCCACCTGTCTGGAACTTTTGACCTGTGAGCCTTTAAAAAGAAGAACATATCTCATACTAAATTTTCTAAGCAGCCAAAATGTGGGGGTTTTTTTCTTTCTTTCCTTCTTTCTTTCTTTCTTTCTTTTCTTTCTTTTCTTTCTTTCTTTCTTTCACCTTGCAATTTGAATTTAAATGCATATTCAAAAACTTAATCTGAAACCTGTTTGGAATTTGGATGTCTCCTTTTATCACATTTCATTTAATGCAGCTACTTCTCAAAATGAGGCATCAACCCTGCAGCTACTGGACAAAAAAAAATTGCTTGAAAGAAAACTGAAGCCACTTTTCTATTCTGCATTTGAGCTGCTGACATTTTCTAGATAACACCAAGAGATGTCAGAATACTGGCTGTTAAAGCAGTCTATGTTTGGAGCCTATTAAGTTGAATTCTGAGAGTGAAGGGAAACGCGAAGCCTTCTGGAGGGACTGACATATACCATTACTTGCTTTATTTCAATTTTATAGGGAAAAGGATTTTTTCCCTACATTTTTTTCCCCCAAGAGTTACTCTTAAAATGTGGCAGGTTGCCGAGAGCCTGTAATTTCACTCTAATTCCTCTGTATATTCTGATGAGGAAGGGATGAGAGGAACTCACATCAGAGCCTCTTACTCTCTCATTACTGTCAGAGGCCACTGCTGACCTGTCTTCCTCTCTGACACCAATAATTCTGCTTCTTTAATGCTCCTACATTATGTTCCTCAAGGGGTCCAGACTGCCTCTGCTTGTTGTTAAAGGTGTAGCTCCACCAAGTTCTTTAGAGTTACACTGAGGTAAAGGCACCTGGAAGAAGAGGTGGCTCTGAATGTCTTGTTCAGGTCACTTGTATGCCATGTAAAGCAACCAGAATGATCTTGGTCTTGCTTCCTAAATACTCTCTTGTCTTCTTATGCAGTATTCCTGTTAGTTGAGTTCTCCCTGGAGCTCCTCGGCACATACAGACCATCTGGCAGGACATCCCTCCAGAGATCACATTCCTGTCTCTCAGCCCCTTGCTCCAGCTCCTCTGCCTCATGCACAGAAAGAGATGTCTCAGCATAGACCTTCCACCCATCCACTGCACAGGGCAATGAGCCCGAGAAATGCTAAGAAAAAGCATGCAGAAGTGAAGAGATCACTGCAAACCCCTATTTACTTCCAGAGCCAAGCCGCTTTTCTACAAAGCCAGTCTATCATGCTCTGCCACACTGACAGCCTTGAAAACGATGTATAGAGTTGGGTAGTGTGCATAGGGCTGAGTAGGGTGCATAGGTTTGGGAAGGGTGCGTGAGGTTGGGCAGAGCTGAGCCTGAACTGACAGGCCCAGCTGGACTTCTTCTATGCCTATCTGGCATGTCTCCGCCAACCTGCTAATCTTCATCTTAGCTTAACCCACAGCTGAGGGCATTTAATCAGAGGCACCATTCATGTACCCTCCACACCAATGAATCTCCTGAACCGTGTTATGTTGGATAATGCAGGTCTATCAGTTGCTTCCTTCAGTTGGTCCCAAAGCCTTTCGTGTTTGCCAGTTTACAGATTATCTTCAATATTGTTTCTGACTTCAAAGGTAAGTGGATATAGTATGTAAAAGCATTTGAACATCTATCACATCTGATCAAGAAATATTACCAAACAGCTTCTCCTCCTGCATAGCAGCTGGCCAGAGATTTTCTGCTGAAGCTCCTGCCTCAGTCTACACTACCCTATCAACTCATTGATATTCCCCACTTCCCGGCATCTGCTTGTTCTCATGGCATGATCCTTTTTCAATAGTACTGCCTGCCTCAAAGGGAGTAAGTGTCTGCCTGACTGGTGTTGCTACCAGGCCATGTAGACCCTTTGTCAAGCTATTGGAAACTTAGAGGAAGCAACGTGAGCAAGCTGAGATAGATCAAGAAATGCACATCTCAGTCTGGAAGGCTGAATCCAAGCAGAAACAGCCCCAGAACTGAAATCCTTTGTCTATGCCCATGTTAACACCATGTGAACTAATTTACAGCTACTTTTACCGAATTTAGCTTTCTGTTGATGCTTTTCAGGAACTAATTCATCATTAACTCAGTTTGGATCTTTGTGTTGTGACTTACAGTGGTGAAGGATGAAAGCGGATGGAGGTAGATACCTGATATCTTTACAACATTACATCAACCCAGCAGCTGGAGAAATCTAAGTGTATTACAACTGGCTGAAGCCTTACTGCAGTAGCCCTAGGTCCTTGATTACCTAGGCCAGCATCAACTTAAAATTCAGCAAAACGTGTTGCTTCATGGGGAAAACACAAGAGGTTGAAAGCTTTTCACCCTAAGCAGTAACGTTTGGCTCTTCCCAAGAGCCAGTGATTATCAGCTTATATGGGTGAGCTAGTCAGGAATATAAGAGGCCTCATTCTTGCCTCAGACTGGAATCATTTAGGAAGTAGTCCACTAAACTTCCTTCACCTAAGAGATAAAAACGTAATGCAAATGAAGTATGAGGCCCATGCAATTTTAAGGATTTAACTCTTCTCTGAGTTAGAAGGAAAAAGACTGCCTTGAAAATCCAATAGATATGCTAGAGGAGAGAAGAGAAAAATATGTAAGCACCACAACCAGTACTGAAGGCCTTCCAAGAGGGAGAAGTATTGCTCAGAAAAATGAGGTGATATCCCAAAGGACAAAAGAATGAAATAAACCCTTAAATTACCCTCAAGCATGCATTCAAGGAGATATTTATGTTATTTGGCTTAGTCCATTCTTTCTATTCAGATTAATAAATGTATACACTAGGAAATATTAATATTTTGTGTATGTGGGAGCTGATTTTATTCAGCATTTTGAAAATACTTAAGTCTGCTGTTTATTTTGATTATTTATCATTTTACAAAGAGAATGTGGGCACGTGGAGCTCAGAAAAAGATCAGAGAGTTCAGCTCTCCTCAAGGCTACTTTTTCTCCTTAATCCTTAGGGACTTGATTGAGTTTTCCCCTGTCTATTATTATTTTATAATTCTTCTTCCTGTTCTATTTATTTATTTAGATTTATAAATTATACCACCATGCTAAGTGCAACTGTCCTCTCTGTGCAAACCCCATGCCTGCCTGATGCGTTTCAGCTCTCAGTTCTAAACTACTTTGGGCTACCTTATTGTTTAATTTTTTCCTCACTTGGCCAAGCATCCTGAAACCAACTGCACAGTATTTTGTATGACATTAAGCTTCTCGTATACTTTACAGTCTCCAAGTTCTCTGGGGCAATTGCTGTCTTATGAAATTATGTGTAGTGGGGTCTCAGGCCTTGAGATGGCTCCCTCGGGCACTGCCGCAATGCAGCATATATTTCTAGCAGCAGAGGAGATGAACCACCAGAAGAAATGCTGAATTCTCCGTTCCTTGGTAACTTTGCTTTCCCACTGAAACACGCGCTACAGCCAAACACGAGTTCAATGCAGGGGTAAGTGATAGTGCTCAAGGAGGTCAAAAGAGATGATCCAATGGCTCCTCCCACCCTTTGATCCCTGAATCTATGAATATAGATATGAGCATTTAAAAAGCATCTCTGTCAGAAGGTCTCCACAGCCACTGCTTTAGGAATGCTCTGAGAGTTTTGCTGGAAGAGTTCTTCAGGACTGAGGCCATGGAGCATCTCTGCTTTCAATGAACAGGCACCACCTCAGGGGGAGAATACACCTTCCTGGGGTGGTGGAAAAAGATGTCTCTACAATAATGTCACCTTAATTAAGCTTAAAGTATAATGACTCTATTTCTGATTCCAAGGTGGTGACACAAATAAATGAATCAAATTCTCCATGCACAATTTTTAAGGAGCAAACAACCAGGAACAGTGAATTTTGAATGGATGAATTTTGAATCGTTCACTGACTGGCTGTTGACCCTCCTTTAAATTCCCACCAATTTTGGAGTTGTTCATTTCTGCTGGCTCTAGGTTCATGTTATAGCTTAAAATAATCTGCAGCTAAAAGAAAAAAAATACTATCAGGACAGTTTTTGCAGGTGTGGTCCAGGCAAGACAAGGACTAGGAATCCTAGACTGCACAGTAATGGAAAACACGCTAAGCAAGGCAGGGAATACGCAATATCCTCAGACACCCACCAAGAGATTTTTGAGGCAGAGCTGAACCTCACCTTGTTTGAGCCCAGAAGGAGATTCCCTCTGGAGAAGAGGTGTGAGTCAGTATGCGCCTTGCTGTTAACTTTATGCCCTTGCTGTCTCTTTGCAGTCCACTGCCAAAAGACATTGGATCACTTATGGACTTGGAAAAAAGGAACTGCCTTTTTCAATCAGCCTACTTGCTTAAACAGCAGGCATCAGAAGTAATTGGCAAAAAGAACAAAAACCAAACTTTAAGCAACTTCCCCTCCCACCAAATCCCTTCCCAAATATGTATTGTTTTTAAAGAAGATAATATTTCTGGTAATGAAGCAACAAAGCAAATACAGTTCAGTGCTCTGTAAACACAAATGCACATAGACCAATACATGAGCCTTGGAAGAAAATTCTTCAAACAACACTTCTTCAAATGCTTCCCAGTGATGGACTGAGAAATTACTTTATAATGCAAAAACACTGGAAGTCATAGTTATGACTTTCCAGCACAAACTAAGTTCAGGCTCTGCTTGGGTCAAAGATGCAACAGGGAAGGCTAGAAATGCGAGACAGGTGGGTTTGGGCTTTGACTCAGCTCCCAGAATGACCCAGCAACAATTCTTGTTCAAACATTTACCATGTTTGCATTATCTTGGCACAGAAATATCCCTAGTTCTCTGGCATGATTTCATGAAAAATTGTTTGATCTTCGCCTGCACATTTCTGCAAGGTCTGGCTTGTTTCTCCTGCTGCAGCATGACACCTTCCTGACTTCTTTCTGTCAGTGCTGTTGTTGCCATTGCTCTGGGGAGCCAATAAAGACATAAGTCTGGGTAACCTCAAGCTGTCCTGAGCAATTGTAAGCTGCAGGACTCCCATGATGCAAGTCAGCTCCTGTCATGGTTTAACCACAGCCATCAACTAAGTGCCATGCAGCTGCTCACTCATTCCCCACTCCTCTGATGGGATGGGGAGGAGAGTCAGAAAAAAAAAGTTAAAACTTGTGGGTTGGGGCAAAAACAGTTTAATAATTGAAATATTATAACAACAACAACAGCAACAATAATAATAATAACAACAGAATAATAAAAATAGAGGAATAAACCCCACGAAAATGAAGTGAAATGAAATTGCTCACCACCCACTGACTGATGCCCAGCACATCCCTCAGCAGCAATCAGCAGACCCCAGTCAACTTCCTCCCCAGTTTCTATATTGAACATGGTGCTCTATGATATGGAATATTCTTTTGGCCAGTTAGGGTTGGCTGTCCTGGCCATAGTCCCTCCCAGCTTCTTTGGCATCTCCTCACTGGCAGAGCATGGAAAATTTAATAAACCTTTACTCAGGTAAACAATACTGAGCAAAAATATCAGTGTGTTGTCAACATGATTTTCCTACTAAATCCAAAACACAGCAATGTACAAGCTCCTAGGAAGAAAATTAACTTTATCCCAGCAAGAACCAGGGCAGCTCCAGTCATTTCAGAAGTGCTGGCAAGACTGAATTTTGCTGCAAAAGGGCATCAATAGAGCCATGGAAGGGTCCTGGAGAGTCACACTTTCCACTCTGCTGTGTCAGGAATACCAGGGGAGCAAAGGGTGGATGACAGTAGTTGCAGGGAAGTCCTTAGGTCCTCACTACTGCTATCAAAAGCCATGGCCCCACATGTCCTCATTTCTCCAGCAACAGCTGCCCGGCTGGCTCTTCAGGGCACTCACACTGACAAAGTGACAAAAGCACTGCAGGAGCCTGAACTCACTCTGGTTTCACCAGCAGTCTGTTGCCATAGGCAACTGCCTATTTTGCCTATACCTAGAGCTGGCCGTGAGCAATATAAACAGCAGGATTGCTATGATGAGATTAGCACACTTTATTTTACTACCCCTGCTCTTATCATCAACTCCAGTTCTCACAAATTCAAGATAAGGAAATTTCCCTTGTGTACTTATCATGGTCTTCAACAGGACTTTAGAGAGAAGCGGTGAATGCCATTATATTCACATTTACATGGGAAAATTTAGGAAGTTGTTATTATTCTTGTTTTCAGGTCCTCTGAACCCTTCAGTGTCCCAGTTCTGGTCTGGTTGTTTATCAGTTATCTCAGCTTGAGTAGCTTGAGGGTGTCCTCTGTGCACTAAGATAATGTCAATATGAGACCTAGGCATCATAATCCCCTCAATGGTAGCCCATAATATTTTCCATTCTAAACCATCCAGGAATAGCCTGCTTCTTAGATAGGCTTTAACCTGTGTACCACTTCACTTTTGGCATCTGGAATAGAGAGCTTCATGAGGTAAGCATACCTGTTAGCTTACAGGAAGGCAAAACCTCTCTAAAAATGTTCTAAATCTCAATGAAAGCCAGAATAGGACTTACTCCCTAGAGAGTCAGACATGCAACCAAATCACCACTGCTCAATCTACTACCATCCATCAGCTGAGCGGCTCAACTGCAGGCACAGCTACACTGCACTACCCTGGCCTGGTTTGAAATCACCATGGGGAAGTGGAACTCACTCTAAACTAGAGATAATGAACCTAAACCCTTTCTTACATGTATTTTCAATGTAGGTGCCCCACTCCTCATTGAAATACCTTGTTGATTCTGAGAAATACCTCATTGAATGTCAGAGCTGTTGCTTTTTGATCAGAGGGGCAAAGAATTAATTGGAAAAATCTTAGATTTTAGATCCTTCAATACTTCCATACTTCTAAAAGTCTGGGCCTCAAATTGCATTCTGCAGAAACATGGAATTCTGTTGCATTAAACAACAAATACAAGCCTAACTTGACCTGACAGTGACCTTTTTAATAATAGAAAATCATCAAAATAAAGGACAATGTAAATACAGATGATTTGGTTACAGTAGATTTGATCAAACAAAACAGACAATCTAATTAACCAGTGATTAGATTAAGTAGAAGTCTCTGCATTGAGTGATGGATAATTAACTGGAATTGTATTTACTTATTTTTTATTGTACTGCAGAACAAGGCACATCTTTGCCTTTCTTTCCTTTCACTGCAGTCTTAATTAAACTAAATTTTTCTGAATGTCTTACACAGCATCTAGGCCTCTAAGTAAACACGTTAAGTTGGAAAGGGAAAGCCAGCCCTATACTGAGATTCAGTTGTCAATCAATACTGTTTGGATAAATCTCATCCAATGGAACAGTTATAGCCCTGGCTTTTCAGAGCTGCTTGGCATTTACAGCTCCAGCTGAGTGGAATGTGAGCTGCAGGTGCTCAGCCCTTTGGAGAGCCATGCTCTTATTTTTCAAAAATAATTTATTCTTGAGAACAAACAAACAAACGTATTCAAGGCAAATCCTAATTTCCGCACCTGAGTCAATTCAAGATTTATTTTTATCAAGGCAAATGCACATAAGGTAATGGTGCACAGCTGATCAACATCTATAACAAAAAGGGATTTTGTACTTTGAAATCCTTATCAGAAATGGTTGGGATGACTTTTAAGTGCAGGCTATGTAAGAGACAGTCTTTTAGGGTGATTTAATTCTATCCTTCTGAGAACTGTAATCTGGAAGATTGGTTTGGCTCCCCACCACTACTCAGAAAACCCTAAACTATTGAAGAAACCCTTTTAATAGCACAGCTTGTCAAATGTTAGATTTAATTTTATTTTTTAACTATTTTATTAATTGTGTATTTGCCAGAGGCTCTGTGATATCCTATAAAAACTGTCATAGCAGGCATTCATTAGGTTCACCATAAACATGGTTGCATATTCCTATGTTCCTTTATTCTAAACACATAACAGTTAATTTGATGAAATAATCTGCTAGTAAAATTTCTCCCCTAGCTGTGGGACTACTGTCTGTCCGTCTGTCTAGACACTCTTACTGCTCTCATTACCATGGCATCTCAGTGCTTCCAGACCCGTGGATATCTGAGGGGGAGTTAATAAGCATTATCTCTTACTAGGTCTCTTTAGAGGATGCTTCTGCTAAACTGTAGGGGACAGCAGACGAAACCAGCATGATTCGTGAATGTGATGAGCTGCCTGATGAGGAAAGCTAGTAGGACAGTGTGGAAGCTCTGGCATCTATTTAGCAGGGCCTTGCAGCATGCCCCTGGCCAGGTGGCAGGGCATTTGCGTGTTGGCTTATATGCAGGCGTTTTTCTCACTTGTGTGCAGAGACAAGCAGAGCTGGAGTTACTGCAAGCTCTGTGCTAGCGAGGGTGCCAAGGAACACCATGTGGAGGCGGGTGAATTCTGGATGAGAGAGTGGGTAAACAGAAAGGCTGAAGTGCCAGGGGTAGCCTCGGGGCACTCCCTTAGGGAACAAGCAGCAACTGAGCTAGAAAGTAAGGCCTCACTAGAGCAATTAGCTTCTTGAGCTGATCTAAAGTATCAGCTAGACTTTTAACAGAAAGGCCTGGTTGACTGGGTGATGTGCTTGCCTGCAGTTTCTGTATTTTACATCTATATTTTTGGCCCATGAATTCACCCATTTACTTGTAAAACCTGGAATCACTTTTATGGTGAAGATTTTATTTTTGCTGGTACCAAGTGCAAGCCAGAAACAGATGAAACCACACCTTCTCATCGCTGTTGATGCTCAGGGCTTGGGTGCTGTTCCCCATGATGTTATTAGAAGAACTTCGAGTGTCCTTCAGTCCCTATTTACATCTGAGCAACCACTCTGACCAAGAAGGACTGTACCAATGGGAGAAAAAGGTGACCTCTTGTTTGTACTGTTTCAGCAGTGATTCTCACAGTTCCCAGCCCCTCTCTCCTCACACGGAGGTAGTGTACGTCTAACCTTCCTCACTAAAGTCCGTTCAGAGTAAAAAAAATGGATGGGACTATACCAGAGAGTCCTGATATTTCTGTGATAAAATATTTAACAAGTACTGTTGTTGAAAAGGCTGGTTGTGAGGAAGTTATGTACCTCCTAAATAACATGGGCAAAATCATGTGATTACATGCTGTTTTCCATAGACAGAAATCTCAGTTGAATTCCTCTGGTCTTTCTCTTCACAAGGCCACAAAGATCAAGAATTGCTTACAAGCCACAGGAGAGTGTTTTCCAGTATCCAACAGTTTAAATGCATCCTCACTCCATCTCACAATAAAAGTCCAGGCACGTATCTTGTCCTCCTCTCCTATTTCTTGCTCCTCTTGCCTTGCTTTCTGGAAGGCCAGATGCATAGATGTAGGAAAGGCATCCTCGCTGTCGGCAAGGAAGGAGTTGTAGAAGACAAAGGAAAACTTCTCCAGTTTTCGTGGAGGCAAGGAACAGAGAGAATAAATAGATATGAAATGAGGAATGTCAGATAACAGGAAAAGAAGAAGTAGTGTCCATTTTTTCCCTGCTCAGTGGTGATATATGCATGCAGACACCAGTCTAGGAATTGCAAGGGAACACTAATGAATCTCTCTGAGTTGTGTCTATGGTGCTGATTACCACAGAAGTCTCTTTTATTTATGATTTGGAGATGTTTTCAGCAGGCAATGAAACATCAGTCGCTATTTAAAAAGCACACCACATAATTTCAGAAGATGGCATGTTCCTGTTCCAATACTGAAGTGGATAACTGTAATACCTGAAGGAGCCTTGTGCAGCATTTGTATGTAAATACAGCTCCTTGTAAAGGAATCTATGCATAGAAAAATGCATAATATGCTTGTGAATAGTAAGGTTTAGATGTAAAATTCTGAAGTAAAAGAATCTGAGTTTGAGATATTTTTCCTAAACAGATGCAAAATACAGTGCTGTCAAATCTCATACTCCTTTATTGCTAATAAATCAATACGGCAAGCAGAACGCTTTCTATCTCAGAAAAGTTTGTCCTTAGCTTTTCATATTAAATTCACAAGAACACTTAGATGTGTCAGTGCTTCATCTTCAACCAAAGCCTGTCTTCATACATTAACCGTGCTTGCAGCCATTCTCCAACACTGAGGTAAGTAGCATGAATGGCTCATATTGACTTAAAACTCCTGTACAGCATGGCTGTTGCAAACTGTGTACTGGGAATAAGACTGCTCCCAGTAAATATCTAAATTGCCTCATTGCAAATGCTGAGGTGTGTCCTAACTGTTAGGTTATGTAGGGGGAGTGTAAGGGTCTCTATTCAACACATACATAATCTTTTGACATGTAGAGCAGATGGAGAGATTCTGATATCTATGTTGAAAAGTGGTAGCTAAAAGTGGTGATACAGTGACTAAATTCATGCTTTTTTGGATTCAACCCCTAAGAATTTATGTTAAGCTCACACTTCACTTCCATCATAGAAGTAATAACATCTAATCAGCTTGAACCTGTACTGTGGCAATATGTCAGGTAGCTACAGCGTCCATGAGCCAGCAAATGAACGTTAAACCAACTGAAAAATCCCGCTGATCTGTTAATGGAACTACATCTGGATCCTCAGAAAAAATTCAACCAATTCTGTAGCTTCAGTTTGTTCCTGGATTTGGTGAGGTGTTGATAGGGCTACAAGGGCAAAATTCAGGGCTTTGATTATGCAAATACAACCCTGCTCTCTTGAGAGATTTGCACTTGCCCATTGGAGGTCTGATTCTGACCCAAGATCTTTGAACACCGTGTTTATGTTGCTTTCTTTGCCTACTTGTAGAGTGCTGAAAGACCTTTGAAGAAACTTGTTTTATAGAAGAGAATGGGTATGACTGTAGGCTTACAGGCAACAGAAAGACCTGAAAAATCCTCTGTTCCCTTATTGATCCAAAAGAGTGCTTGAGACATTACTATGGCAACAATTCTTATCCCGTGGAAGGAGCATGCCATTATCTGTGCATAGGGACAAAACAAGAGGAGACAATTTTCAGAACTATTGCTCATGTCCCGTTGACCACTACAGATGTGCTGACCTTCTGGCATAAGCTCCTGATGCAGGAGCTTTCAATGAGATATGACTTACAGAATTATTTATTGGTCCATGCACAGAGAATAAAGCAATTCTGTTGACCAACAGAGTCCTGTTACAGAAAACAGCACTGCATGGAACTACTGTTTCCTAAGAGTATCAAACATCTCTTTTACCTCTTTTACAACCTGGCTTACTGGTGTGAATAAAAGAGGCAAGGCTGCTCTGATTCACTCTAAATGTTGTCTATGTCGTTTGGCTGCACATTACTTCAGTGTTTCACAAGTACAGTTATAAACTCAGAAAGCTACTGAGCATCTAATATCATCATGTTCATACTGACAGTGAGTTCAGGCTAAAGTACAAATCTGTTTGCATTGTGGTAATGGTGCTATTTGGTCTATTAATTAGCATCTAGACTAATAAAGTCACCAAGAAACCATTTTGCATTATATAGCTAAATTGAAAGTCTACATCCCATATGGCCTGAAGGCAGAGACGAGACTTAATCATACTCCAGATGTTTGTAACACTGAAGAAACTCTGCCTGCTGCTCCTCGTTGCATCTCTCATCCCTGGCTTCATATATCAGTAATTTTAAGGAGTATTGGGACTCTGCCCACCACTCCTAAGTCTGGGGAGTGGAGTAATACTGGCTACAAGTCCAGACAGACTGTTCTTCCTGTAAATGGCTGAGAAAAATGAATGTGTGGGAGACGGTGCCAAGCAAGGAGAGAAAAGGAGCAACCTGGAAGAAAGCTTCCAAATACGCACACCCACTGCAGAAAACCACTTTATGGCTGTCCTGAGGCTGAAGAGAAGAAAAAGCAGCTGCAAGCTCTTTCCAAGCTGTTTGTTTACCAATCTTCTCTCTGGGCAGCAAGTAGAACAGCCAGCTGTGAGAGCAACACAAGTAGGTGGAACAGTTCTGCCCACTTGGGAGCTCACCACTGCTCCACAGGGCCACTTAACAGCATGAGCCAAGTGAATGTTGTCCATTGCCATGAGTATTTTTACCCCCTTCTTTATAAAACCAGGTAAGTAAGAAGAGTCATAAAAATGAAAGAGAACTTCTGAAGACTGTAGAGACTAACATCAAGTATGTGAAGTACAAGAAAATAATGGAAAAGACATTGCTACTAACTAATAATATTGAAAAAAAATGCACAAAAAGCTGTCCAGCCATTTATTAGGTCACATCCTAAAAAGCTGAGTTTCCTACTTGTTCTGTAGAAATGATAAAGACCTATTTCTTCTAGGGAAGTATTAAACACAGCTATTCCTGGAAATGTTTGATCTTTCCTTCATGGTAACTGTCTCCGGCATCCCATCACAAGCATCAACAATGGTACAGAATTTATGTGTTTCTGTGTGTACATATAACTATAGCGAATACAAACATACGCATCGATATGAAAGTATGTTGAAAATGTCTCAGTGAAAGAAAAACTAGAACACACACTTGGATTTAATCTATTGATCAATCTTTTTACATTCTCTAGACACAGTTGGTTTTATTCAATATTAACTTTTTTCCATAGTTCTAGGTGATTTTGGGTCCTGAAGATATAGAAATATGAGCTATTACTAAGGATATAATTAATTTTTTGACAGCATCAACTTTGACAACTTCATGAACAAATTTTATTGAATGGCTCATTACCCATCAAATAGTACTTTCCCACTTCTCCAGCTTTCTCTGCCTCCAATATCAGAGACCCTCCCAAACATTTTATAAAAGTAATAATCTTTCTTCTAGCCTTTAGGGAAGTAGCTTGATCAGGTCCAGGAATTTTCTTCTATGTTTTCTGTTTCACATGTGAGAGTAGGTGTCCTGGCTAGAAATTATTAAGGAAGGTCTAAGTCAAATAAATAAGATATACGAGTAGATTCAAAGGCAGGGAAAGCTCTGTTTGTTTTCAGCTCCCATGAAAGCAAATTTCACAGAGCCCAGCCCATCTCCGCACTTACAAGAAATCCTGTGTTGGCTGCATTTCTGTACTCTGGGGAAATGCAATTGCTGACGAAAGACATACTCACTGAGGAGGAAGTTAAAGCCCAGATAGCCTGGGACATCTGCAGAGGCTTTCTGAACACGAAAGCAGAGACTATCAAGATGGATTCTGTGCAAAAAGTGAGAGCATCACTTACAAACACTGTTTTGGGTAGCGGGGAGGTTTATTGCAAGCAGGCTCTTATATTCTCTACCTGCTGGCATGGTGTCCCATTGGCAATCAGACCTGTTTGTTCAGTGTGCCTGTCGCATCTGTGAGTGACAGTTTCCTGAGCACAGGTGCACTTCTTTGGCCTGCACCAGGGCTCTGGTATATGGGAGCTCAGCTTTCACTCTGGTTGCCAGTATCAACCTTCGACCGAAGGGCCCCTTGACCTGCCAGCCTGTGTGGGTGTGGTGGCACGGACATGTCTGCACATCTCTCCTCTTGGATATCCCTACAGATCTGGTGATCCCCACTCCTGCTAAGGGAAGTTTCCCTCTCTGCAATCAGGGGGTGTGTGACCAGGCTGCAGGGAGGGTGAGTGTCATGTCATATCATGTCAAGCAGCAATTTTTCGGGCTGACTGGAGCTGTGCTTCCTGAGCCAGGCTGAATCACTGCCAGGATGCAGCAATCTCTCCCTAGCGTCATCTGCAGGCAGTGAGAAGATGTTGGAGTGTATTATTAAGCCATCATAGGGCAGTCCTGAAGGGAGAGGCTGGGGAGATGGGGAAAGCTCCTGATCTGATCATCACTCTCATAGCCAAAAGAGTGGACTACTGAGAGTGATGATCCCTGCAAACACCCTCTGTCTGCCATCAAGTGATGAATTGCACAGGTTTGCACATGATGTGTTCTCAAGTGCAAAGCCAATTGACCATGGAATGATTTCTGTCCTCGGAAACCCACATCCCCTTTGCTGTTGCTCGTCTTACCGCTTTACGGATGGACCCCAGTCCCCTTTGAGGATGTTCCCAGTCACCTCTGCACTTTGACCTTCAGGCCCCTATAAATCCTAAAGCCACAATGCTTGGCAAAAAAAGAGTTGTGCAGCTCAGGCATGAGCGAGTTCCTTCTGGGTTCACAGCCGTGACTTTGAGTGCTCTCAGTTGTCATTTTTAGTAGGACTTCTGTGGGCTTTTTAAGTGTTTATCAAAATATTCTGCACATACGCTGTGATGTGGCTTGTAATTAAAATGGGTTATAATGGCAAAGATTTCTGTTCTACATAGGTTTTACAAGGCTTCTAAATGTTGAGAGGAATACAGGCTGCCTTTGCTGCGCTGGTACTAATTGCAGCCCCCTGACAGGAATGTAAATGCAGTTTCTTAGCACATTCTTATCACAGCATGTGTGGGATTTACATATATAACTCCTATTAATGCTAATGGAAGCTTACATACATAATTCTTTTTGCATAGGGCTGACACTATATTTTTATCTGAACCTGATGCAACCGGAACCAGACATCTTATATAAGTAGAAAGATCTGTAGTTTCTTATCGAAAGCTTTAACATTTGCTTCATTTAAAATGGATGGAAGAAATGCGAGTAAAGAAAGCAGTACAAGACTTTGTATTGTGATATTGACATTGAAAATTCATAAAATTTATATAAAAAGTGTTATCCTCAATGATCCTGTTTCCCTCAAAGTTTCTTACTGTGGTTTTCTAAATAAATTTCACTGCATCAGAAATCAGGATTGGGGATTCCTGATTAACTTGTTAATTTAGAATCAATTGGCTTTTAATGTTCAGATGTGTTTAAAGGTTTATTTGGAGTAACACTGTTTAGAAAATACAGTGTCTTTTTTACTTAGAGCTACAGTCAGTTCATCATATGAATATCTGACAAAAGAGCCATTTTCTTTCTTTTTCTTTCTTTCTTTCTTTTGTTCTTCCTTTCTTTCCTTCCTTCCTTCCTTTCTTTCTTTCTTTCTCTTTTTTCTTTTTTTCTCTTTCTTTCTTTCAAAAAATTTTTATCTGGATGGGAAATGGTCTCTTTTCCTTTCAGGTATGATGAGACCCTGCTGTGACTACACTCAGCTTGTCACCTCAAAACCAAATTATAGTACTGCCTACTCTCAAGGTAGAGGTTTGGGCATACCATAAGCTGGTATGAATTCTCAGAAATCTATTCCATTGAGAAGTTATGTCATCTGAAGCTGTCCTAGCCCTTGTTCCCATTCATTTTTGCATGTTTATGTGTATTCTGCACAAGGAAATAAAAGCAACCTCCATTGTACCAAGTTCAAAACAAATATTTGTAAACAGGACTGTAGACTGTAGACAGGATCCTTAAGTTCTTCTCCAATTCTCTGTTGTGCTGTGGTGTTTGTCATTAGACAAGACTGTTGAAAGACTGCCCCATCAATTTAAAAGAAGTTAAGGGAAAAGTGATAGGATGCCCATGGTGGGGACCATTTTCTAAAGAAGTTGTTATATTTTGAGTTTCATTAAAGATAGAGTTTGAGGATACACTATCTGTTTCAAAGGTTGTCTCTGTTTCCATAGGATTTTAATCTTACAATTTTTTCCTTATGTTTTGTCTAAGGTTGGATATTTTATCATTCAGCTGGATAGTTATTAAGGATTGTTGTGTGTATGCTTGAAGACTGTTCTGATGAGCACAGCTTATATGCTGAAGTAAATGTCAAAGCCATAGAGACAGAGATAACAGAAGAGTAAGATTTTGATGGCTCATTTATAAGGTTGAGAAAAAGAGTTCAGTATCACTATATCATTGTGGAGAATGCACTGTGCTGCTGTAGTGTAAATCCTTCACAACAGAAGAATAAAGGTATTATATTTGTATATCACTGACTGAAAGAAAAATTGATCCGTTCCTTTCAACCTGAGAAATTTAAAGTTTTGGATAGCATGTGAAAAATGTAAATGTTACTCAAAGATTTAGTAGTAAGAAGTGATATATAAACTTGCATTGCTGCACAGAAATAACATTTTGTAAACATAAATCTTGAATATAAAAAACTGAGAGACAGTGAAAGCAAAGTTTACAGTAGTAAGTATTTTTTATCAGAAAAAAATAATCTGAGTAGGTGGGACTGGCAGTGTAGACTTGTTAAAACAGGCATAGTGACTCTCTTTGCATTTGGAACTATTGAAAAAATTATTTAATTAATAATTTCCAAAGGAGCTTCACTAAGGTAGTTTATGTAATAATTACTGTATCTCAGCATCCTTATAAGCAAACATTCAAATTGCATGCTATTAGGAATAAAATACATTATCCAGATTTGAATCCCATATGGAGATAAGAACCTTCTGGTTTTGTACATTTTGAAACCTCAAAGTACCATTAAAATATGGAAGGAACCCAATCACACTGATTAAAACTGCAGCACCTAATTAGAATACTGTACCTGGTTGACTCATCCCTGTGCTGGCTGTGTAAACTTGACCTTGAAGTGTGATGGGGAAAAAAATGAAGTGGGAAGGCATACGTTAGCCAGAAAAGAACAAGGATATTACTTAACTGAGTATTGTTTAATGAAAAATTTTTTTAACTCCTTTCAGGGAAGACCTATAATTTGCATAGAACCTAGACATTGCACCTCCACGAGCACTCAGTAGGTGAATTTAACATCATAGACTCTTTTATAAGAAAAATGCATTTTTTTCTTTTAAAAAATCATCTTGACATTTGTTTAAACATGAATGCTCTACACGCTGGATTTTGCTACAAATTTTACAAGTCTCTTGTTTTTCTGCTTTAGTTAGTGAAAGCAAAAATGTTGGCAAATTCTACATTTCTGTTAAAAGTAATAAGATTTCAAGGAGTGAATTTAATGTTAATTGGGCATTTCAACCCCTGTCATTGTATTAGAGATGTAACTTTAGACTTTGTGTTCAGGTCTGAATGCCACTGTGTCCACAGAAGCAGCATTTGGAGAATGCACAGTTACATGTGGTAAGTAACAAAGCAGATGAATAAAACATATTGTCACTTTGTTTTGTAAAAAAAGAAAAAAAAGTGCTAACTGTAGCAATTTAGCAGTAGTAATTTGGTTGCCCTCATTCACCTCTCATTGATTTCAATTGCCAATAACTATAATTAACAAAAACAATCAGGCTGATTGTCATTAGGAGTTTAGGTCAGATCTGTTGTTTTATTAATTTCACAGCCTGCAAGCTCCTATTTTAAACCAGTTCCCTACATTTATTGGCATGAGCTGCCTTCCCCAAAGTAACAATTTTCGCTATTTGTGAACATCTGTGAGATGTTCAGAAGATGAAAGATCTTCTGATGCTTCTCACAGATGTCTTCCCACATACAATATTGCCAAAAAATTGCTTTCCTGCAATAGCCTGTTCTGTATTTCACATTTACACAATTTATAAATTGTGTAATGGAGAGAAGAGGTATCATTCTGTAGTAGAAAGGGAGAGAGGAAAAATGAGATGAACCTTAGATGATATTTCTGCATTTGGTGTGATGAGAGAAACTGCTTTGAGGTGGTAATTATATTTCTTAGGAAGCGGTCTTGAATCAGAAATGCTATTAATTTTTTTTCTGAGAAAATGCAGCTTCTCATAAGACCATGGGAAAAAAAAAGGGAGGAAAGTTTTTGCCCCCATCAATTTGATGTTTTCTAGAGTATGTCCTTTTTATTTTTTTCAGGCACTTTTTCATATTTCCATTGATAGAACTTCCTTGATTCCATCCTATTTCACATCTTAGGATATTATGGGTTTGAGAGATTTATTTTACTTCTACATACTTTAATATTTCTCATTCTTCACTTCATAATTTCAATTCTGCTTATATGTTCCATATACTGGTGCCTATACCTACTACTGGAATAGGTATCTCCATACTTTGAACAACCTCACTTGCTCTAATGCACACATCTTTTGGATAATAAGAATCTTCTCCTTGTGTCCCATCCCTCTAGCACATGTCTCAAATGTTCTGTGTTTTCAGGGAGTTTCCCTAAATTTTTTCTAAGTTTTATCTTTGGTCTCTCAGAGTTAATGTCGTGGTGGGTTGACCTGGGCTGGATACCAGGTGCCCACCAAGCTGCTCTATCACTCCCCTCCTTAGCAGGACAGAGGGGAAGAAAACAAGATGAAAAAGTTGTGGGTTGAGATAAAGACAGTTTAATAAATTAAAGTAATGGCTGTGCGCAGAAGCAGAGGGAACAAGCAAACAGAACTATTCTCTACTTCCCATCAGCAGGTGATATCCAGCCACTTCCCAGGAAACAGAGCCTCAGGATGCGTAGCAGTTACCTTGGAAGAAAAACACATTAATGAAAATGCACACCCCACACCACCTCCACCCCTCACGGGCTTTCTCTTAGGTTTTATTGCTGAGCAAGATGCCATATTGTATATGGAATATCCCTTTTGCCAGCTTGAGTCAGCTGTCTTTGTGTCACCCTCTAGCCTCTTGCTCACCCCCCAGTTTACTGGTCTTTGTAGGAAGCTGAGGAGAGAGGACGCTGAAGAGACAGCCCTGATGCTGTGTGATCACTGCTCAGCAGTAGCCAAAGCAACAGGGTGTTATCGACGCCATTCCAGCTACAAATACAAAGCACAGCACTATGAGAGCTGCTATGGGAAAAGTAAATTCCGCCTCAGCCAGACCCAACAAAAAATGTTTAACCACTTTAATTCTGAAAATTATGTAATCTCACTGAAGAATTGAAAAGGGAAGCTCTAACAAAAAAAAAAAAAAAGAAAAAGGCATCATCTCATATCTGGACTTCAGATCATGTTCGTTGCCTTCATTCTAGTCTGGGCTGTTTACCTTGGATTTTCAGAGAGCAGACTTTGGCCTCTTCAGGGATCTGCTTGGTAGAGTACCATGGGATAAAGCCCTGGAGGGAAGAAGGGCCCAAGGAAGTTGGTTGGTTTGGTTTTCAAGCATCACCTCCTCAAAGCTCAGGAGAGATGCATCACATCAAAGAGAAAGTCAGGCAAAAATGCCAGGAAAAAGGGAAAAAAGGGAGACTGAGGGAGCTACAGGCCAGTTAGTCTCACTTCAGTGCACAGCAAGATCATGGAGCAGATCCTTGTGGCAAGGCACATGGAAAAGGAGATGATTAGTGACAGCAAACGTGGCTTCAGTAAAGGCAAATTGTGCCTGACAAATTTGGTGGCCTTATACAGCAGGGTTACAATGGTGGTAGATAAGGAAAGAGCAACTGATATCATCTAGTCAGACTTGTGACACTGTTCCACATGACATCCTTGTCTCTAAGTTGGATTTGATAGATACACCACTCAGTAGACAAGGAATTCACTGGATAGTCACCCTCAAAGAGTTGCAGTCAACAGTTCAATGTCCAAGTAAACATCAGTGGTGAGCAGCATTTGTTAGGGGTTGGTGTTGGGACACGTGATGTTTAACATCTTTGTCAGCAATGTGGACAGTGGGATCGAGTGCACCCTCAGCAAGTTTGCTGATGACACCAAGTGCAGTCGACACACTGAAGGAAAGGGATGCCATCCAAAGGGACCTGGACAGGCTTGAGAAGTGGGTCTATGCAAACCACATGAAGTTCAACAAGGCCAAGTTGCAAGGTCCTGCACCTGGGGCAATCCCAGGCATAAATACAGGCTGGGCGGAGAACATATTGCGAGCAGCCCTGAGGAGAAGGACCTGGGGTGTTAGTGGATGAGAAGCTCAACATGAGCCAGCAATATGCACTTGCACCTCAGACAGCTGACCACATCCTGGGCTGCATCAAAGGAAGTGTGAAGAGCAGGTCCAGGGAGGTGACTCTGCTCCTTTACTCTGCTCTTGTGAGACCCCACTCAAAGTACTGCATCCAGCTCTGGGACCCCACCATAAGAAAGATGTGGACCTAGTGGAGCAAGTCCAGAGGAGGGCCACGGAGATGATCAGAGGGTTGGAGCATGTCTCCTATGAAAGACAGGCTGAGAGAGTTGCAGTTGCTCAGTCTGGAGAAGAGAAGGTTTCAGAGAGACCTTATAGCAGACTTCCAGTAAAGGGGGCACTAAAGGGGGTTTACAAGAAAGGAGAGGGACTTTTTACAAGAGCATATAGTGATAGGACTAGGGGGAATGGCTCCAAACTGAAAGAAGGCAGACTTAGATTAGGTATTAGGAAGAAATTCTTGACTATAAGAGTGGTGAGGCACTGGAACAGGTTGCCCAGGGAAATGGATGCCGCATTCCTGGACCTGTTTAAGGCCAGGTTGGATGGGGCTTTGAGCAACCTGGTCTAGTGGAAAGTGT
>VZRE01014261.1:0-10283 GCA_013396775.1 Cephalopterus ornatus | reverse complement strand
GCCCTGATGCTGTGTGATCACTGCTCAGCAGTAGCCAAAGCAACAGGGTGTTATCGATGCCATTCCAGCTACAAATACAAAGCACAGCACTATGAGAGCTGCTATGGGAAAAGTAAATTCCGCCTCAGCCAGACCCAACAAAAAATGTTTAACCACTTTAATTCTGAAAATTATGTAATCTCACTGAAGAATTGAAAAGGGAAGCTCTAACAAAAAAAAAAAAAAAGAAAAAGGCATCATCTCATATCTGGACTTCAGATCATGTTCGTTGCCTTCATTCTAGTCTGGGCTGTTTACCTTGGATTTTCAGAGAGCAGACTTTGGCCTCTTCAGGGATCTGCTTGGTAGAGTACCATGGGATAAAGCCCTGGAGGGAAGAAGGGCCCAAGGAAGTTGGTTGGTTTGGTTTTCAAGCATCACCTCCTCAAAGCTCAGGAGAGATGCATCACATCAAAGAGAAAGTCAGGCAAAAATGCCAGGAAAAAGGGAAAAAAGGGAGACTGAGGGAGCTACAGGCCAGTTAGTCTCACTTCAGTGCACAGCAAGATCATGGAGCAGATCCTTGTGGCAAGGCACATGGAAAAGGAGATGATTAGTGACAGCAAACGTGGCTTCAGTAAAGGCAAATTGTGCCTGACAAATTTGGTGGCCTTATACAGCAGGGTTACAATGGTGGTAGATAAGGAAAGAGCAACTGATATCATCTAGTCAGACTTGTGACACTGTTCCACATGACATCCTTGTCTCTAAGTTGGATTTGATAGATACACCACTCAGTAGACAAGGAATTCACTGGATAGTCACCCTCAAAGAGTTGCAGTCAACAGTTCAATGTCCAAGTAAACATCAGTGGTGAGCAGCATTTGTTAGGGGTTGGTGTTGGGACACGTGATGTTTAACATCTTTGTCAGCAATGTGGACAGTGGGATCGAGTGCACCCTCAGCAAGTTTGCTGATGACACCAAGTGCAGTCGACACACTGAAGGAAAGGGATGCCATCCAAAGGGACCTGGACAGGCTTGAGAAGTGGGTCTATGCAAACCACATGAAGTTCAACAAGGCCAAGTTGCAAGGTCCTGCACCTGGGGCAATCCCAGGCATAAATACAGGCTGGGCGGAGAACATATTGCGAGCAGCCCTGAGGAGAAGGACCTGGGGTGTTAGTGGATGAGAAGCTCAACATGAGCCAGCAATATGCACTTGCACCTCAGACAGCTGACCACATCCTGGGCTGCATCAAAGGAAGTGTGAAGAGCAGGTCCAGGGAGGTGACTCTGCTCCTTTACTCTGCTCTTGTGAGACCCCACTCAAAGTACTGCATCCAGCTCTGGGACCCCACCATAAGAAAGATGTGGACCTAGTGGAGCAAGTCCAGAGGAGGGCCACGGAGATGATCAGAGGGTTGGAGCATGTCTCCTATGAAAGACAGGCTGAGAGAGTTGCAGTTGCTCAGTCTGGAGAAGAGAAGGTTTCAGAGAGACCTTATAGCAGACTTCCAGTAAAGGGGGCACTAAAGGGGGTTTACAAGAAAGGAGAGGGACTTTTTACAAGAGCATATAGTGATAGGACTAGGGGGAATGGCTCCAAACTGAAAGAAGGCAGACTTAGATTAGGTATTAGGAAGAAATTCTTGACTATAAGAGTGGTGAGGCACTGGAACAGGTTGCCCAGGGAAATGGATGCCGCATTCCTGGACCTGTTTAAGGCCAGGTTGGATGGGGCTTTGAGCAACCTGGTCTAGTGGAAAGTGTCCCTGCCCATGGCAGGGGCATTGGAACTAGGTGATCTTTAAGATCCCTTCAAATCATTCTGTGATTCTGTTTGTCTGTTGAAAGGCTGAAAGGTAGCTTCTTGGTTCTTCCAGTAATGTTGTAAGCTCTTTGTCTCCTTCATAGTCCTGCTTATTCCCTAGATTCATTCAGCTCGCCCTTTACATTTCTTGATGTCTGAACTGACTCAATTTTCTTAATTTTTTTCCCAGTAGTGCTGAGGCTCAGATTCATTGCTCCTCTAGTCATAATCCAGGTTTACAGAGGCATTAAAGCATAATTAAACCATATGTTAATGGTGTCTTGTCATACTTGCCTCAATTTTGTCTTAGTGTCTTTGTGATCTAATTGTTTTATCCCCTTTTACCTCTAGATTTCTCTCAGAACTGCTGTTTTTGCATTGCTAAGTATTCAGTTCTTTGTGGGTCATGCCTCTTCATCACCCCTCCTGCAGTCTATTAATTTACTTTTCTCTGGGGTGAATTTCATTTAGGTAATTTATTTTACTGCAGTGTGGCTAGTTTTCTGTTAGGTTAACTTGTGTGACTTGTTGAAGCTAAGACTTCATTTGTTAGAGCATCTCAGTAGATTAATTTCATCAGCATTGGCAGCTACGAAGAAGAGGTGGGGGAAGGAAACACGGGAATGAGAGAAAAAGCTGTTCAAAAGGAGAAGACAGAGAAGCACCAAAAGAACTTGCAGATCTAATTAAAAGAGTTTTTTTCATAGACACTTTGAGTATGACATACTTTTCAAATTTTAGTATTCCCATGGATAAGGCATGGTGAGATTTTTTTTTTTTTTCCTGGTGAATATGACTGCAGTTAGCCCAGCACCCAGATTTTATTAAGCCAGCCTTTTGGCTTTTCATAGATTTCCTGCCTTTTTATTTGCTAAAAACCTACATGGCACTAAAGAAAGAAGAATGCCTTTAATAAAAATGTCAGTTCACTGCCATTTACACCTCTTACTCTGCATCCATGAGACATTCTCTGAAAGAGAGAATGATCCTCATTTTGTGTCATGTTCAGTAAATGGTAGTGTCTCCCTATGTCACTTGAAGTTCTGTTTCATGATTTACATGGCATTTCTGAAACATTCTGAAATCCATTGGTTTATATAACACACATTTGAGGAAGGCAGATGCATCATCACAGATGCAATATGCAAACGAATTTCCTATTTATTATTCTACTGCAATGGGGGTTTAACTCTCCTCTTTCCATGTCTATTAGTAAACAAAATGCTTCTGGAAAAATGGCAAAACCTTCAGTGTTTACTGGGCCTAAGCATATTATTCCTGCCTCTCCCACAAGCTATGTCATTCCAATGAACTGTATACACGCTGTTTGTCAAAAACAATTATAGCACTTGTTTTGAATATATTTGTAATTGTTAAAATGAGGATGTTCCCGTTGAAATCCTGATAGTGACACTGAACATTGTTTTTCTTCCTTCAGTGTTTTGCAGGAATTCTCCTTAACTTCACACATATGTGATAGGTTACCTCCTACTGTCTTCAGTTAGACCCTCCATATAGTCCTGGTGGTCAACACTGGATTTCTCCTGTTTCTCATGAGAAGACATTACTAACCACAAGCCTCTCTGTTCTGAGAGGCTTCGTTTTGGAGGCTGTATCACTCGCTGTTGGTCACTGTTAGGTAACCTCAGACTGCCCAGTCCCAGTACCTTCGGGATTTTAGTCTGTTCAATTTCTGTTGACCTTGGTGGGAGTTGAAGACACTCTGACAGTCATAAGACTGGAGGCAGACTGCATTGGCAGTCTGTACAGTATTCTCTGTACCATCTGATTTGAGCATTTAAAGTCCAGGATCCTGAATGTTTTGATATTTAAAGTCAATGAACTGTTTTGCTAAACGTATATTAGCTTCCTTTATTTTTTGTTCTTTAAGAAAAGTTTTGAATTAATTTTCAGTTCTTGTCCTGACACACAATGATTCTAAGAATCCGTCTCTATAGGGTGCAGATTCTGACAGAAGTAGATGTATTGAAATCTTAGATACCAGCATAGGATAGCTTTAGCAGGCACTCTGAGATCTGTTTTGCCTGGTATTTGGTAAATACATCATATTAACATTCAGGATAAAGAAAGAAAAAGCAAAAACAGAGTATGAAGAAATGTAGAGCAAAACATTTTTTTTTCCTTTGAAAGGGATTGGCTTTTAATGAGTTTTGTTAACTAGTGGATGGATGGAACTGAAGCAAAACGTATAGTCCACATGGAGGAATGCTGGGGGTCAGTAGGCTGTGGGGGTTAGCGAAACACCGTGATACAGTAATCTACAGCATATAAGTTGATTTAAAGGAAACATCCTTATTCCTTCTTAGTGTGGTGTGATGGAAGTATAATGAAGTGATTGCATTCCACCCTTCAATCACCCTGTTAAGCAATTCAGTAACATTTCATATCTCCTTTCTGCACTGATGTGCACTTGATTTCAAGTCCCTGTAAAATACTGCTTTTTTGCTATATTCTTCACTCTAGGCATTGGACCAAGAAAAGCGTATTTAAAGTAATTTTAAGAGAAAGGATAATTTCCAAATAACATTCTGTGAAGAATTATAAACTTTATGATCTATACCGAGATGTTTCATTTAGTTGATGACATACCTATTAAAGTTTCTCATATAGAAGAAATACCATTTTCTGAGAGCCTTTCCCGGGTGAAGATGTCTTGAAGATGTATTTAAAATAGATATAAATATGTTTGAAAGATGTAATTCCAACCAAGGTCAGTAATTGAACAACACTTCGTGCAGAAGAACTTGATACTGCATGTATTTACAGCATTCTCCATATGAATTGTATAGACTTTGGGGCAGATTATATCCTTTGCTGTCCTAATGCAATTCTCACTGGTGAGTTGGTAGCACATGGACTCATGACTTTGATCCATTATGCAACTTCGATTTCCTGCTTATCTGACAGAAACAATAGTTTTAGAGAGTAATGTTTACTGTTATTTTAGAAAAATGGGGCATAGTGCCTGATGAGTGCATATACATCAGCAAGTCACAACCATATTGCCCTTCCTAATTGTTCAAGTAGGAGGTGAAGTGATTGAAGAAATTTTCCCAGGGACCAAAACGTCATGACAGATTGGAAACTGCTGGAGTAGAATAAGCACATTTCTGTGCCTCTGACACAATACAACTTGTCTTTGCACATCTATTTAAAAAATACTCCTCTCTTTTTTTTTTCCTTTTCTTTGGTATATGGCTAGACAGCACACATTTATTCCAATGGTTCAGATATTATGGAATTTCACAGAGGTACCCATTCAGTTACTTTCCAGTGTGACACTCAAGAAAATGGAAATATAGTTGCCTCTGTAAAACACACAGTCTACACAACAACTAATAAGCTCATAGAGACACTGATGACAATCTTCTAGTGATATGTCCTTGTGTTTTTTATGTAGTACTCAATCTTCATAAGACTGCATGTCAATGGGAGTATATAGGCAGGAGCTTGTGTGCTGTGGTAATGACAGTCATGAAATGCAGGCCAGTAAAAGAGACATAAAAGGAAATGACAGAATAGAAATGAAGAGGTTCCTTGCGGTGAGAATGAGTATTTTCTTTATTCCTTGTAAAAATTCAAGCTAAAATAAGCAGTAGTTTCTATTACCTGCTTATTTTTTACTGCAGCAAGGTTGGTTAACAGATTTCCTTTTACCTAAGTCTGGTAGCACAGGTTCTGCAGTTGTCTCCTTTGCACTTCAATACTGAAGCAGGAAAGCAAAATTTTTGAGTTTTTCTCTTAGTCACCATCTGGAATTTGCTTATACACAATGGATCTAGCAAAGTTTAACATCAAAAAGAATACATTGTAGAACAGTTTTCTAGTACTGCCTTTCTCAGCTCGTATGCTAATGGGATTTTTGCTGACTTTATGAGGAAGGTAGCAGTGTGCTGATTTTCTCAAACCGGAACAGCTACACAGAAACTCCATCTTTCCTAATCAGAGAAACCATGAAAATATCATGCTCATCAAAATTCATTTTTTTCCTGAAATGATGTAGATTTAGGTCTTATGCAAAATTATGGCAGAATAGAAAGAAAGAGATCCTTTGAGATACCCCTCCCCATGTTTCTCCCCTACATATTGTTTACTTCAATAAAACTGGCCTGGGAATCCTGCTTTATTTCCCTTCTTTTTGATAAGATTTCTTGTATCTCTGTGGAGGTCCTTTCTGCCATTGTACAGTAGTGTGAAATTTGTTCATTCAGTTTCTAAACCTATCTGACAGTCACAAATGACCCAGAGCTTTTTTCCCCCCTTTTGTCCCACTATTCAGTCTCTACATGCCTCTTTGTACAGTGGAAGGTGCCTTTCTTGACACCTGAATTAGCAGAACACATAATCTCTTTTAGGTTTAAGCATGAAAATGGTCTCTTTAACTTGAGTTTGTGAGTCATCAATACGATGACTCACTTGTGTGTGTTTAAGCTGTGACTGAGAAGTGTTGGTGGAAAGCGGTCAGATGAAACCACCCCACAGACCCATTGAGAAGTTCTTACAAGGACTGAGATTTATTGACTCAGACAATATTTACAACTATACAGAAATCTGATAAACATCAGCTCTAAGGTCTATTAAGTAGCTTAAAAGGAATGGATTCACAGAACACAGAATCACTGAATATGCTGAGTTGGAAGGGGACCCACAAGCATCATCAAGTCCAACTCCTGGCCCTGCACAGGACCATCCCCAAAAGTCACACCATGTGCCTGAGAGTAGCATCCAAATGCTTCTTGAACTCTCTCAGGCTTGGTGCTGTGACCACTTCCATGGGGAGCCTGTTCCAGTGCCCAACCACCCTCTGGGTGAAGAATCTCTTTCTAATATCCAACCTAAACCTCCCCTGCCACAGCTTCAGGCCATTCCTTCAGGTCCTGTCACTGGTCACCTCAGAGAAGAGATCAGGATTATTCTGCTTAGTGCCAGATCAGTGTCCTTTAGCTTTATACAGAGGTGTGTAGATAGAAAAGGAGATTCTGGTCTTTGCTTCCCCAGGAATGACATTGTTTGGACATTAAAACTTGTTAACTTCTAATTAGGTACAATGAAGAAGTTATCAGCTGAAGTTTTGGTTGAGAATGTACTGGGACTTTCAATGTACAGATCTAATTTTTCTCTCTGAGTCTAGCCAGATCAGAAGATGGTATTTACTTTTCCAACAGGATCAGGAGGAAATGAGAAAGATCCTTCTGACAGCATCAGTGGATGCAACAAGAGCCCCTGTGATCAGATGCAATTCTTCATAACTGCTGCCTTGCGTTTTGCAGAGCTGCTTTGTTCTCTGAAAGCATGGCTTGCTGGGTTGTTCAGACTCTAGAAAGGGATAGCATTTCTGCCCGTGGTACAATGTTGCCTTGCCTAATTCCTCATTAAAAGATTTTTTGAAATGGGGGTTGGGGAATTTGAGACAAGTTTACCATACCCATCAAGCAAATTCGTTTCTGTACCTATTCCAGAAAATCTAAGTATTTCTGTTGAGAGAACATATCTTCCTTTGCCATTTGCCTATCTGCTCTCCAATCCAAAACGTAAAGAAAGGCAGAATCACAAAATCTGTATCAGAAATGGGACAAAAATCTACCCTTTCAGGTAATCTAAAGGATTGAGCTGGATTTTTTTCAGCATACAAAACTGGCCACAGAGATTTCTAATCAGTACAAGCTGGGCTGACCCTGGCTGAGTCACTCAGAGCTGACATGACCCATCTGTGTCTGGCATGGGCAGCCCCTGGCCTTCCTCACAGGGTCTGCCCTGCAGTATGCCTGCCTGAGCCCTGGCAACTGGTACAGCACTGTCTGTGGGGAGGGGGGCTCATACAGATTTTGCGAGGTGTCTTGGAACCACCCAAAATGGACAAATCAGTTTTAGTCAGGAAAAGAACACGTTCTCTCTATTACCTCCTAATTATTTTTTTTTTTAAAAAATCAAACTGAGACTATTCTGACCATCTCTCTGCCTCACATAAATCAAAATGCTTAATTTTGTATATTTTGTATATTTTGTGTTTTTCATCACCTAGATCGTTCCTCTCACTATTCTATGGAGATACATTTCCTCATTCCAGAGCTACAGGATGGGACAGGGGAAGTGGAAATCTCTTTGCTCTGTGGCTGACCTTTCTTCTTGGTACTTTCCTAGAGAGAAGATCTCGAAGGCCTCAACAGAGCTAAAAATTATCAATGCCACTGATAAAGAGTGGCTGTCTCATCCTCCCCCCTCCTTCCAGTGCTCTGATGTTTTACCCACTGGAGCAGCAGTGGCCAGATTCAGCAACACCGCCTGCAATCTTGGCACCAAAGCCACCACTTGAAAATAGAGTGTGACACTTTGTGCTTCAGGCTTTGAAGTTTTGGAGGTGGGAGAGAGGTAGAGAAAAGATATTGCAAAAGGTCGGGTAAAACCTTACAGGAATTTATGTAGATTTTCCATGTGTCAAAACTTTGTATGAGTCATTTTTAAATCTATGCATGGAGAATTTTCACGTGTCCTTTACCTGTGATCACTGTGCTCCTCAGTGACCTTTGGATGAACAGGCATAATGATCTTTTTGCATAAGTGAGTGGTCTTTGGTAATTTGTCTCTTCTTTTCAGAGCTGTTCAGACCTAGAGTTTCTCCTTGTCTTTTATAGCAAGAAAAATGTAATGGAAAAAGAAAAATTATCTTCGTCAGAAATTATTGGGATTCCTGTGAAGGAAATCTCATTTTTTAATGACTGACATTTCTAAATGTCCTTCTTACTAAACCACAATCCTGAAATACTGAAGGGTGTTTTACACTCCCATCTTTTTTGTTGTTTAGTGCTTTGTGAAAACTTTAAAGCTGGAAGGGGGTTTGTTCATATTTACTAATAATAGTCCTGTCAGGAGGGAGGACTCTGCAAGAGAGGAATGCAAAAGCAGAGAACAACTCTCATTAGGATGCTATGTGAAGGGTGTCAGCCTACTGAGATCCCGGCTGTGCTCCATGAACCACTGAATATGCTGAGCACAATACCCACAAGCATCATCAAGTCCAACTCCTGGCCCTGCACAGGACCATCCCCAAAAGTCACACCATGTGCCTGAGAGTAGCATCCAAATGCTTCTTGAACTCTCTCAGGCTTGGTGCTGTGACCACTTCCATGGGGAGCCTGTTCCAGTGCCCAACCACCCTCTGGGTGAAGAACCTCTTTCTAATATCCAACCTAAACCTCCCCTGCTACAGCTTCAGGCCATTCCTTCAGGTCCTGTCACTGGTTACCACAGAGAAGAGATCAGTGCCTGCCCCTCCTCTTCCCCTCACAAGGAAGTTGTAGACTGCTATGAGGTCTCCCCTTAGTCTCCTCTTCTCCAGGCTGAACAGACCAAGTGACCTCAGCCGCTCCTCATAAGGCTTCCCCTCAAGGCCCTTCCCCATCTTTGTTGAGCGAGAGGGCAAACTGGGGTGTGCATCAGTGGCACTTCTATAGAGAAGATGGAGGCAATAGCATTTCTCTGTCTCAGGGGCCATTGTAGCCCACATTTCTTTTAAGTTCATTTCCTGCTGATGACTTCAGTGCCAAAGCTTCCTTGAGACAGAAAAGGCCTGTCTCTGTAACTGGCTGCTGTACCAACATGTAATGAGCATAGCCATATTGTCCTTGCATTTTCACAGAAATGAAATAGGGAATCCCAGTACCCAGGGTTAACAGCTTGGATCATCTCTGTGTGTATATGTAATCCTGCTCTCTCCCATTAGCATATATCCACCCATTTTTAAATATATATAAAGCCACAGAAAAAGGCTTATAGATAATCTAGAAGGGAAACAAAAAATCTATGCATCACCATTATATTGAGAGGAAAACCCACCAATCTTATTCCTCTTGCCAAACTGATACTTATTTTCTGGATCTGAAAACTGGTGGAAAGAACTCCTGTTGGCTGCTCGACTGTATAAACAACTGGTTGAATATCTACTTGTAGATGGAGCACCACTGTACAGTCCACATCATGATCTAGGAGGAATTCCAGCTTCATGAAAAACTTGGGGAAGAGGAAGATGAAGAGGAATTGCATTTAACAGCATTCTTTTTTTAGTAAACATGAACAAAAATAATGAACAGCTAAAGTGAATATCCTAAGTTCTGGGTAAAGTTGAAGGCAATCTGCTTGCAACTGTGAGATACACAGTCAATTTATTTTTTGTTTGTCGAACTGTAGAAAATTTCCAGTGGAGTGCATAAAATTTATTCGGAGGGGGGGGATTTCATGTAATTGTGTAATGTAGAGAAGAATGGTTTTTTTCATCTTTCTTTATAGTAAAGTAGTCCGCAGATCTCTAGTGGGCTGTAGACTTCAAGCTGAAAGTCATTGAACTAGACTTTGCATGTTTCAGAAGAAGATTTTTCTTTCTATATTACTAAGCTAAGTAGATTTTTTTGAAGTTGATGTAAGTTGTCCCAGTTAGTTAAAGCAGCAGGGAGCAGTTCATCACTGTGTGGGTGTAA
>VZRE01014259.1:385150-527505 GCA_013396775.1 Cephalopterus ornatus | reverse complement strand
TTTAACGTTATGACTTAGATTAGTACAAGCAGTCCCAGCTTGTAGCAGCTTGTGTTAACTTCCGTCACCAGTACCAAGACAAAAGTCCGTGCTCGGGAATGGGCTCGTAGTCCATGGTGTTCAGGGAGCTGTGCCTCCCTAAATCCTTCCTTACACTAACAGGACCCTGTGCTGATGTCGTGTGATATTCCTGGGAGATGACCCTGCTGCAGTAGTGGCTGCCATGAGGGGTCTGGTAGACCCTCTTACCTCAGAGTGATTTTTGAGGAAGCTCTTGGTTCAGCTGCTTTTGAAAACAGGAGCAGCTGAAAAACTCCTGCACAGGTGGAGTCAGGGTGGCTCAACACATCTTTAAGGTGTGTCAAGGTCTGGGCCAGTGCAGCAGGCGTTGGACTGAACCCAAGTTAAAAATGCTCATGGATACAGGCGCATGTTCTCAATGGAGCTGCCCACAGCTTGGGAAGAAGAGTTTGTTTTGTCCTGGTATCACATGCTCCCAGCCTGCTTTCCCTGAGAAAGACTTAACTCAGTTTCTCGTTTGAGTTTTTCTGTATAATCCATAAATCACAGAAATTTTGTTGACTAGGACTTTTCTATTTCCAGTAAAACTGGTTTAATTCAAATTGTGGGGACTTCTGCAGTATTAGATGTGTCACATAGCAGAGGACAGTAACATCCTGGAAGTGTTGTGCCATAGTATTTGCCCCAGGGTTTGGATCAATGAACAGATGTGAATTTCCTGAAATCTCAGAAATCACCAAAGTACATTTTATAAAACCCAGACCTTGTGACCCATTTACTCCAGAGCAAAACTTCTAAGGTCCCTGATATTTCTTTCTGCTCAGCTGTTCAGCATACATGTACTCAATAGAGGTCCTTAAAGCAGTTTATTGCCTCGGTTTTGAAACTTCATGTATTAATACAAGACCTTTGGAGCAGAAATACGAATTAAATAAAAGGCTGATAAGGCTGGAGATATCCAGCAATGATGCTGCTTCTTCCTTTTAGAGGTTTCTATTCATCTCAGACATGATAGTCTAGTCTTTGACTGAGACAAGAGCGTTACCTGGACAGTTTCCGGTTGTGTTAATGGGAGCTGTGAAAATCCTGTGCATAGCAGCAGGAGAAATGGCCCCTTTTTCAAAGGAAATGTTTTTGGTTGCTCCTTAGTGCATTACAATAACCAGCCACCAGACTTAATTGCTTTTTGTACCACTTTCCCTCCCCTCCTCATATCTTTATCTCTTCATGCCATAAAAATACTGCGTTTTAAAATGAAATCAGGGAGACAGAAAACAGGAGAGACATGTTTTGCATAAAAGAAGAAACATGTGTTAGGAATAAAGGCTGGAAATGGGCAAACATATTGAAGACATACATGCCTTCCATCTCCCCCTGTGCAGCCTTGCAGGGAAGCAGCTGTGAAGCACATCTCGCGTCTCTCCTTGCTGGGAGGGGGCTTGGTTATTTCTGCAAAATCAACCAGCCGTCCTCCCAGGAGAGGGGTCAGGCAGATTTGGAGCAAATTGGGAAGTTTTTCCACCTTGGGCTGTTTCATGTGGATGTGAACGTGTTCTGGTACTTGTACTGCAGCTGAACACGCTGCTGGCACAGGAAGGTGAAATTCGTCTGGCAGAGCCAGAGATGACTCTGGATGGTTTTTAAAGGGAGTGAGTTGTTCTCATTGCTCCTGGGAAAGAGAGAGGCATGGATTAATCACGTTCATCCTCCGTGACAATCCTGCTTAGGACATTCAGTGTATGCTTGTACTACAATCAGATGTGGGTCAATTTAAATGAACTGTGGCTGGCACGGGTAATCCAGCATGGATTATACAACTTTCCCATGCAAATGTTCATTTGACTGACTTACAAAAACCTTTCTACTGCTGCTGACCTGCTCCCCTCACCTGAGCTGGGATCTCAAGCTGTGCCTGTGCTGTCCTGCAGGGATGCCAGGGCAGGCAGAGCTGAAGAATGAAGGGCTTTCAGGGAGCCTGACTCCACCTGGGCTGCTCCTTCTTTTCTTCTTTGCCAAGAAAAATAAAAACATATTCTCCCCACCAACTCCTTTAAAAGGCTGAGGGGGAAACTACAGAAATATTTTAAGTGCTTGTTGTTTTTCCTAAGGGGACAAAAATGCAATGTGGTTTCATTCTAGCCATGCAAATATTTATGCGAGCAAGAGAGAAGCAAGATCAGAGAGAATAACTGGGTTTGGTTGTGACACAAGCTTTGGTGCCAGAGATGTGGATTTACTCTTGGCCCTGCCAGAGCTTGCCTGTGTAACCTTCAACCAGCCACGTTCACCTCTGTGCCCACAGCTCCCATCTGCTGCAGCTGATGAGAATTCTTTTTTTTTTTTTTTTGGTATTAGCTGCATGGAGTTGGGACAGCTTTGGGGTAAAAAGGAGCTTTTCAACTCAACATGAAGATCTAAGCACTTAGGTGATGTAGTAATAGTGGAAAATTATGGCAATTTGAGCTCAGGAGGGTACCTCCAAAATTTGTACAGTACCGTGCACACTGTGTTGGGTTTGCTGGAGTCTGCTCCGTGCTGCTGTAACACAAACAATGGTCTGCATTCAGTAAGTAGCTCCTCAAATTTCCTGTGGATATCCCCAGCAAATCTGTATTTAAATAAGCAATAGTTTCTTAATCCTGGACTGCAAGTTGCTGGGGCAATTTGTACTCAAGGTGAATGCTGAGGTTAGGGAGATGTTGAGATGTATAAAAGAAGCTTGCCATCAAAATTGTTTCCAGCTGTTTTCATTATGCCCCACTCCTGCAGAATAAACCAAACATTTTAGCTTTCAGCTATTTCCTTCTGGACTCTGTAAAGCTACCTGTTCTCAAAAGCATTATTTGGTGTCTTTAAGTGCTTTAGTCTGATGTTTTTACAGTTGTATTCAGCCAGTCAAGAAAAATGCCTCTAAATAGATAGGAAAGGCAGCTGAAAAGATGGAAAGGCAGTTTGATTAAATGAAAATATCCATTCAGTTTGAGTTGTTGAAAGCATAAAAATATTTTGGTAATACATTTTGGATACGCTAGAATTACTTGACAGTCTTTTCTTCCAGATCTCCCCTGCTAAAATGTCCAGGGCCATAGAACTTAGTAAATAATACATGAGCTCATGCCCAGCTTCCTCCATATTTCTTATCATATCCAGATGGACACTTCAGCCCAAACGACTCAGAGCAAGGCTCAAACCTGTGTTGCTGGGGCTGTGGGTGACATGTCCACCCCTGGTCCAAGCAGAAATGTGTAAAAATTTGAAATCTTTCGCTAAGATAAACGTCAGTCTCGGAGGAACTAATATTTTCCTAAGTGTTTTTATGTAGAGGAGGGGTGAAGGGGCAAATTATGTCAAAAGAGCTTTAAAGACTTTTTTTTTTAACTTTTGCGCCAAACCCCGAAGCAGCTGCAGCTGCAGTAGAGGCTGCAGCCATCCTCTACCTTCTCCAGGTCTTAAAAACCAGAAAAAAATCAGATCTTTCGTTCAGAAAGGTGTCTCTCTGGTAATTGAAAAATTTATTCCCAGAAGCGGAAACATATTATGCCTTTTCTTTTTTAGTTAATCTAATTCTGTTTTGCTGTGAAGAGTGATTCTTATGTGCTAGTTGCCCAGTTGCCCAGATGTATGTGTTACCTTTAAAGAAAAGTAATTGATTTTTGGCCAAAGGGACAGGAGAAAGGTTAGGAATGTGCAACACAGTTTCTCATAACTTTGGAGGAGGCAGATGTTTCTCTTCTGTTTCCAACCTTCATTTTCTTTGCATGAAGAACTAGTTCTTTAAAACCAAATAAATATCCCTTCCAGAAGAGCATGGTTCCCACTGTTATTCTTTACATTAACTCTTTCGTAGCCAGGGCAAAGTCTAGCTTGTTGATTTTTATTGCAAAAATAAAACAAAGAGAGACTACAGTGTAATTTTTTTTTCTATAAATGGCTTCAATTATGGCTTAAGAGCTGGTCAAAAGAGCAACAACAGCAACAACAACAGACACTGACATCTGACATAATATGAATTGTCATTATTCATTCTAGGTAGTGTAAATACGACTAAAAATACTTTCTTCTTGCAATTAGGATTTCATTTAAACATTCATAATTGCAAACATAGCAGCACATATTTCATCTTTATAAAGACAGCAGAGGGGACTCGTGTATCTGCAAGAAATAACCAACAACAGCCTCCTTCTGAGGCAGGCAGAAAGGAGATATAAGCAAAGGCTGTTATTCATGGTAGAAGTGCACAGGGTGGATGTCCCCTGCCCCTGACTGACTCCTCTGTGCATATAGGACATGCCAGATGTGTCTGGGTGATGGAGGATGCCATTCACCTCCTTGGGCACTGAGACCAAACTGGCAGGTAGGCTTAGAAAAGTCTACAGCATAGAGAAAAAGTGAAAAATGTCTGATTCCAGGTTAATATCCTCCCTCTGGGGATGCCCCCGAGGCTAATGCAGCTAATTCCATGCTCTGCAGCCCCTGTTTCCCAGGGAAAAGGACTGAAATGTTTACCAGGACAGAAAGCCTGGCAGGGGAGAGTATCTGTGTGTGGCTGAGAATGGACACTTTGAGATCTCTGGGGCATACTGAAGCAAGGCCAGAGGCTGAGGGTCACTGATAAGGTAACCTTGGCCATAGTTTGTCTTCCTAGGGTCTGACTGATGAGAAATGTGGACAAAAGCCTTTGTGAAGCTCTGCTTGCCATATGTAGCTCTACGAGGCTACTGGGGAGGCTGGTCCTGTTTACTCACCAGGCCTGAGAGAGACATTTGGTTCCTAAGTTTATAAATCAACATGGTGACCCTTTTCCAGGGGATGGAAGGAGTGGCTGAGGAATTATAGAAACTTTTGTCTGAAGTGTGTTTGGCTGTGATGAGATCAGTGAACTCTAACATCTTTCTCTCATCCCTGCTCTGTGCTGGGCAGTAAGGACTTTCAAAAGTCCCCACGGGGAAATCTCAGGAGGAAAGAGAAATGTGAAAAGCAGAGACAGGTAAAAAGTGCCAAGGAAGGGTGAGACAGCAGTTGCCTCAAAGGATGTCTGTTGTAGTCAGCGAAGCAGAGCTAGTGTGCTGAAAGATGTGACATTCCTTGCATATACTGAGTTGTATTGGGAATTTGTATTAGCCAAAGCAGGACCTAGTGGTGTAGTAGTCAAGAGAAAAAGTGAATGTGGAGTCAAGGCCAAAACCACATCATCCAAGCAAGAATGGACTTGAGTGGTTCAGCCAGTTCTCCCAGACCCATGGGTTTCCCTGCCCAGGAAGACCCTTCCCAAGAAACCTGTGCTGGGTTGAGGTTAAGATGGAAGATACCAACATAGAGTCAGGAGAAAGGGGGCTTTTCACATTTAAGAATCAAGGGTGGCTCTTCAGGGCTGCCTGTGATTTATTGTTTCCATATTGTGTGAGTGGGGGGCTCTCAGCCCACCCACACTCAGCCTTTCTTTCCTATAACAAACAGAAGAACACAAAACGTGTAAGTGAGTCTCACATGTTCATACTCAGCTGGCTTCTTCTGCACCTCTCTGATCAGTACTGTCCACAGAATCATAAAATGGTTTGGGTTGGAAGGGGCCTTAAAGATCTTCTCATTCCAGCCCCCCATTTCAGCTGAAAGAGCATTTGGTAGCAAAGTCCTGGGTCTATTGGGACAGCTGGGGACATTTACGTGCCTTTGCGGAGATGTGTGGCACAATGAGACAATGTTCCCCATTCAAATGCACCTTTATCTAATCATCTTAAAGAAAGGGTTTTCACGCTGATTGTAATTTTGCAGGTTTTCAGGGTGAACACTTACAGTATTTTTCCCTTCCCTCTCACTTTTCCTCCTAGACTCTCCTAAAGGCCCAGTATTTGGTACCTGTGGAAGATCCTAGCAGTTGGATAGCAGCTGTGCTGATCCAGGGAAACCTGAAAATCAGTTGCCCCATTCTGCTCAGTGTCAGTGTTTTGCCTCCGGGACTTTCAAGTGCTCTCACCTGAATTTCTGGCATCCTCTCACTGCATGAGAACAGAGGCATTACTGTCACTTCTGGATGATATTTTTCATCGAGCCACTTGAGAGTGAAGAACCGGTTTCCTGTTTAGAGCTCAGAGAGCTCAGCCCATGCATTTCCTTGCCAAGGGTTTTGGAAAGGAGCACTTCTCATGTCCTTCCAAGCACTCTGAAGGCATCTGAGTTCACATCTGACAAATTGGTACAGATGGATCTGCCTGTTCCTGCCTGCATTCTGCCTGAATGGGGTTGGGGATCATGGCCAGATCCAGGGCTGTGGGAGAGGTTGGATTAGCACACGCATGATTTCATCCTACCAAGGTATGTGGCTTCTGTCCTGGAGCTGCTGTCCGTCCATAAAACAGACATCAGGCCTCTATTGGTTTACATCTGTCCTAAGTGAAGCCAGTTTTGAGTCCTTATACTCCAGTTCCTCACATGATTTGCAATAACCCAAGCACAAATTTTGTGTTCCTGCTCTGTTTGTTTTGAAGGCATTTCCTAAGCATTAAGTTGTGCTGCTCTGGCAGGAGAAAGAGGATAGTTACACCTGAGGATTTTGTATATGGATGTGCCTGTGTCTGTTTAAACTTGGATAATTTCTGGCAGAAAGCACTGATCCTGTACAAACACTAATCCACACAAGCCAGTGTGAGGTATCTACGCACGTGTTAAACCAGAGTTTAACAGCTTACACAGGGATGTCTTCCAAGTGCTTTGTAAGGCAATACAACCACGAAGGGAAGCTGAAAAGGTGCCTGGTTTCGGGTTTGTTTTACACTCTGAGTCTTTCCAGATCACATGTTTCTAAGGCCCAGAGCAATATACTGAAATGCTCTACATGACCTGTTCTGAAAGAGGGGAGGGGGTCTGGCTCCTCAGAGCTGCTATCAAGAGCCAGTACTCCGCAATCTTACCATCTAAAGCGTTCCATCTGCTATTATATCATATGTATTTGACCCTTCTGTGAGGCAGAGACAGCTTCCATTGGCCTTCAGACTCCAGGAAAATTTCTGTGGAATTGAACTGAAATTCTGATAAACCTTTGGGTGTTGCCATAACCTAAGCAAAAAAGGACATCCTTCCTGCTCCAACAGCAAGGAGGAACACTTAAAGTATTTTCTAGCAGTCACTTCTGTACAACTCCACCAGTTTAGTTTAGTTTCATCCTAAAGAATATTTTTATTTCGGACAGTAGTACAGATGCTGGTTGTTCTGGAACTGGAGGAATCTCTTTAGCATATAAATACCTTATTAAACCTTAGCACACATCTCCTAGCAGGCAAAAAGTCCATGCCCTAAGATCTGAAAAAGCATTCTGTTGTGGGGGGAAGGATATTATATTCAATATATCATATGGAACTATTTATCAGCAATCACTTCTTTAATTTTTCCACAGTCTTCAGTTTCAAAGCACATTTTGAAGTGACTAAAGTTTGCACAGAGCAGTTTATTTAAAAAATTATTTTAGGAAAATTACCTCAGGGTTGATTGTGTATTTATGAAGGGCTTCTCTTTTTTTAAAATATTAACATAATGTAAGAAAATTACTTTATTAAGAACAGTGGAAAAATGTGTAGAGAAACAGAAAAGATTTTGCAGCAGACAGTCTGTAATGGGAAAAGTTTTACTTGTCGTGCAGTCACAAATGGCAAAGTCAGTGGAAAGACCTTGATTTCAATGGGCTTTGGATTAGGCTTGTTACCAGTGTGGGATTGTTCACTGCAGAACCTTGAGCTCTTTCTGGTTATAGCTACATCATCCTCAGTGAATGTATTTTGATTTCTCTGTTTTTCTCTCTTGCTATTATAAGTGATTATTTTTATTAACTTCATTAATCTACTTCATTCTCCTTGCTTGCTGCCTTAACCTGAATCCTGTCCTGATCTTCAGTAAAAACCGAAATTATCATGCTTGTAATTCAAACAAATTAATGTTTTTTACTTTGCAATAATTGTTGCCTGATCTCTTGTAAATCCACACTGGCCACTTTGTGGTCCTGACATTGTTCCTTCCTGGAACAACTCTGGTCTGCTGCAGTTTAATTATGGTGTCTTTCAGTACACAACACAGCATGGTGCTTATAGTGATGACTTAGTGATTTTCTAAATCATGAAATAAATCTGATTGTGAGTATTTGGAATGTGGTTTACAATCAACTGGATTATGACTTTTCCCAGTGTGGTCAGTCTTTCTCTGGTGAGCCCAGAGGTTGGAGTAGAACTAGATTTTTGCTGTGGATTGTTGTGGGCTTTATAGTTGTTTTTGTTTAAATGAAGCTCAGTGTTTTTCAGGTACTTGGCATCTATCCGAACCATGCTGGTACTCCATGGGTTTAGCTTGGGACCTCCAGCGATGAGCTCAAATGTGAAGTTTGCATGAGCTGTACGGGCAGAGGCCATGCTCCTGGAAGGTAGGGTTCATGTCATGGTCTCAGCACAGTGCTGTAGGAATCCTTCTGATTGCCCTTGGAGCCAGGAAGGGAGCAGGGAAGAGGTGACTGCTCAGGTCAGCACATGCAGGGCTGGAGGTGCAGGTTGGAGCCCTGGACATGCTGGGATGTCAAGGTGCAGTTTGGATTCCCTATAAACAGACAGGATTCTTTCCCAGGCATCCACAACTGATGAAAGGAAAATTGTTTTCAGTGACTTGGAATGGATTAAGTAGACAAAATATGAATGTTTGAATAAAGTAGTAGCCACAGCTCTTGTGTAGACAGTAAACAATGGTTTATTGACAGTAAACTCTTGCTCTTATGGTAAAAAGTCTTAAATCACTTATTTCCTGAAAGGCTCAGGCAGGGTGTCTTTGGTCACTCACACATGTTTTGTACTTTATCTCAAATCAAAACATCCTGATTTCCAGTCTCTGGAACACATTACTGGTCCATGCTTCCCTTGTTTGAATAAAAGGTGGCAAACCCAGCTGTGCACTCGTCCAGGATCCAGGCTGTTTAAAGTAGCATCTATGAGTTAAGAAAACGTTGTGAATAGATGAGACCCTAGGATTTGTGCAGCAGAAAACAGCCCTGGACTTGGCTTGACAAAAGGCAGTTGTGCTGTTGGATATCTCTTCTTAGTCTCTTTCCACTTACACTTTGATGTGATTGCTGTGAAGGAATAGAGTGTTTTGTCTCTCCACCTGATCTCTACCTGCCCCAGGCTTGAGTACACAGATGTATCAGTACTCACTCTCTGCTCTGATACTGTCAAAATGAGTCAGAAAAAATCAAGCCACTAGGAATAGTTGAGGGATCTGCTTGTTTTGGCAGGCAGCACTGGCTTTAAGAGTGATTGCACCATCACTTGTGCTGACTGGTGTGATGAGAAGGCGGGGGAATAACCAGGGATATACTGAGAATAAACCCAGGCACACAGAACTCACTTGCTTCTACCCCTGCAGAGACAGATGTGTGAAGGAGACAGACATGGGCTGTGGGCACACTGGATGCTCCCTGGAGTGGGTGATGTTTGCTCTGTGGTACCCGGCCATGTGCTGACTCCTGCTACCTGTGCACAGGTGGCACATCCATCTTCCACAGCAGAGCAAAATGACCTAAATTACTTTCCCTGGGCTGCGAAGACATGCTCATCAGCCCTTCTTGGCATAAGGTTCATTCAGGACAACATGCTCATGTGTGAGGCAGTGTTGGGTGGCTCCAGCGCAGTTGCTGTGCAGAGATGGAGCTCCACTCTGAGCCCATTTGTTAGGAGGAGAGCACAGGACAGAGGTGGGGAGCTGGAGGGCTGGACTGGGCCGGCAAAAAGAGATGTGCAGTGGGGAAAACGGGGAAGGGAGCAGAGACTGTTGGGGCTGCCTTAGCTCTTCCTGTCTGGAATGAACCTCTTCATCAAGGCTGGGCTGGTTGGGGCTCTGAGTAAACCAGTCTAGTGCAAGGTTCCCTGCCCATGGCAGGGAGAGTTGGAACTAGATAGTCTTTAAAGTCCCCAAACCATTCTGAGATTCTGTGATTCTATGATCAAAGTATTGTCAGTGGTCCTGAATAGCCCAAAGTCTTGACTGGTCATTTCCAAAATCTCTCCTGCAGCTCTCTTGCATTCAAAGGACTTAAACCTGTGATCCTTCCAGATTTCTTTTCTAGTGAGGGACTCGCTGTGACCCTCTCTCAAGGGCTCTGGCCTCAGGAGGTGAAGATTGCTGAGCATTATGTCAGCTGTATCCAAAGTGGTTTTTGTTTAATGGTCTCCGCTGCTGTTTATATTTTCTAATGTGCTGCGGCTGGTGTTTGTTGCCATTGAAACTTCATTTGTTTGGAGGATCTTTTCAACAAACTGAAATCCAATAAATCATGAGAAAAATATTTATTATTTCAACTGGATAAGAAGGAGAGGGGGGAGTCAGCAAATTTAAATTCCTTCAGCACCATGTTAAATGGAGACCATGGGGGCATTTGCCACAGGATTTAGTCCCCACAACAATTAGTTTGCTGGACAGGACCAGCTGAGTGACAGCTTCACATTTGGAAGCAGAAGTGGAGCTGAAATACTGTGACTACTCCAGCTTTATCCTGTCTGCCCATGTAATCACATCCACAGATGATGGTAGTGAGCTCAGGGTTTCTGGATTAAAACTGTCAAAAACACAAGCCTCTAATGCCTGAGTTAGAAATCCTGGGCCAGAAAACTGGTCCCACTTCTGCTGGTGGCAAAGCTGCTATTGTCTGAGGTCAGGATTTCACTCCAGGTCTGTTTTAGTTCACAGACAGTAGCAGACTCCAAACTTCATCCTGCTGTAGGGTATGTTACACCAGCTTGTGGTGGGATAAATAACGTGGAGATCTGGAGCAGAATGTGGAAAATGTCCTCACAAGCATCATTACATTAGAGCTGTGTGGCTTTATTTATTTGTTTAATAGTGAACTCAATTAAAAAAAAAGGGTGGGATTTAGGGCTGTTCATGTACTTTTGTGTTCAGCCAATAGCTTTGGCTGAAAACACAGAGAGAAATATGGGAAAGTTGGACTGTGATTTCAGCATTTCAACTAGAGGACACATTGCCTATTCACTTGGAAATTATGTTTAATTTTACAATGTGACATACTTTTCAATGCCAGAAATAAAATTTAAAAAATTGCTTTTGGACTGACCGGAACAGAAGTAACTTCGGGATCTGTCCATGGGACTACTGCAAAATCTTTGCATTGTCCAGTTAAGCTCAGAACAGGTGTGAAGTGTGAACCCAAATGTTTGGGAAATGTAGCAGGCTCCATGCTCAATGCAGGCTCAATGCATATATTTAGTATTTCAGTGGAGAACTGGCATGTGTGTGTGTATAACTATGACAGAATCTGTCTTTTCAGTAAGGAAGATGCCCTTCTGCACCTGTAAGCCAAACCCTGGCTGAAAGCAGCTCAAAAATATTCATGCAAAGATTTGGCCTCAAAATTTTACATTAAATCCAGTTTCCTCATCCTGCATGATAACTTCTACCCCACAAAGCCCCCAAATTCATCTCCTTCAGTATTAAAGCCTCTAGATGGTCCTATAATAACATAAACATGTAGGATCCTAGGTACAATAAGTTAGTGTCCCATCTGTCAAAAACAGGACGTGCAGCAACCCTTCCCAGTGAGTCATCTGTTCAGCATTCTCAAGTCTTTGAGACCTCTGCACTCACCAGGGAGCTCTGACATTTACCAGTGTTATCTTTCTTATTTCAGTTTTGGCACCTTCTTCCTTTCCTCAGAGACCGTACTGGGCAAAAAACACATGAAATGAGCAGCAGACATCATCGCTCACTTTTCTGAAAGGTTACTGAGCTTGAGTGTATTGTTTGGCCTCAGATGGTGGTAACTTCACCAGAAAAACAAAAATCCCACTTTACAATGAAGAAGTCATTAACTGGGCAGAGTTTTACGTGAAGGATCCGTTTGTTGAAAGGGAAGAGTAATCCTTATTCATAGTGACTTTTGGGATGACTAAATCCTCAATAAGCAGATTAGAAAATGTTATGAAATGCTTTTCTTACTGTTATTTACTGTGAATCAGCAATAAAGCAGGCACCCCTTTGGCAGCATTCCCACTGAGGCCAATGAAGCTGAGGTTTCATCCCTGGAAGTCCTGCTCCGCAGGAGGTGCTCTCTGTCAGTCTGTGTCCAGATTTCTGCGAGCAGTTGTGAGTCTACTTACAGTGTTTCATAATACAGGAACAAAGGGGTTATTCAACAAAAATGAAGGAGGCAGAGATTTAAAGCAGATGAGAGTAAATGCTCACTGCACAATAATGTCAACACCTGGCGTTTTATTGTCGGTAGACGTCACAGTACTTTACAAGAGTGGTCAGTGCCAGTATCTCTGTTTAACAAAGAGACAAAGAAAGATAATGGTACCTGTTCAAGGTCACCAAACAGACAATGCCAGAGTGGAAAATAGCCTCCTAAACTATGCAGGGGCTTCTGGTTAAAATCAAATTACTCTTATGCTACAGAGCTCACTGCTCCAGGTCAACACAACGCCGAGAATTCAGTGGCATGGACTGTTTATGTGGAGAACAAGCACATAGCACTGGGAAGATGTAAAAAGAATTCAGGTCAGATAGCAGCCTATCTTTTTGTAGTAATCTGTCTCATGCCAGAGAACAGAAGACTTTGGCTGGATGACATGTTTCATTTTAACGCTAATGCAGAGTGCAGAGCTGGCTTCTGGCAGTCAGGGTTGTCTTGAAAACCCTGCTGACTGCCCCAGGTATTTGGTGGTCCTTGTAGGTAGAGGGCTGTCATTTTGGAAATCTACCCTGTCCGAGGTGAGCAAAGGTGGTTTTGGTTGTCACCAGAGATATTCCCATATAATGATAAAAATTTTCCCACTTTTCCTGGAGTTATTAAAAAATAGGCAACGAGGCCTAAGCTGAACATTCTTGTGAGGCTTCAGGGTTTACCCAAAAAGTCAGGCAGGACTCAAGGATCCTTGCACCTCCACACTAGGTCTGGTGTTGTCCTTTCGAATGCATTCCAGGAGGCTTTTGTCAAACCCATAGTGAGTGCAGCTGGCTAAGCTGAAGGTGAGAGGGTCGTGCACCCTCTCAGACAACTCATCTTCCTGTGTTCTTGGGTAGTCACATATTGAGAGTGAAGCACATTCTTCAGCTGAACTACCATCCCTCCTTTACCCTTCTCCAAGGAGAGTCCCCAGCAGCCCATTAACCCTTTCCAGACTTGCATGGGTTCACACATGTGCTTTTAAGTGGCATAATTCTTGGCAAGAGAGGCAACCTTAATATTGCTGTTGGACCTATGAGCATGTCTGTTGTTCATCATGTGTGAATTAAATGGACGACCCCGAGCTAGAAAGAGAGAAACTAATGATTGCCATATTGTTTCCAGCAGTTGTCAAGCAATAGAAGCTGTTTGAACTTTCCCCTAAAGATGCTTCTGCCTCTTGCAGTGATTTTAAAATCTTGTGTTTCTACCCTTTTCAAGGTGATTAATATTGTAATGATGCCTTTGCTACCTTCCCCTCCCCAGGGGAGTGAGCGTGCAGGGGGGAGGGAGGTAGGACAGGGAGAAGGAACTTTCCAAAACTAACTCCATGTGCAGCAGTAAAAGGCATGATAGCTGCTTCTTTTCCTCTCTCCTCTAGTTTCCAGCAAATTCCCATGTGTTTTCAGGTATTTCATTATGTTTTGTTTTTAATTCCTCTTCAATGCACATATTGACATGTTTCTTTCTGTCTATTTCTGTCTTCCTTTACCCAGTAAAATGATCCCACTGGGAAGGCGAAGGTCCAAATAGAAGGTGGAAGGAAGGAAAGCATCCTTCCTTATTACTGAGAGCCAGACTGATTGATAGTGTGCGACTCTGAGGCAAAGACCCTCCTTGGGGTGGAGATCATAGCCTCATCCTTAACATAAGGACAGGCAAGAGGTTGAAACTAAGAATGGGGACTGCATTTGGAATGTATGAGTAATTGTGGTGGTTATCTGGCCTCTTCCCAAAAATCAGGGGAGAAATGCTGTAGCAGGCATTGTTTTCATCCTACAGGATATTTCAAGTGCTGTGTTTTGTGACTAAGGAAAGACTTCATCCCGCTACAACTGGCAATTAGAGCTGCCTATGACCAGAGATGACCTTCTTAATATTGCTTTTAAAATCTGCACCTGGGTATACCTTGCTCCACAGCCTTGAAATGGGCAGTAAGAAAAAGCAGCAGAAAAATGAGAAAATTCCTCACATTGTTTGGATTGTCAGTAATAAATATGAGGGAGTGGAAAAGGCCTTTCTTGTTGGCAGGTGACTCCATCATCTTGATATAAGATAGAAATACTTCTGAGTAAGAAGAATTAATCACAGGAATCATCCACCAAACCTCCTCAGGGATGTGTTAGAGGCCCCATCACTGCAGGCTTTCAAGATGTGATTATACAGGGTGCTAGATAGCCTTGTCTAGGCTCCCTTTCCCACCAAAGCTGGGACGGGATGATCTTTCGAAGTCTCTTTCAGCATGGGCTTTTCTGTGATTCTGTAACCATCAATGTTTTGGTGGCTGGGTGTATAGTGTTCTACTCAGAGGTGGTCAACCACTGTTGTTCAATTTTTGCCACAAGTGAATCTGTGCTCTTTGCACCTCATTCTTTTATTATCCAGTTTCCTTAAAATCTTACCTTGCACTTTTAGGGACAGTTCGGTGTTCCCTTAAGATTATCTACCTGACTGCTTGGAGAAGATCCAGGATGCTGGAGACAGGGAAAACACCTGCTGTGCTTATCTTGCCCTTAACCACAGATGAATGCAGTTCCTCCAGAAGCTTCTGAAATAATGCAGGTCCCAGAAGATCTATCATTGTGAACATTTCAGCAAGGACTTTTGTTCTTAAAATAGCAGAGAATTTTGAAATCTAACATAGGAGATAAGTCTGCTGCCTTACTGGGTTTTTAGATTTTTTAGTATCGTTATTTGATTCTGCTAATATGCATTGTAAAGATAAAACAGGTCAAGTCTCAAACACTGGGAGTCCAAGAGGAGGCAAAGATGACAGGGAGAGGTGACAGGCATCATGGAAAGAACCAGATGATGGGAGAAAGTAAGCAAAACTGATGGCAACTATAATATGGTCTCATAGCTTAGGTGGGTAAAGTGTGGGCTTGGAAAGGGTCATGAATTTCCTGGATTCACAGGAGACTGAATACAACATCACTCAAAGCCTTCCCTCCTCCAGGATGCAATTTCCTGCTCATTCTACTGACGGATCCTTTTCTGCTGTGTATATTTTTCTTTCAACCAGCTCAGCAAAAGTACTGAAAACTGGCAAGGCAGCTCACAACAGTAAAAGATCTTGAACAAATTCTTTCTTCCTTCACAGGTTGTTGAGACATACTGTAACAGAAGATTACAGATAAAAATGGCATTTTCTGTCAAAGATAGTAAAGTATTTCCACAGCTGACCAGCTGCAGTGTATGTGTCCTGGCAGGTCCTGAAACCATTATTTTTACAGATCTCTCCAGAGAACTAATTAACTTGACTACTGGCATAACTAGCATGATAACCTTGACTTGCTTACTGTAAATGAAAGAAGGGCTTGAATAAAAGCAATGGGTCAGATCATTCACCTCGGTGGCTCTATGGTACAAACCTCCTGTTACTTAAGAAAATACCTAGACCTTCTGTATATGACTCCTTACTTACCCCTGCAGACAACACAGACCCTCAAAAGACTCTCATAAATTTCCATGAGAATTGCCTATAACAGGCTGAGTTCCTGAAATCGGGAACTTAGGCTAATTCTTCCCTGAATGCACATCCAGTAGCTATATGAACCATAACTAGTTTTCGGATCTTGCATGCAGTGGAGTCATTCAGTCATGTAGCCAAGTACAGACCCTGAATTTAGGTTTGGCTTCTAGGGTATGTTGAGGCGAATTTGGACAGTGGCTCATTCCTCAGTTCACCTTTGCCCATTGTGCACGCTGCTTAGTTTTGTTGAGAATCTGCTAAAATGGTCACAAAAACCAGGCTCAGGTATGGTGCTCTTGGATGGGGCAGCAGGGTGAGACTCAAAATGTCTTTAAAGGTGATCTAAATTCTTTCAAACTGGACAGATCTAGCACAGGTGGGCAAGAATGTCAACAGGTATCCTGAAATAAGCTGTTCCTTAGCGTAAGGTGTTTGATTTGAGCCTGAACTGGAGCAATGGGAACAGAAAAAGGTGTACATGACTCATACAAAGGACTGCTCTGCAGTCCTGCTGGGTAGGCACAGCCTTCTCTACAGGGTCAACAACTAATGCATTAGCTGATGCTGGGAAAGGCTGCCACTGCAGAGATCATCCTGTCTCCTCTTTAGAGTGTTATGTGCCTCTGAGAGAGGAAACAGCAAAGATTTAGCTTGAAGGGTAGAGTGCACAGTTGTGGAGAGATGACTGCTTCAAGAACCACTTTGCTGGCTGAGGACATACCACACTGTTAGCTCTCTTGAGGGTGGAATCATGTGAGTACAGTAAAGAACAATGGTTCGATGCAGCCTTGCTGAGTCAGTCACAACTACAACAGATGCTGCACTCTGAAATCAGAAAGGCTCCTAAAGGTGTGGGGTCACTTTTACTGCTTGGCAATGTGGGCACATGGTTTATGAAAAGTGTCCCTGACCTCCCCCAAAAGCTCTGAACAGAGACAGTTCTGCTGCCATCTCTGCTTTGGGCATTAGAGGAGCAATTTGTACAGGTAGGCTGTGACTTCTCAACAGGAACCCATATAGCAGTTGTAGGGTCTGGCCTCGTGTAACTTAGGTTTGGAAAAGCGTGTCATCGTGAGCTCATCTGAAAAAGTTTCAGGTTGCCCTTGTGGAAGGCTGGATTAGCTGACCTCCAGGGGTCTCTCCTGACCCACGTTTTTTTGTGATTCTGAGATGGAATGGAAGCGAGCTCAAGACCTCTGCAGCACAGGCTACTTTTATTTCTCCTGAATGTGGATAGTAGCGTTGTGTGGATACCCAAGGGTCCTGATAGACAAGCCCTGGCAGTGATTGGAGATTTCACTCTCTTCAGCTCTTGGTCTATGTCTCTGAGAGAGGATATCATGTTTGGAGCAGCAGGGAAGGTGTGAACTAGAGCAGCTGGGTGTGCTCAAATTGATTGTTCCTGCAAACTGCACATCATGGGCCAGTCATGGCAGCCAAATGCTCAAATAATGCGAGACAGAGCTCTAACTTTATGCAGCCAAGCTTAGAAAATGAAACCAAAGTGACCTGGGCTTGCCTTGAGAATGGAAAAAGGGACGCTGCAGTCCTCTATACTGTCTGAATGCTAAACAAAGCACAATATGGCCGAGAACCCCAATGCTTACTCAGTCTCCCACCTCTGAATATCAGCTTTGAATTGGCTTTGATTTTTATTGCATATTTGTCCACAGCAGCAGTCAGAAAGTTTAAATGCTAGAATTACTGCTGTAATAAATATATCCTTCCAAACCCTTGGTATGGTTCTCCCCATTGGGAGTTTATGTAATGTACTAAGTGGTACAAAAAGTATGCAGAGAGAACATTCTGCTTCCTGGAGACTTCAGCTTGGTTTGACAGCTCACTGCTGACTCACTGTCAGGACCTGGGTTTATGCTCTGTAGTAAAGCAGTGAGGACTGATGCCTGGGAAGCACAGCCATAGACATTGCCACAAATGGATGTGAAATTCAGGCTGTTGCCTCCTGGGTGACTTTTTGCCTTGGCAGTGAAAATGCCATGGCATCCAGCCAAAGACTAGCTTGGAGCAAAGGCTGCTTTAGGTGAAGAAGCAGAAAAGACCCCAAAGTGGTCTCAAAATGCTAAAGGAAGATGAATGTTCCTTTTAGTGCTATTTTTATCCAGTATTCTAATTTTATCTAGTTCCCTTACATAACTTTCAGAGTTACAGCTGAATAAACTTTCAGAGAAAAGAAATAGTCCTAACAGAGCTCTAACTGTCTCCAGATTCAGTATCTGAAATCATCCACAAAAGGCTTTCCAGAGCATGTATGCAGTGTAGGTCCTTTGTCTGTCAAGCAAAGGGTAGAAAGAGATCCAAGCCCTGTAACAATTGAGTTTGTTCCTCCATGACAAAAAGCAATTATTTTATTTGGGTTGTTTCTGGTAAAGAAGTGTAGTTTGTTGGTAGTGATGGAGTAGTTTCCAAATTGGTTTAGTTAGATGAGGTCAGCACACCAGAGGTACTTCTGCACGTCTCCTTCCAGGACATGTGCTCCTGGCCTCATCCTGCTCCCCCTGCCCACATCTTCTGGAGCTTTAAGTGCACCAAGAGTGAGTGGAGGTGCCTTTGGCTCCACCTGCCTCCCCTCCAGTCTGTTCAGGCTCTAGCAGTGGGAAGAAGGGATATCTGGTTCTATTCCCTGCCCCAAGCTGATGGATGCCCCAGGCAGCTGCCTGCTCTGCCTGTGCCTGGAGCAGACCCTTCGTGGTGTGAGGGTTTAGGGTATAGTTAGCTAAAGTTAACTGTGTTCTGGCTCTTTCCTGCTGTTCAGGGGCCATGTGAGGCAGCTCATAAGTTAGCAAAACACTGAGGTTTTTCTAATGCTCCCTAGGGACCAGGTGAGTCCCTGGCTGCTGCAGGATCTGGCCTGAGAAAGGCTACCTTTTCTTTTCCCAATTCGCTTTTTGTGTTTACATCTGCAGGAAGAAAATCACCAGATGTCTTCTCCAGCCCCTCCCTGCATCTAAATGGGAAATTCTCAGTGTGGTATCCTAGAAAAGCCAGTCTGCTGACCAGCCAAGCATGAGGGATGGGGAAAACAAAGGCTTGAAGAAATGTGAACAAAACTAAAGCAAATAGGACAGGGAAAATGATTGGAAAGGCAATGCGCCTGCAAACCAGCAACTATATTTTTTCTCAAAATGGTGGAGAAACTGGGGTGGACCAGGTAGTCAATCTTTTTTTATATATAGTAATTGAGAAAACTTGTTAACAAAAATATAAAGAAAAATCAAAAGATTTGTGAATTAGAAATTTTTCTAGCTGTCTGTCTTCCCCCAAAACATAGGCTACACTTGGATGGTAGTTTAGGGGCTGTTTTATGGTAAAGGCATAAATTTGGCTAAAGTACTCGGATACCTAATGACCAGATGCAAAGCCCAGTGAATCCAGCAGGAGGTTTTCCAGTGGCTTCTTTAGACGTCGGATGACTCTTCACTGTGTAGGCAAAAAAACAAGTACAAGTAATCAACACTTGCCCCTTTTTGGAAAGGGGCTGTGGCCCTGTGTTTGTTATTGCATCTTTCTCTGACACCCTGTAAGGAAAGGTCAGATCACAAGCAAAGTGTAGATCACCAGCACACGATGTGGCAGCGCTTCAGATCTTGAGTGTGGAATTGTTTATTGAAGAGTGAGAGACTGCTGCACATTGCTTTTAGTAATGATAAGGAAAGGTTTATGCAAGCACACATCTCCACTTGGCTGGGCACAATAATGTCATGACCCTGATTAGCCATAAATTTCTCTGAAGCACTTGCTGGAATAGGAGCGCCCATGGTGACTGATTTTCATTGCACAGCTTGTGTTGTTTCCACTGCTCCAAACTTGGTGTGCGGCAATGAAATATAGCCTTGTAGAAGTGCTGGTTCTTTTATTCTGTTCTGCTTCTGTTAACTGTTTCACTCTGTTGGTGCAGCTTGCACCCTGCCAACAATTACAAATCTTTAGTTCCTATTGAAAATAAGTGTTCAAGGCCAGGTTGGGTGAGGCTGAGAGCCACCTGCTCTGGTGGAAGGTGTCCCTAGATATTGCCCTAGGAATGTAATTGCAAAAAACATAATAGCTGTTGTTTGATGTGTGTTTATATCTAGATTATTTCATGATTCACTTTTTTTTTTGTTTCATGGTCTTCTAGTTTCTTATTACCTCTCAGATTTTGTGGGACATCTAAAATATGTCAAGGTGTGAAGACAGAAGGAAATGGGGAGCAAACAGCAGTGAGGGCTGAGAATAGTGTTTCCTACTTGCTCTGATAACTGCTAGTCTGACATAACAATAATATAAGCTGGCTTTCCGCCTTTTCCAGAGCTACCTTTGGATTCCAGATATGAATCCTGGACAGTGAAAAGGAAATCATCATGTCTGTCCTAATGTTCTCTGTCATATATTGAAGCTCACCTGATGCAGCTAAAACTTATTCTGACATTGATCTTTGATATCTGAAGAGAGTCCCCAAAGTAGCCCTCCGGAATGGGAAATGCAGGATGAGCAGAACCTGCTTCCATCCGGAGAGGGGCAATTAAGGTACCTGGACGCTGATTATTTGGAAGCAAGGAGTGAACTCACATGTTCTATGTCAGTACCTTTATTCTTGCAAAATGTTTAAGAAACAGTCAGTGGTATATGCAGCCTCTTCTGCATTTGAAAATAAAACCTGGAGCTCCTCTGCGTGAATTAGAGCAGTCAGAGAGAAACTATCAGCTAAATCTGAGAAAGAACAGAGGATCAGAGACAGTCACCCCACGGCTTCCATTCAGGAGCACTGTATATTATTTTAAAGGACCTTAAGCAAGAATTATGTTGCCTTCTGAAATAGGACATTGTTTTACTCACTTGATGTGGGAAGGTCTTCAAATTACAGCCCTTCCTGCTTATATTATTACATTCTAGGGTTCATCCTGCTGCAGTTACCCTGTGCTGTATGGGAAGCAGGATCCATGACAGATAAATCCACAGCCAAAGCCTGTTGTTACAACACAAGTCTCTTGCCAGAGAACCTGAACTATTTCAGACTTCTCACAGCTGAATGCAGTTAATAACTACTCGGGTGTGCTCTGGAAAGTGTGTGGGAAACAGGTCAGTGTGTCCTGGAGCACAAAGTCACTGTGTAGCTTCTGAGCAGGTACAGTGTTGAACAGAGACCACGGTGACAGCGGATGGCTCCAAAGTAATGTTAGACAAAGCACTCCTATTCGCATTCTGCCTTGAAGACTGAGTTTTGGCTTATTCCTCCATCACAAAGTGAGACACTTTACAGGAAGATTAAAGGAAAAGAGGTAAATTCTATCCAGGATAAGCCCAAAGAAAACTATGACTGTAATCTTGAACAAGATGAAACTTTTTATGTCCTGAAATTCCCATTTGTGGGTCTTCTAGTCCCGACTGCGCATCTCCCTATTCCACCAGGCTCCTTGAATGAACTCCCAGCCATTCATGTCACTGGTGCATCACCCTTTTCACGGCTGGGGAGACCACAACCTGTCAGGGGAAATGTCATCCATCACACTCATCACCATTGCAAAAATAGGGATGTGATACAGAACTGCATCTCCCTATGAGGCATGAACGGAACTTGGGCTTTGAAACATTTTAGTTTTGCCTCAAAAGATTATTAGTTTGAGAAGAAGTTTCTGATGCACTTTCTAGCTTGTTGCAGTTGAACTTGAAGATTCATGATCTCAGCAAGGAATGAGGGCTTAACACAACCATAACATCACAGCCCTCTGGTTGTCCAAGAAACAAGAGATAGAAATTATTCCTAAGGAACCTAGTTGAGAGCAGTCTTGAGAAAGCATTTCATGGGGAATAAGGTTGGAGCTCTGCAAATCTTCTGGGATCATCTCCTGTTCATGAAGAGCACAAACAAAGACTGGTGCTCCTTGTGTGAGGATCAGAGCAGGTAGGTGCTTCATGTCTCAAGTCTGTTTTGAAGTTGGGTGGCAGCATCCTTCAGCAGATAATGGCTTTTGCAATGCCTGATCCGACTGCTTTGCTGCACAAACAAAATGTTAGGCTGCGTGTGTAAATTAAAACACAGTAAAGCAGAATCAAACCTTTTGAAGCAGCTAATTCAAGTCAAAGATTTGGTTCTTAGGCCTGGTCACAGGTTCTAGACTCTGATAAGGATAAGGGACGTGGGCCTGAAGCCTGGCACCCTCCGGCTTTGGCTGCAGGGTGGTTTCTTTGCTATGTATATGGCATTTCTCAGGCTGTGCTCTGGGTAGGCCATGCTATATTTAAATACATTTTGCTGGTGAGGGACTAAAGGGCCTCCAGAGTTGTAACTTCCTAAGGGCTATTCTGCAGATTCCTTCCTCCTTTCTTTTTTTGTTTTCCTTTAAAGGAAACTCTCAATATTCTTAGGAAATAATCTTTTGTTTATGTCATGAAAAAACCTGTGCCGTCCTGGCTGGGACCGTGGAAGAGCCAATAGGAAGAAGTGCCACTTGTGTGGTTTGATACAACCAGGCACGTCTTAAATAAACACTTGTTTATTTTTCTATCTTTTTCTTGAATTGCATCGTTGCCAACTTACAAGGTAAAAGTATCCAGTTCAAAGAAGGCAACTGCAAGCGTAGGCTGACATCCTGTTGTAAATATAGAACTGGCCTCATGACAATGCCCTGCTTGGAAACAATGGGAGCAGGGCTGGGAGAAAGAAATTTGTGAATTAACACAGCCGAGGCTAATGATGAACAGCTGATGGAGGAAAAGAGCCATGGGCCAGGCTGCCTGCTCTCATGGCTGCCCTCTGAGCTGGCCTTTGCCCCCTTAAAAGAGCTGTGTGATGTCTCTACCTTGCTTGTGTGCCATCAGTGATGACATCCTGGGGATACTAAGGACATGGGACACCCTTCCATGCCAAATGACAGACTAGATTTCCCTCTTCCCTTGCCTAGGCTGGGGCAGAGCAGTAGCTTTCATCTGCTTTTCCTCCATCCCACCTTGCCAACAAGACATCCAGCTGTGGAGCAAGGGCAAGTTTCTGCCCAGCCCAGTGCTCAAATCAGGATTTGCAGGACTTGGGGTTTGCACCAGCAGGGACCAGCACTGGGGAAACTGCAGCCAGACTGATTCCCTGCCCTCGGGACAGTCCTGGACAAAATCTCTGTGGGACGGGTGATGTCCACCCTCCATTGCATTGCACTGGAATGGACAGTGGAGACCCACTTCTACAAGCAGCATGAAAATCCCAGGCACTGCCAAGACACAAATGATAAAGTTCATCTCAAACAGGCCTTGCCATGAGGAAATGGAGTCCCAGGTGGATTAGGAATCTTAGCGATACTTTTTGTGACACCTGAGAAAACCTTCCACGACTTAAGTAAGAACCAGTCTGTGGCTGTCAGTTGTTCCTGGCTCTGGCTAGGAACCTGACAAAAGTCACCACAGCCTATTCCCACCAACAAGGAGCAGACTGGGAGAAGACAGGAGCCACAGGCATCTGCAGCCGGTTTTTATATTTACAACATGCCTGTGGGGACATTTACAACATGCCTTTGGGAACCAACAGCTAAAATGGGTGCACTCTCATGCATCAAGGCAAGATTTTCCATTTGGTGAATCACTTGTATAAACTGTATTGAGTTTTAAAAAATTGGTGGAAAGAAGCCTAGTTTAGCTTACCTTCATCCTTGTTTTTCTTTGATTAACTGCAGTTTTTTTGTGGTTGTCATGTGGAAAATGACGGCTCACACTGAGCTGGCAGTACTCACTTCACTTGTGTCCTAAGCTGTTTTTGGTTCCCAGGCTGAGCCAGCAGACCAGCGGCCACAGTGACAGCAAGTTACTGTCACTAGTTTATCTTATCTAGCATGCAGAGTGTGGCATTTGAGAGTCGAAGTGCTGGGTTTTCTCCTCTTCTCTTTCTGTGCAGCACAGGGTGTGCCCCATTTGACCTAAATATTTGTGAAGTTACATCCTTGGGACAGGCTGACAAAAGGTTATAAACTCATTTGTTTTCATCTTTTCCTAAGGCGGGCAGGCTGCAGTGAGGGATGACATCTGCCTCACATGGGTGCCTCACACCTTCCTCTGACGCAGCTGGTGCTGGCCAACATCTGAGACAGGATATTGGGCTAAACGGGCAGTGGGCCTGATCCACACTAGCAATTCCTGCTTCCTTGCTGCAGCAGCTGCTGCCTCTTCACTTTCTGTAGACACGGACCTGGAGGTACCGTTTGGGTTAATGAGCAAATAGTGTCATGGGAGATCAGGTGTCACTTCACTGTTAGAGGGGCTCTGTACACCCTTAGGTGTGATTCACAGCATAGTGAACCCCTGTGAATCAGCACAGTGCTGTGGGGGTCAGGATTTTCCCACTGATGTCAATGCCATTGGCTTGCTTTGTACCGGGACTGTTGTGCGTGTCTTTGGAGGAAGATGGGAAAGAGTTAGTTTTGAATGTTAGTGGACAGAAACTAGTCAGCTTAATCCCAGAGGTGAAGTGTGTGCACACAGTAACACAAGTTTTTACATATCCCCAGCATTGTTTAACCACAGCTGCATTGAATTATGGTTGTGGCACTGCTATTTCTTTTTTGGAACAGAGAGGAGTGAGGTGCAGTCTTGGAATTTAAGCACAAGATTGAGCAGAAGGCACTTTTGCACTCTACTCTTGACTTCAACAGTGGTCAAATTCCCCAGCAACCTCAAGAGCCTTTCCTAATGTGGGTGGCAGCTGTGCCCAACATTTGGGCTCCCCAGGGTGAGAGGCTGGTCCTGGCTGTGCAAAGATGCCTGTGCATGTGGCAGTCTTAGATGCTGCATGAGGAACATTGCTGTGTCTCCAGCCAGTGCTACATTACAGACCCATGGACTTGGGCAGAAAACAGCAAGGATAAAAGATAAGGGATATTCTGTGATTTTATGGTTTTGTGAGTGTCTCATCTTTCACAGTCTATTTTAGTTTTCAGGCTGCAGCGTCTTCATGCTCATGCACCACTCCCTAGTATACTTAGAGAGCTCAGTCATGCTGCCCTGTCAAGCAATCTCTCTCCTCAAAAAGCTGAACAAATTTGCAGCCAAGTGTTTCAGAGTCAGCGCAGTTTCCATTAAACCTCCTGGCTGTGCTGAGCTTTGGAGCAACTGCTCTGAAATAGCATGTTCTCCTATTTGGATAATATCACAGGTTTGGGGGGGCATTGAGGTGCATGCCTACAGATCTGTCAGCTGGTGGGTGGAAGAGAAGTATCCCAAAGTATTCTTGGGAGCGACAGGTGACTTATTGCAGGAGTCAGTGCAGCCCAGAAGCAGAAACATGCAGGGTACAAGGCTGGTACTGCCTGTGATTTGCAATGCGCAACCAGCATTGCTATGAGCCTGATGCCACTATTTGCTATGCTCTGTTATCAGATCTGCTCAAATGTTTTCCATCAGCTAATCCTTAACCCTTTGCAGATACGGAGCAACCCTGCACTGGAACCAAGACCCAGATCCCAAATAAATTCTTTCTGTTTTCCTTTGGAGGCTTTTTGCAATCAATGCCCCCCACACCACTGAAAAACATGTAAAAATCATTTAGAAAGAAGCAGCAACCAACAGCTCTGTCCTCTCAAGCAGGGGATATTTGACAAGACAGGGACAAAGTATCTGTGGAACAAAGCGATTTGAAAAAGCCAGTAGGAGAGGCTTGGAATCCAAAGTTAAAGATGACTTTCTTTGAATATTGACCAATGATTCAGTGACACAAATGCCATTTGAAAAAACAAACTGGCTTCCTGGAGCAGACTAGACACACCTAAGCAGGTCAAAGACAGTTGAGTGCCCTATGGGTGTACAGGCCCTTCCCTACATAACTGATTAAGATTAGTTGAAAAACTACATGGATATAAGATTTCTGGGTTCTTGTCCAAGTGTTTTACCACTCTCAGGGCAAAATTGTTTCTTCCTTGTACTTGATCTAAATCTCCTGCGCTGCAACGTATACTTTAGCTGTGCATCTTTGAGAGACCAAGCCTCATTTCCTTTGTTAGCACTCATTATCTCATGGAAGCTATGATTCCACACCAGTGTTTTGCCCCAGCTTTAACAAGCCCAGTTCCCTCCTCTCAGGCCATGTTCCATGGCCTCACTGGCTCAGTCCCCTTCCTCAGGGCTTTGTCCTGGGGGGCCCAAACACGGATGGAGCATCCAGGCTTCAGTTCACCAGTGCTGAATACAGTAGAAGAACCATTTCCTTCAAACTGTTGGTTACACTTTCGCTGTTGTGGCCCAGTACGAAGCTGAACTTTGTCCCAGGAAGGGCACATTCCTGTCTGAGGCTCAGTTTGTTGCAATGCAGTAAATATCCCTCTCTCCCACTGGCAGGCCCATCTGTAGAGTGTCCCTGACTGACCTTCTGTGAGTCTATATAGGCACTAGGGCTAGATAAGGACTTGAGCAATCCTGTATAGCTTCTATTTTTTGTGCAGTTTCACATTGCATTCAGTTTCTGATTGACTCTATCTGTCAAGCCTGGCTTTAAGTGCTTGTAAGCTCATAGCAAAATCAGCAGCAAGAGCAGAAACTTATCTGCTTCATCAAATTTCTTTCCCGGGATCTTCTCTTCCCTGAACGCTGGTTCAGGTATGCGGGAAATACAAAGATATGCAAAAAATTTCAAGGGAAACAGCATCCTTCACGTGTACTCTTATTTCACTGATCTTGGAAGACGGGCTGTTCTTGACCACTTGCTCCTCACTCTGGTTGCAAACGAATAAACAGTAGTGCAGCTGGAGCAAGGAGTAAATAGACTAGATAAACTCTTATGTAAAAGCTTTCCACCCCAAAGAACCTGCATATTGATAACTGATTGACAAACATATTTGTGTTGCTTGGGGGAGTGGAAAGTAGAAATTCCAAAAGGAAAAGAGGGGTCAGTGGGGACTCCCAAAGTGTTGCTGTTATGTCCTGAATCTACAGCCAGATCCTCAGCTGTTGAGCACCAATGGACTCCATTTAGGTATATTTTGCTCAGTGTTTAGGAGGGTCCTTTTTGGGTTGTCACAAGGCTATTCATGTAATTCCTTCTGCTTCTGCTCAGCTACTCTGTTCTAATTCTGTGCCTGGGGTACACAAGGCTTCCTTTGCTCTTCGGCCTCAGCCTTGTGCGTGCTCCCAGTTGTGCTCTACTACCACGTCTCGTGGTGCTGGAAATGGAAGTCCCATCACCCATTCCCACCAATACCATGGAGCCCCAGGTCCCATCAGAGCCACACCTTGGATCACCTGTGCCAACAAGAGGGTGAGGTTGTGTGCATGAGCCAACCAGGTGGCTCTTGGCCTAAGCCCTGAACTTTTGCACCATGCTAAGGGGAAGGTGAATAATTTGGGAGTTGTGAGAAGCCTGAGAATACAGGAGCATTCCTGTATCCAGACTAGGTGGGGCAGCGACAAAGGGATATTAGCTCTCCCTAGCAGTCAGTGTCTGAAACTTCCTTGTATTGTTTGTCCAATGCTAAGAGTTTCCCCCTAACACTAAAAATAGCTTTTTGTTTGTAAGTTCACTCTGCATTCACGCTTCCTCTCTTGGTTTTCTCAAGAGGTTCCTTGATATCTTTAAATTTGCTTTACCAACAAGAACAAAAGGCAGCAAAAGTCTCTCCGTGTGAAGATGGGGAGGTTTTCACCTCAGAGAGGGGGAGGCAGCTTTTAATATCTTTTTATATTTAGTGCAGGTTTGATGGGTAAGAGCAAGCACCATGTTCAGCCTTTATTCCGTTTACCCAGTAAGAGCAGAAAGGGAATGCATTGTCCTCCTGGGATCCCAGGGAATAGTTGGCAGTGATACCATATAGAGAAAAAATGTTGTTCTCAGAAATACTCAAGCAACCACCGAGCAACAGCAATCACTGTGACTCTTAGCTCTAGCCCTTGGCAGCTCTTATCTGGATCAGATATTGTCTTAAGTAAAAGGGAGATGCTGTTTTCTGGAACAAAGGGATATATATTTGCTCGATTGATTTCTTTTAAAAATAATGCCTTGTAGAATGTTAATAAATAGCTGTTTATTTTGACAGCAGTGTCAAGAGCATGCTAATGTGTTATTGTTTGGACTGTGGACACTTAAGACATATAAAGGGAGTTTGTATTGCTGGTTCCAAGGGAGCAGGAGGGTTTTGCTAGTGGTGGACCCGGTCCAGAGAATGTGCTTTACATATGGGTGTTTATATCTTGCTCTGTCTGTAAGTGTTCATTTGCTTGATGAAAGATTGTTTGCTAGCACTCTAGGAACTGGCAGGGAGGTATTTATACCATTGTCAATTCTGATAAAAGTTTCAGATGTTACAAAAGCTCTTGGATTATAGCACAGGGAAAAAAGAGAATTAATTAAGTCTAAATTTCAAAAATGGTCTGCTTTGCAGGCCTTTGCATCTGAACTGACCTACTTGTTTTCTATTGCAGTGAGTCTGATTTGAAGCCATGTAGTTCTGCAGTAAATGCCTGTCTGATCCCAAGAGTTTGGAGCTTCATGTGGCATGGGAAACCAGACTGTGCATCAGGTAAGGCAGCTCATGCAGTAGTTGCGGTTGGTTTACAACAGCATAGATGTGTCTGATAAGCCATGCTCTCCACAGACAGATCCCAAAATCCAAATCCTGGGGGTGAGTCTAAAATCAGAGGGCTAAAAAAGCCCTGCTAAAAAGTCACCCTCCTCCGTTCAGCTGTGGAGCTCGACTGGCTACACCCGCGCCAGCTCTGGCTCACAGCTGGTGATGGGAGACCCCGCAGCCTAATCAGGCTGCCTGATGCAGCCCTGTATTATCCCCATTGCCTGGAAAGTGTCCTTCAAGGTATAATCACAGCCTTTCTGGCTTCAGTTTACTTCTTACAGAAACTGCAGTGGATGCTATGGTACTGCAGCATGAATACTCAGGTCTTCTGGAAATACTGCATCTCTTCTGACTGCCTTTAGCCAGCAAACAGAGCAGTGCAACCACTTCTAGGCTATTTCAGGGTCTATAATATACATGGGAAGGGAAATTAAATCTGTGAAACAGAGCCCTTTATTTGTACAAAAGTGTGAAGACGTGAATACCAGTTCTTTGGTTAAGGAACATATTCTCAAATTGACACTTGTGCTGGAGCAAGTGCACAGTGTGTGGTTGAATCATCTTTCCCTCTCCGAGGGTGCATCCCAAAGATACCATGAGTTACAGCAGCAGGAAAGGTCACAGTTCTTTGCCTTTGTGACACAGTATGCATGAAACAATACTTCCCCTGGAAAGGTCATGGCACTGAGTCGTGCAGCAAGCCTTATCAACAAGCAGGCATATTATATATGAAATGTTACCTCTCGTACATGTGAGAATGTTTCTTAAGATAGCATCTGAATTTATGTAGTGTTGGTAATAGGTGGATATATTTTCCACTAGCAACAAGTGTAATAAAATCAGATTGCAACTGAAGCTAAATGCTAAATTGACTCATAAAATAAAAATAAAAATGAAGCGCTGGTGGACTCCCATCTAAATCGGATTCAATTAAAGAAGCTGTTGAGGGTAAAATTACTCCTGAAGCAATTGTGAAGGACAGGCCCATAATGTCATTTTTGAGTCAACATTTGAATGAATTACTGTCCCTGAAATTTCCTTGAATTCACACAAAGGAATGGCCTTTTCAGCTGGTGTTTCTGAATTATTCTGCCTGTCTACATGTACAGACTCAGGTTATTTTGGGTTGTTTGGGGCTGGTATGAGGCTGTGTCCAGGGAGGGTGTGCAGCAGTGCCTACTGAGATCCTTTGAGTCCTTTCAGCTTTGGGTGCTTTGCTCACATCCAGGACAAAGCTCCCAACAGGAGGGTGGGAGTAGAGTTCTTTTCTCCAGACAATAATGAAAAAATAGCGTGATGATATCAAATTATCTTTAGTCCATCTGGCACATGCGGCTTAAGGATATGGTATCTCTGCACTGAGTGTTGTTCCTACTGAACACATTTTTTCTGGGCTCTGCCAGTGCCTTGAAATGACTGATGTCTGACTTCCACAGGAGCTTCCACATTGTCTTAATGAATTACTGTTTTAAAATATTAATCTTTATTTTGCCGGGGTTTTTTTCTTTTTTTTTTTCTCATTTGGCATTTTCTTGGAATTGTAATTACGTAAAATGTCTGGCCAGAAGTTTTCTGACTGGGTTTTTGTAATCAGAAAATGTTAATCTAAGATAACCTGTCAGTATTTGTATGTACAAGGGCCAGTTCAGTAAACCTCTCAATCCTGAAAACATTTCCAAGTGGTTTCAAATGTGTAAAGTATGAGATCTAGTTTTTTTTTATAGTTTTATCTTGCTTTGTTGTTGTCTGTAGTATTAAAACCAGAATGAACATTTCAGTTGAACCATGCCATTTCCCCTCCAGAGATGATCCCTTTGCAAGGATTTTGGAGCTCTGATTTTCCATTCTTTGTAAAGCACTCCCCTGACTCTGGTCTTGTATGAGCATGAAGATTTACTGGAGCTTTCTGACAACTCAATCTGAGTTCCGGTTAGGTGGAGGAAGGCTCACTGGGAAGGGATGTCTCAGCTGACTATGTTGCCATTTGCCACTGTATTTTTAGTGCATTTCTGGTTGTCAGTCATAGCAGCTCTGCATGCCTTCAGACACTTCTCTTTCCCAGAAGAGCGGTGGCCTCTGTTTCTGGTAGAAAACTCACCCTTTTCCTTCCATCCTCTTTGTCATGAAGCCTAAAACTGGTTTTGGTGGACCTGATCTAATGGGAGGCAATGGGAGGCTATGGGAGCAAACCCAGGAAGAAATAAAAAAGGTAAAATGTGATGTGCTGGGGTATCCTGGCTTTTCCTGTCCCATGAAATCTTGAACAACTGTTCAGTTACCAGACAACAGAAACAGATACATAGAAAATAGCAAAGCACTTACAAATAATTGGAGTGTGGGGGGACAGGATTAGAAGGGAAGTAAAAGGAGGAGGGAGATGAAACCATCCACAGAAGAGACTTTGCTATTCTAAGACGTCTTTGAATTAAGCCATATTGAGTTTCCTTGGAGGCAGGTTTTTTCCAGAGAACCACAACTCCTCTGTGTACCTGAGTGACAGATGCCAGTTGAAGCAACTGTTTCCTCTGGAGGAAATGGTTTACCCTCTGTAAAGGCCTGGGCATGTTCTCCCCCTCTCTGAGTGCCAGCACATGCTAATGATTAAAGCAATGGACGATGCAAAGACTTTGGGAGCAGCAATCCTTCCCTGTCCTCACAGAGCCCTTACACTGTCCTGGGTGACGGTACAACTTGCCAGGAAGCAGTCAACAGCTTTGCAGGCACGTTCAGGCTCGACTCAAGAGGAAAAACATCACATCTTGCAAAGGGAATTCAGTGTTGGGAGCTTTCTGGGTTGCATCTGCAACCTGTTGAAGTCGGTGGCCATGAGGCCAAACACGTCTGCTGGTGCCTATGCTGAGGCCCCCAAGCTCTCTGCGGAGGGGAAGGACACTGCTGTGTTATCCAGCAGGGCTAATCATTTGGGTCATACAGACCATCCCAGGGAAGAAAGATGAACTTGCATTTTTCTCCAGTGATGATGGTGATGTCATGATATGGTAAACAAAGTATTTCATCTTTTCTCCTTTTCTTCACTCGGTTCCAGGAGCTAGTCAGGGTTTCCTGCCAGAAAGCTGACTTTTCTCCTGGCTGAGGCTTCAGGGCCCATCAGTGCTGAAACATCGCTGGAATGTTCTGTTCTGCAGACACGAGGGAACATAAACCTCTCCAGAGGAGGAAACACTAGCTCAAGAGCTACATGCTTTGTTTCTGTACCTGTCACAGTTATTTATTATTTCAGGCAACTTCTGAATTTATATAGTGCTCCTGAAAAGTGGTGCTGAGCTCTGAATAAGTAGATGAACAGACTCTCAGCACCTCACTGTTAATTTTGGCCAGAAAATGGAAAACACTGTGATGAAACAGAAGGTATAGCATCCGAAATTACTGGGTCATGTAGCAACAACTAGTGAGGCTTTTAATTCCCACTGGTGCAGCTTTGAAAGCAGCTGGTTTGAAGGCTGAATATAAATGCAGCTTGTTTGCAATTAGTTGTTGTTGACTTTGCCAAAATATGCCTAGTCCAAACAAAACTGTGTGGAGTGTGTGCATGCACACACAGTGCTTATGCACATGCTCACGCACACACATATTCTGGCATGAGGCCACTCCGAAATGCAATCCCAGTTTGGGACATCACTGTTGCTTCCTGAATATCCTGCTTGGGTTTGGGTACCACGGTCCTTCTCTCTCCTGTCACTGCCTGGCCCTCACGAAAACTGTGTTCTCAGAGTACTTTTCCCACCAGTAACAAATGTCAAAAGAGCTGGGATGAAGTCCAGCTTGGTGCCCTCTGCTCCTGTCACATACCCTCTCCTGGCTGTGCTCCCTTGCTTCTTCCTTCTCCTCACTCTCTGCTTGCTGCTGATGCTTCAGGATAAAGTGACTCAGCATAGGATGACAAGGCTGACTCAGACATAGCTGTCAATGCTCAGGAAAAGGCTCAGACTTCTTGGAATCTCCATTTAGTATCCTCTAACTATGCCTAATATGGCCTTGAATCTACTTCTTGGTTTTATGGAAAATGTCAGTGGCATTAGGCTCTGTGAAACAGGAGGCTCAGGACAACAGTGGAGTTAGCCTTGGGTCAGATGTTTGTATGGAGAATGGATGTGGACCCATGGGGCTTCTGCTCTGCAAGGTTCTGGAGGCCTTGAGACCCATAAACACTGCAGGGAATATCCTCAATATTCTCCATCCCATCTACAGAGCCAGTCTTTCTGTCTTCCCAGCAGTTCCTTATTACAAGGGGCATTTGCAAGCAGGGGATCAGGCACAGTAATATTGGTGCCATCATGCTTCTTTGGGGGTTGTGAAGTGCAGGAGGAAGCCAGAAGTTGCTGATGGATGAATCCCAAATATGTGCACATTTCCCCACTGTGTTTGCTGGCAGCTGTGGATGTGCTGCTGTCCATAAGGGAGGTGTGAGAATACCAGAAACCAGCTCTTCTTCTGAGTCAGGCAATTGTGAGATGGGGAATCCTGTTCTCATAAAATTCTTTGAAACTGGCCCTTGACAAGTGCAGTTCGGACAAGAAAACGGTGTCTACTCACATATCTTCACATCTTCTGCTTCTGACTGTGGAGCAGGTATGTTAAAGATGGGGGTTTTAGTCAAAGCCTCTGTATGTTTGTGCTTAGGGTGGAGAACCTGAAGCTGTTGATGCCTCACGATGTTTTTTTCATGTAAAGTAGCAAAAAGAAATATATTTCTCTGTCATGCATATATGACAGTGCTAATTCATCCTTGGGTACCTCCTCAGTTTTGTGCTGGGTCAGTGGCTGGATTTTTGCTCTCAAATTCAGACTTGCTCAAAAGACATAGCTTGGATAGAAAAAGCTAATTTAACTGTGAAATGTGGTTGTCCTAGTGTTTCCAAAAAGCACTGACAGTTGGCACAGACTGCGACCCTCTTCCCTCGAGGACTCGTATGTACAGCATGAGAAAAGAGACCTATTTTCTTGAAATAATGTCATATTAAAGTAACCCTTCCCTTTCAATAATTTTTAATTATGTAACAGAAAACTAAACTGGAAATGTCCAGAAGAGTGAGATAAACCTCTTAAGGATATTTTGAGTGGGTTGGGCCTTTCAAATTCAAGCTGAAACGTGGCCAGGGAGGGGAGTCTGAAAAACTCTGACTAAAAAAAAAACACTTCTGGAATTTATTAATCAAAGCATTTTTTTCCCCAGAAAAAAACACAGTTAAAAACATTAAGCTATATTGAATAAGAATGTCTCACTCAGCCAAAAGCACGAAATGAACCCTGTGATGCTATTTGAAGTATGCAGGTGGCAGGCGTAGAACTTTTATTTAACTTTGTACTCCAGTGAGTTTATAAAACAATTAAGAGGTGTGCTAGGAGTCATGAGATGAAACTTGGTCAATAGATAAAAAAGTCAAAATTGTTTTCAGGGAAAAAAAAAAAGGAAAGATATGTAGGGAAAGGAATTGGTCCCTGTTGAAAACTGATGGAAGCTCCATCACTTGGATCATTTGAAACTGGACTTGCACACTTCACTAAAATATATGCTCAGGGAAACAGCTGTAGGTTTGTTCCTCCAGGGAGGGGCAAGGCAACCTAATATATCTTCTTAATTTCATTTCTAATTTCTATGCTTCAAATAATGTAGACAAACCTTGAAATATAACCTAGCCCAGCCTGCTAATTCCTTCCTTTCTTCCTGTCTAGAGAGACATGTTGAGTTGAAGGCAATTGCCCAAGATTTTTGACTATTATTTTTAGCCTGGTTTCCTAAGGAAATGAAGCTTATGTGAACATAGTGTCACCGCCTGCCAGTCCCTTCTCCTTCCTCTTCCCCCAGGAAGTTCTTGGCTAAATTTCAGCAAAACTTAGGATAGGGCTGGGAACTAAAAAGATATTACAGTTCTTCAAGATTTAATGGCAGAGGAAGCTGTAGGGAGAAGGAAGTACATGTAGCAAGCACCATTACACAGAGTCTGCACTGAAGGTTAACCTGGGTTTAGCAGGCAAAAGTCCACAGTGAGCTCAGCCTGGAGGCACAAGTCCCAGGAAACTGGAGGCCTTCTGTCAAGTTGGATTCATGGGTTAGCTGAGATATTGGCAGAGATGGGGCCATTTGGTTGGAGTAACTGGGACAGCAGCTTCTCACTGGTCACAACCCTGCAGTCACAGTTCTGTGGCTGCCTCTGCTGTGATAATGCTTTCCCACTCATTTTATTTTCTCTCTGCGAGTGCTGGGGTAAGTCCCTAGCAATGAGGCTTTGCCACAAGGCCTTCAGGCCAGAAATAAGACCTCCTTGGATCTCACAGGAGGGCTTTTTCCCCTAACTCCTCCTTTGAAGTCCCCTCACCCCAGGCCCGAGGAAGCTGATGTCATCAGAGGATGAGAGGCCATGGCTCCTCTTGGCCAGTTCCCACCTTTGGAGGAAGGAAATTCCTTGGGGCAGTGCTGTTTATCTGTTGGCCCCCAGAGAGCCAGACTGAGAAATTATTTGGCTTTCTAAAAAGCCATGGATTTTAGATTCCCCCCTCGCTGTGCTTTCATTGTGCAGGTGGCTGCCTGGGGACCACTCACTGGTGGCAGAGCTGGAGCGCTGAAGCCTGGCGCCTTAATTACTTTTACACCTTGCTTGTGGAATTCACTCTGCAGAAACACAAAGCCTCATGCAAGTTCATTTCTGTGGATTGATTAAGGAAGAAAAGCCCAACAAACAACGTCCCTCCGGATTAGTGAGGGCAACGAGCCAAAAAGGCAAGAAGGAAAAGGTGGGACTTGCTGCTCCAGAGGATGCAAAGGAAGGGGCCCTGGCCACAGACTGGAAGCCGTGTTACAGGACTTTGAATTCACCAGTGTGTTGGAGAGGAGATCAGTGGAGATCAGAGCAGGAAGGATGGAGAGGGTCTCAGAGCATCCTACCTGAGGTTATTTACAGGTTACAGACAGAAGACTGCAGAAGGGGGCAGGGGAGAGGAATGCATCTCACACCAACAGGTGCCCATTTGCAGTGAGAGGTGTTATGCACCTGGCATGGGGTTGTTCAAATTAACCTTCCCTGTGAGGTAGCTTTGGATCTGGCTCTAGCTTTGGTTCTGGCTCTTCCTCTGCCTCTGCTCTGATTGTGTTTCAGTCAGCCCCACGATGACAGAAGGTGGAAGCCAGTCTGAGACTACATCAGGCTGACATGAGGCAAACATTAGGCTCAGCAACAGTGGGAAGGAAAGGTGAATTTCTTGAATATGTCCAGTGTACCTTGTCTGCAGCCTCCAGGTAAAACCAGAGAGACCTTGTTTTGATTATTCCAGGTTAAAAGAAACACTTTCTGCTGTCACCCCGGATTGTGGTATGTAGCTATGACCTGGGATACCCATCTCACAACCCGCTGGGCCCACAACAGGCAGGACCAAACTTAAGGCCCAACTACAAACCCCTACATGAAGCAAGAGCTTGCCATCGATGTGGGCAGCAGGTCATGCCAGAATCCCAGAGTGCCATGTCCGGCTGGGGATCATCTCTACCAAGAAACTCACTTTGCAGCCAAGAGGAAGCGTGTCAGGCAGGAATGCCCTGTCTGATGGGCCCAGAACAGCCAGAGCTTTCCCCTCACCACACTGTGTCTCGGCCTCCTTTTAGTTATTGAATAGTCTGATCCTTCTTGTAGCTTTCCTCTATCCCAGGTAAAGCCTTCAGAGAATTCAGTGTGAGGTCTCTCTAGCAGGAGGAATGTGCTGACACACAGATATCACTAACTGGCAGCCTACACTGGAAACACAGTTATTCGAGCCAAGAGGTTTCTTTTGATGGTGTAGTTTATCAGAGCTACCCAAATGAAATTAACTATACTAGAAAGAAAAAAAATAAATCCCTCCTTTCGTAGCACTGCATCCACACCAGGGGCTTTTGTTGGCTTAGCTCTCTTTCTTGTAGGGATGATGTATTTGTTTTTTCACGCTCCTGGCTGGTATAATTAAGCTTACAACACTTCCTTGTGCAGAGTAGTCCTAGCAGAAAAGAGGCGCTTTGATGCACCAGTGAGAATTGCTGTTGTCTTGAGGTACTGCATTACGTGTGCTTTCCACCATTGTAAAAGGCTTCCTACAGTGCAGAGAAAAAAGTAATCCTAAAAGCTCTGGTTTGTCCAGTTATTTTTGTTGATCCATTACACCTTGAGTGTGTTTGCATATAGAATTTACTCACAAATTTCCATAGCATAGAGATTTGGGCATTGGTGAAACTAGTATGGAATTTACTTGCAGTTATTCAACTGGATGAAGAAGTGTGGAAAGAATTCCATAACCTGGTGATCCTTTTGTTTCAATCTGTTAATTGGATATGCCATGTAAAAAAGTCAGGAGCAATTTGTTGTTCTACGGAGCATTGAATCAATGTGTTTAAATTATGCACTTCCATTCACCCCTGTTGGGTTGTACAAGCAGGAATTTAAAGTACTTTTGCTGAAAACACAGCAGTGGCTGGTGAAGACGTGTAGTGGTTCACATCAGCAAGGGAAGAATAACCATGTGTGGGACTGGTGTGTTTGGGAAAGGGGTTGTCACTTTGTGTAAGGGTTAGAAAGTAGTTTAAGAGAATGTCATTTATGGTGACAAGCAGTCATGTTCCTGTGGGAAAAGCCAGCTTACAAACTGTAGTGTTCTGGTCTGTTGATAAAGAGAGTCTCCTTTAGGAAAAGTATGAAAGGTGTCAAGAAGTCACTTTTCCTGTAATCTGGAACCTTGTGTACTTTATTGACATCCTGTGTTGGATGTCCCTTACCCAGTTGCATGATTTGAGATGAGATTTTCTGGCAAGTAAAAATGGTTATTTCTAGCCAGAGCCCTCCAACCACCTCACAGGACATCCCAGGTTGTCCTTCCTATCCCTTCATTCCTTCTTTCCTTTTGTGTGACCCAGCAGTCCAATGAAGGCCACCAGTGGGGGCTCTGAGGACACCACTGGCAGTCCATGATGGGTAGCATCAAGCCTAGAAGAAACTGCCTGGCTTTGAAGCTGAGTGGTCAGCCTTTGTGTGCTGAGACAGAGGGATTATTTAGATAACGTGCTACTGGATGGAAAAAGTTTATCTCCCCCTTCTCAGACATAGTTGCAGACTAACTAAATTATGCTCAGCATGGGTATTTAGACTCAGTTCTGCAATATAGCATTGCACCCTGAGGAATGGTGCCTCCCAGTTTGTTGTGATATTAATCTTGGAAGCAAAACAAAATCCTTTACAAAAGATCAATTTAGTGCATCTCCTTTGTCTTGGCAGAAGACAAATTGGAGCTACAACATCTGTTTTATTGAAGGGATAGTACTTTTCCACTCTTGGTTTTCTCTGGCAGCTGCGCACCGCCTGAAAGGCTGAAGTCAAGTACTTGTCAGGGGTACCTCTGACACTGAGCAGGATAATGGGACTTAGAGACGGGCTTAATATTTCAAAGCACAGGGCAGATTTTAATTATCTTTGCCTTTATTGCCCTCAGCCCACCAACGAGTGTGGATAAGCCACGGGGAGAAATACCGAATCACGCAAACACTTTCATTTAGCAGAAAAAAGCATTGTTAGAAGTAGTGGCTGAAAGAAGAATCCCAAAAAATTCGAATGGGAAATGAAACTTGAATGCTCAGTAGGGATGGGAATTAATCACAGGGGGGAAAATACCAAGGAAGTGCTGGCTTTTCTCCATCTCTTGATGTTTTAGATGAAGATAAGTTGTTCTTCTGTAAGAGATGGAGAGATATATATTGGTCAAACATAGGCAATTGGCCTTGATTCAGGCACAACTGACTGAAATTAAAGGTTTTTTTTGATATAGAGAAGCCAGACCAGACTCTTCTTTGTAGAGCTTTAAGCTCTATAAATCCATGATGTTAACTGTTTTCCCTACTTTATCTAAGGAAAAACCCAAACTGGCAGGTGATACAAGTCGCCCAAGGCCATGTAAGAAAGTAATGGCAGCATCAGGAATATAACTCAAGATTTCCTGGCTTTCTGCCTGGTTCCCTAGCTTTGCAGCCTTGTGGGATGCTGATGCTGTAAGAGAGAGGCACTGTCTGCTCCTTATCACTGCAGCTGCTGCCGGGCCCCTGCTCAGGCAGCCTGTACCCCTTCCTTGGCACTGCCACTGTGTCCCAGCACCTGACCATGAATTCTCCACCAGCGTTTGGGCACTGGGTGTGTCTGTAATGCCTTGGCTCTGAAGGCTGGAGCAGGGACTTCAGGCTCTTCTTCATGCTGGGCAGCATACGCAGACCTCCTCCCCGTGGGGTCACTGCCCAGCATCCTTGGGGCACTCCTGTGTCTGCCCACAGGAATTGCAGGAACAGGCAAAGGTCACAGCCAGCATAAGGGGCTGTTGCTGGGGAAAGTAAAAGGTTCTTCCCAAGCAGGCTCGGATACAGCCAAACTGGAGTCATGATGCAAAAAAAAGGATGACTGGGCTGAGGGCGGCAGTGGTAAGAACCCTGACCCCATGTCAGCAAATTGGCTGAATATATCCTTAAAAACACATCCTGCTGAATCCCCTTAAACACATTCTTCATGCTATTCAGGGGCTAAGGGCTTAGCTGAACCAAGGCTTACGTAAACGGAGGTTTGTACATCATTGAAGATATTATTTTTAAAAAGTCACCTATAATAGAGGAGATAACATCAGCTATTTCCTCAGTACATGTAGAAATAAAATATTTTATTTTCCAAGAGAAATAAAATTCCGAACATCAGAAAAAATCTACCAGGAAACTGTGCGTCAGGAAATTAGAGCATTTTTTTGTGCTTGTGAGCTGATTTGACCCATTAATAGCATTTTGCCAGCCCAAATGTATCTTGGTGCTGTCAGGACTGGTGACTCTTGTGAGGCAATGTTACTGCCAGAAAGTGCATATTTGGGATGAGAGGAGAGGACTGGATGCCCTCAGAGACAAGCATAAGCTGTGACCAAGGTTTGCCCATGTTTGGGCTGCAGTTCAGCATGACCATGGAATTTAGCTGAAGTTCTGGCTGGGAAGTGACTGCTGTGTTTTAATCCTGGGCTGGAAACATTGCAGCAGTAAGTGATGTAAATGTTGACTGTGGATTTTTAGTAGGGTATCTCATATACAGCCAGCACTGCAAACATTTAGCTCTCTTTATACCACCTACAAGCTCATGGGCACAAGCTCGTGTCTTTTTATGGGAGTCATTCATGAATATGTGAGGTAGGTCTTACCTTAATGTATTACCTTTGGATGTTTTAGGTTGAAAGTAATTTAAGATGTTATCTGATGGATTTCATCTCCTGTGTTGTGCTGGGACTGTGTTTTCTGTCCTGCTGGGGTGAGAGCTAATCTCAAACCCAAACAGGAATTTATGTCTTTTTAAAATGGTTCTATCAAGTCCTGAACCTTTGAACAGGGTCCTTCAAAGGTTTCTTTCAAGCAGTTGCTTTGAAATGCAATTCTCCCCTTCCCATTTTCCTTGAAGTTTCTATTCCAAGTTACTTCTAATCTTCAGCAGCTGATAAGAGCAGTCACAGGGGAATTGCTGGAGGGGATCTCCTGTCACACAGGCACCTGTGAGAGCAGCAGGTGTGACAACCCCGAGTCACAACCTGGAGGTGGAAAGTTCTCATCTGTCCCCTTTGCTCAAAGGGGAGGTAGAGGCTTGCAGCTCTTAACAGGGTAAGGTAGGGTCCTGGTGCTCTCTTCTGCTCACTCACCAGTGTTATGCACCCCCAAAACATTCGATTTCCTGGTGGAGGCTCCCAGGTGATGGCATTTTAGTAAAAGATATTTGAAGATTTCTTGAGTTTTACAGGATTCTTTAAGTGTGGAAGAAGATCTCCTTCCTGAATGATGGGGAAGGTGAAGAGAGATGTCAGGGTGTGTGGTGTCTGGAGGGGCTCAGCTTTGAAACCTGACAGGAGGGAGGACAGATGGGGACGTGAGGTCACAAAGAGCCTGTCTGAACACCATCCTAGTCCCTCACACTTTTAATGAATTCTGCCTTACCCATTACCTAAATGCTAAGAGAAACTAAACCTGTGGAAGTGAAGGATTACTGATTCTCTGGGTAAAACCCACAGATTCAAGGAGATGTGTCTCTATGGCACTGCTGAGCTGCAGTGTCCCAGACGGGAAGAGGGCAGCATATCCTCACAGGTCGGGAAATGCTGTCTTGGGCTGGAAGCTGCAAAACAAAATTGCACAAAGAAGCTATTGAAGGTCCCTGTTTCTCAATCCTTTCAGAGAAAAAGCGACAGCTTTCTGCAAGCCAGTTATTCAGAAAGAGGGTGGCCAGGCTTTTTTCTTGGTGCTTTTTTAATTTAAAAATCAGGCAGAAAAAGCCAGTGAGATACTGCCTGAAACTGCTGCAATGGAAACAGGGAGCTGGTTTCTGTGGTGTGCTGGTTTCACTCTGTAGCCTCTGTCGAGCCGTTTGTCAAGTCATTTGTCTTCTCTCTCCCATCCCTACAAGCAGTAACAAACCAGGCTCGAAGGGCAAATTCTTCTATAAAATAATAAATAAAAAATAAAATAAAATAATAACCAGACACAGCACTGTGACATGGATATGGTGAAATTCCAGGAGACATGGTGTGAGGAGAGCTACATGGCTATGAACTTACCACATGGTGGGAACGGTACCATGGAAATCCAGGTCTATACAAGGACCACAGCATGTGGATCCAAAAACTTAAATGATGGGGCATGACTTTCTTGGAAGCCTCCTGCAATTGTAGCCTGTGAAAAGGAGGGACAGGAATTGTCCCCTGCAGCTGGAGGGTGCCATGCTGTGATGGCTTCAGCATCAGTTATGCCCATCACTGTCTTCTGCTTCCATCAGCTCCTGGGAGACAGCAACCACAGCAGTGATATACTCTGAGTTAACTCCCGAAATCATTCTGATGGAATTTCCTTGGCTCAGATTCCCCATATCTCACCAATGTGAGGTGGGTGAGGCCTCCAAAAGAGTCCAAAGAGAAACATCAGAAATCCCCAGAGCGGACCCAGTGAGGGCATGTGAAGGCAGAGAGATCTGAAATGAGCCCTGCTGCCAGGCAACTCACAGTTTGAGCTGTTGCGTCTCTAAAGGGAAAACTATAAATTTAAGCAGTAAATTAATGGACCTTATAGAAGAGATTGTCTGTCAGTGCTGGCAGTGAAATAGAAATGGAAATATAAGTGGCATCAGCTGGGCAAGGTCCAACTTCCAAATCCAGACCTGCAATCTCAGAGCTTTTCAGGTTCAACAAGAAAGCTTTACTCCGGTTGTATTTGGAAAATAAAACAAGTGTTGGCTCACTCAGAAGAATGCCTTTCAATTCATCTGCAAGCAAATGCTTTCCTAAGGAAAAAGTGGATTTTGCCACAAAAGGAAGTGTGAAATATCTTCTGATTATGAATATTCTCAGAGGAATTCTGTGAACACTTGCTGTGCTTTGCCTTGTGGCCCAGGCAATAGTCCTTACAGGTGGCCACAGGACCAGGAACACTTGAGCTGTGTGGTGCTACAGGCAGTGAAAGAGAAGGAGTTATGGGGCTACGTGCAGCCAGCAGTACCACATCCTCCAAAGGGATGTTTTAGGGAGCAGGGCACTGAAATCCACCCATGGCTTCTGTGGTGAAAAGCAAAGAAACAGTGACAGAGAGATCCTATGTAATTTTTGTGTTGTAAGTTCAATTTCCATTTGTTGATACATTTGTTTACAAATTAAACTAGTAGTTTTGTATTTTTTTTCAAATCAGGATTTGCCAAACTGCTTGGAAAATGAACTTTTCTGATCTTGACTGCTTCTGTGTGAATCCACTGGCGCTCGTGTTTGCTTGTTGTATATCTGGGGACAAAAGAAAGGCAGTGGCTTGGAGCGTGGGGAATTCACATTTCCCATTCTTGGGTGCCACTGAAGCTTAAAATGAATTCTCTTAGTTGATGACAAAATATTTTATTATCCTTTACCCATCCCAAGCCACACTTTTCTAGTTCTTGGCAGAATAACCAGACATGTCATGGGCCAAATAAGGGTCAAAGCATTACCTTTTCTTTCAAACAACATTGCTTTGACCCTGTTGTGTTCAGTGTTTTCATTTATTGCTCTTGAAGCTGAAACACGTTCCAGATGTGATTTGCAAGGGCTGCCGCAAGGTCATAGCCAAGTGGAGGTGCTCTGGTTGGCCTGCAGTGGCCCTGAGGTGTCCAAGGGTGGGGGGCCCTGCTCCCTGCTGCCACTCTGGGCTGGGGAGCTGTCACTGTAGATAAATCTTGACTTCTCCTTCCCTGAGAGGTGCTTCTCTGTCCTTCAGGGATAGAAGAATGTGGGGGTTTGCAGGCGCCTCTGCCATCACCTGGTTCATTTCTCGATGAGTGTGATGAAGGCTGTCCCCGGGTCAGCAAAATAACGGAAGTTTGTGGCTTGTGGAAGGGACAGCAGACAAGACAGATGAGGTCTGCTGTCCTGAAGAGAAGCATTTGCGCACTGTAGCATGGCTCTTGTATTCCTGTGTGGGATTTTCTTTTATTAGATGAACAAAAAAAAGTAAAGAAAGAAATTGCTTCCTTGATGATATCATTCACCTCCCAATCCTTTAAGCTCACCAGACCCAAGTAATGACACTGGTGTCTATTAAAAATATATGGCTGTTTTTTCTGCTACTGTTCCCTCAGGACAAATTCAGGCTTAAAGCATAAAGACAACATACATTTCTTTCTTCAGTGTGAGCATACTATTAGCCTGATTTTCAAAGGTCCAAGTGCAAACAGGAGTTGGTACCATAGAAAACCCAGCTGCAAATTCCAGTTCCTAGAAACACTTATGCAGATGTCATTTCAGCCAGGCTCCTGGTATGCACAGAGCTGTCACATCCCTGGCTGTTTGTGGGACTGAGGTTTAATCCCTCCACAGCAGCTCTAAGGGTAACGCATATTTTGGCTCTGTTAACTGTTCAAGCTGCTGGATAGATCAGCAGAGTCCTCTGCTGCAGGTTGAGGTTTTGGGGACCTGCCTAATGGGGCCCATACTCCTCAGGCAGGACTGAGGTGCGCTGAACTGTGCTGGTCATCAGCCTCTTCTCAGAGGACCTGCCACAGAAACTATATCTGCAGCTCTGTTGTCTAAATAATGCCATGAGCTTTTAGGAACACCAAGCACAGTGTTGTTACTTAGGTATTTAGAATACCGTGAAGGATTTTTTTTTTCTTTCAAAAACTTGTCCACTTGCTCTTTGAACCCATGTAATCATATTTTTCCTATTACATCGCATGGCAAGGAGTCCCACTGCTTCCCTGCATATTGTGTGCATAGGTGTCTCCTTTTGACTGATCCGAATATGCCACATGGAATCCCCCTTCAATATCAATGTTTTCAAACTGGAAGATGGTCAGAAGTTTCCAAGTTTTTGGGCTAGCTCACAAAATCTGAAGTAAATTCTGCACAATTAAGCCACAGCTGGGGATTTTTTTCTGATAGTCATGCTGCAGCATCAGCTTGCTGGGATGAGTAGAGGCATCCATGAGTTATTCCTGCGACCTAGCAGTGTTTGTCTCCCGATATAGTTTTCATTTCTTCAATCTCACACCAATCTCCAGCTGAGAAAAAACTCTACAGGCCAAAAAGCAGCTCTGGTTGCTCTGTGTAAACCATGTTGAGAATCCAAGGTTAGGAGAACATCTTACCACAGCTGATGACTGTGGACAAATCCTATCGAAATATCTGGCTGTTCTAATCTGGGTTTTCTTTTTTACCTATGAATCCAGTCTTCATTCGTATGAAACTACTTTTCTGTTTCTCTTTTTCCAGCAGTCTTGACTCTGCTGCATTGAAATGTGACACGGACATACAGCACTGCTGGTGTTGGAGTAAGGTCCCCAGGTGATGTCCATGGCAGTCTGGCACTGGTCAGTGATGTGGGTGCCAGCCCTGGGCTCATCCTTGGGGGACTCCTGGGCTTTACCGTCAGTCATGGACTGCTGGGTTTTACCCTCCTGGGTCTCTTCCATCTCTGTCTTACCTTTCCCCTACCCCCCTCAGAATTGCTCCCTGCAGCACATTGACGAGTTCCCTGCGCCGTTATGGGTTGAACTGACCCAAGTGATGGGAGTGGGGAACGGCTGCGGCCTCTCAGGAGTGAAATATGGCTTTGTGTCTGCAAAGAGGTTAAAGCTGCTCCCCAGCAAGAGCAGCGGAAGGAAATGCCCTGTAGCTAGTTTCATTTTGGTGTACAGTATGAGAACATGTGCAACCCATTATAATAAAGCCCTTGCTGGAAAATGCCTAACCTATGCACTGTAAAACCTAATTAAGGGATTCCTTAAAAAACACTGTTACCAACCAGTATCAAGGAGTGGATAATGAGAGGCTGCTTTGTGTAATCCAACCCTTTATCTTTAGGCCTTCGGGGTGTCCATGGCCAGGGTCTGTCCCCTTGCTGTTGCTGAGGCCTTTATTGCAGTAGCGGGTGCCTCCAGCACCCGCTAAGAAGTATTCAGCCTTCTCTTGTAAAGCTGACTGGCTCCACTACAGCTTCCTAAAGGATACAGCTGCCAGTTCCTCAGACAGGGCGGCCTGCTGTGACCTTGGGGATGGGGTTTCTGCAAGCATTAGAGGGTCAGCATGCAAGGAATGTGTTTAGCCCAACCAGGCACTGAAAGATACAGGTGATGTACCTAGGCTCGAGAGAGATGAAGGGGGTTTTTCTCCACCAGAACAGAGAAGGACAGGGAGAAACAAATGCTGGAGGTTGTCTTCCTCTGAAACCTCCCCAAGCCCAGAGCCATCTTCCTGCTACTTTTGCCAACTGACATAAGCTTTTCCAGTATTGGTGGAAAAGGCACAAGTTCTTTCCTCAACATCTGCAAGGGAGCAGCTTTCAGAAAACATCAGCTCTCAGGACCATGTTGGAATGGTAGAGTCTGGCCTGAGCAGTTTCCCAGTTCAGCAGGCAATAGCAGACACCTTCCATGACACGCAGAGCACGTGCAACATCCCTGCAATCATGCAGAAACTGTTGTTTGCAGTAACTACACTTCTCCAAATGTGTAAACCAAATAAACTATCCCCTGCTGATGCATGGGTACTCCTGTCATGAAGTCTCCATTATATTTTTGACCTTTTTTTTTTGGCGAGGCTGGCTCCAGTGCAATAACTACCTAACTCCTCTGTACCCTCATGAGGACAGAGGCTAGCTCCAATCTCCTCACCTCATCCCACTGCTGCTCTTCAGAGCCTATGAAGGACTCCCTTCCTCCCCCACACACCAGACAAAATCACTTAGAGGAATCTGGAGGTTTGCTGTACGGTCTAACACATCTTTAAGCCCCACTTGAAGTAGGCAGGTAAGGTCTACTTAGCTGGAACATTCTTGGGACTATGAGTGGACATATGCAGAGACTTTTTGTAGGCAGTGAACAAGGGCAGGGGGTTTTTGCACGCCAGGCAACCTGCAAGCACTCTTCTTGCCATTAAGCTCACAACATTATAAAAAATGTTTCCTGTTGTGGTCATGGCCATTCATTTGACCTTTCGTTAGGTCAAAACGAGGAGTTCTATGTCGGTATGAAGGCAAATCCAACAGGAGCAGAGGCCAAGCCCTCTGTTATCACTGTCTGCATCTCTGCCCTCCAGCCCACCAGCTGGGCCTGAGAGCTAATCTGAGTTTTACAATATCTGTAATTAGTCGTTTTTATGGTGTGCTCATTTGCAATATTCTAGGTAAGGATCTGTCAATGTTTTCATTATGTACCCTTCTGTTTCCAGGGGTTTATAACCAAGCCATAAAAACACACTCTGGGGCAAAGCTTGACACATAAATTCTCAGCAGAGAACCTGTTTTTGTTTTTATTTTGTTTTGTTTTGCTCTGTCACATGTACATATAACTTTTAAATGTGCGGTAAATACTGAAAAATTTTTCAAGCCTGTGTTTAACCAGGTTTCAGTTTAGCAGAGACATATTGCAAAAGGGATTAATTTCTGTGGCTTTCGGGTAGCCTAAAAAGGAGAGGTTGGGTGTAATTGAACTGAAAGACTATCTGTAAACTGGCATCTGGGTTTAGGGCTCTATTCACTGCACAAGCTGTGCTGGAATTGCTGACTCTTTATAACTGCAAGAGGGCAGTTACAACGCTCTGCCTTCAGCTCTGACAGTGCATATGCAGACTCACATCCGAAGGCTATATTCTATACCTGCACATCCAAGGAAGGAGTAAATTTTAGATGAATTAGGATAGAAACAGAAGTCTTGGTAGATAAACAGAAGAATGAAGTTTCAGTAGGGATTTTGGGTGGATGAGGGTTTGACCATGTTAAAGTGTCTAATGATCTTCACTTATTTTTAGTGAGATTGGAAACAAAAATTCACGTTGATGTTTCAGGTTTCCTGTAAAAAACAGGATATGGCACACTGCCGTTATTCCATGAGAAATTCAATGCAAGGAGTTTTATGACATTAAAGCTTTAAATTGTACCCGTTAGGCAACACAAGCAGTTCTCTCACTTGGTGATATCACTGCTTTATAAAACGCTTTCTCTGCTTCCAGAAAGTAGTGGTGGATGAGCTGCAGCATCTGCTGCTTGTCACCATGCTGGTGTTATGCTGAAATTCACCCTGGCACATCCAGCCAAGTGACAGGAGAGAAACCTCTCTTTGGGGCAGCTGTCCTGCTACGAGACACTCCTCACAGGGGAGATACCAAAGGACTAACTGGCTTCAAGGACTCAAGATCAGTTAAGAAAATTTTCTGTGTCTCAAAGGCCAAGTTTTGCAACCCTTTCCTTACATAAAATATAAAGAACTGATTTATCTCCCTCAAGAGCAAGGGCTACAAAATCTGCTCCTCATCTTCTTTTGATGATTTTGCGGTATGTTTCTGTGATCCTCAGTCTGATCCTTTTAATTTCAAAAGCTTTAATCAAAACCTCTTAACAATACATCCACTTACTGGTTTTGCGGTTTACATTTAATTCTGATTGATTTTTTAAAAGGATGGTTGTATTAAGATGCTTCTGTTGGAGTGATTCATTAATATATGCCTGGGATGGCACAACCCCAGTAAGGCTGAAGCTTTGCGTTGACAGACCACTAAAATAATACCCTGTGTGGGACTTCCCAGGGAGTAAATAGAGCTTTTACCAGGGAGACCTTAAACCCTTCTAGTATGCTGCAAGCATGCTCAGGGAAGGCCTGGAGAATCAGGTATAACACAGTGTGTGTCAAAGGGCTGTGGAACACTTGTTCAGCGTGTTTTTGCTGACAGATCCCAAGTGGAGTTTGGGTTCCCCTCGTCTGGGCCGAAGCGACCCGTCAATTTGTACGAGTGCGCAATTAAAGTGAGGCGAGCTGCTGCCAGATGAATTAAAATAACAGGACCTGTTTTTTCAGGTTTAATGACAGGACTAGTGAAGGAGAACCACTTTTGCAGGAATGTTGTCTTGTCAGATGGAGGAGAGTGGCTGCAGGTGATTGCATTTAACTGAGCTTTACTGGAGGCAGTTGTCTGGTGTCTCTGAAAGCTGGTCTGCTTGCTGCCCTGAATATAAAAATGTTGAGTAACTGCTTTATTTTTATTAACTGAAATGCAGATCTGATTGCAGAAGGACAGACAATGCAAAAGATCTGCAGTTTATGCAGCTTAAAATCACAGCTTCTTCCTTTCACTGGGGCTCTGCAGAGTCACAGCATCTTGACAAACGTATGAGTAAATTGAAGCTGTATTATCTTTTCAAAACTGACTTTTGGCATTGGTTTCTTTAGAATAAAAAATATTATTAATTTCCTCCAAGCTCCCCTCTTCAGCATCTTTGCCAAGAATCATGTCTAGCATGGAGAAGAAAGTAGGTTTACACAAGGGGGAAAAAAGTCTCTGTCTTGGTTAATCTAAGTGCAGTGATTTGATGACAAGGGCGGGGTTAGCCTGGACCCAAATTAATGTCACACTTTAACATGGAAATGGAACAGGTGGTAAACAGGTTTTAAACGGAATAATAAAAATGGTTGTGAAAGTTTATTTTCTTTCAGCTGTATAATGACAGGAAAGGCTGTTTCAGGAACTACGAGAGAATTTAGGGAGCAGGTATATGTGAACTAACAGAACAGAACGGTAGCAGGATTCTGCATGGGCATTACTGAAAGGGCAGGTGCCTGCATGCACCCCGATGCCTGTACCGTGCCAGTGTGTGCTCAGGAGTGAGGGTCCGTTGCACAGGAGATCACTCAAGGAGAGTTAAGGCTGTGCTGAGTTGAGAGACAGGGATTAAAGTGTGCAGAGAGCTGGTAACGCTCCCCAAATGTGGCTGCTAGGGCACGGAGAGGTCATAAGTAATAAAGTTGTGAAGGGTAGGTTTGTGCACCTGGGATATGAACCAGCATAGGGCCATATTTCACTCCTTGATACTCACAGAGTCTGGCGATAGCAGTGAGAGACTGCGTGCTCAAAGGTAAGATGTGTGTGCCTTTCATTTTCCTGCTCATCCCAGATAGCAGCATATCCTACATCCCTGTGTGCCACAGATGTGAGGAAAGAGCCATGACAGGGGGCACAAAGACACCTTTTCTTCCATTTACAGAAGAATCTTGTGGCGTGTAGTACTGATACTATGAAATATCTGTCACATGGTGCAACTGTTGCCTTTACAGAAGCACTCGGCTGTGGCCTTTTATCTCAGCTGGCTGGCTCTGGGGCTCTTTGCAGCTCTCTTGCAAAGCACAGTGCTATTTAAATCTCTCTCTGGGATAATCAGGGAGGAGAAGGAGTTTGTACCAAAGGTTTTCTAGTGATTTTATAAGAGGAACCTTTGAGTTACTCAGGAAAATTTCATTTTGCATTTTCTTTCCATTTCTTGATCCAGATACTTAGAGGTCTCTCAGCACCTTCACACCTGAGTGCCCCTGACAGGCCTACACCAGGGCTGCTTGGACGCTGCTGCGAGAGAGCTCCAGCCATTAAAACCCCACAGTGCTCATGAGGAACTGTTTGTTTCTGCAAAATGTGAGTTGTTATTTTTTTAAGAAAAAACTTATTTTCTTAAAAACATTCTTTTACTTTGAAGAAAGATCTGAACATTTTTTGCAAAAGGGTTAGAAACTTGAGGCCAGGAAACATTCCCATGCAGCCATAGCTGAATGGCAAGCAATTTAAAAAAAAATATTTCTGAATAGAGGTTTTCTTTACCAAAGGCATTAGAGCTATAAGTTCGTGTGAGAAAGGATTTGGCTACCTTGGAGTGGTGCAGATTTGGGAACAGTCTTCTCTAGGTAACCTCTTTGAAGCATCTTAAAAGTCCTATAAATTAAGCCAATTTCAGCCCAAATCCAAGAATAATTTTGTCTGCATCAGAAGAAAGTGATCAAAATCAGTGCTCTTGCTGGCTGTCCCTGAAGAAAAGTCCCCAACTAAATGAGCCATGAAAACTGAACTCTTTCACTGTGCTTCATCCAGCCAAGCATTGCACCATATTTTTTAGCAAAGCACTGGGGAAGTTTGTTCTGGGTCTATACAGGGGGCTTACATCTTCATAACTGTCCAGAGGCCCCTTTCAGGGGGCCTAAACTCTCTATATGAAAGAAAATAACTCCCTCCTGTCCTATACCTAATGCCATGGACCTGAAAGAGTGGGGGAGCATTGCACATGTGAAGAAAATAAAAGGGTAAAAAAGCTCTGAAAAGGCATTTGTGTGGGATCTTCTCAGGTATTTCTATCTTTTTCACATGTATTCATGAATCAGGTATAACACATTATTCATCATGCCCTTGCTAAAATACTGTACTGCTTCAGATTCCCTTTTCCCAAAGGAGTTTCCATCTCTTTTCAGCTCAATTACTTGAATTAGTATTCAGATAATATATCTATGAACTAGAGTGGGCTTTCTTTCTTCTCTATCAGTTTTAAGGGAATTACCTCCTGGTGCTTTGATAGACCAACTTGCTGTGTTAGTGAAGTTTAAGGAAGCCTGAACTTCCTCGATAAGCTCTGAGAGGGAACAAAGGACCAGCTGACCATGTGTTGGATCCTTTTTCTTCCTCAAACATCAAACAACTTTCAGCTGGGTCTGCCCCGCTTCGCCAGCTGAAGCCACTCTAGAAAAACCACCAACACACAGCTGCACCCTGGAGTGGCACCTCTCCCTGGGCTCAGGTGTTCACTGTCTAGCCACATAATTTGTCCCAATTAGCAGCCCTTGAGGCTAAGGAACTGTCAGGTGGCTGACAGGAAACTCCAGGTATAATAAAAAATTAGTCTGGGGAAATGTCATGCCAGTGCTGGTTTCTATGAAAAAGTTCTTCTTAGGTTTTGGGAGAGGCAGTGGGAAGCCCTCCCCCAGCTGCTGGGTTTGGGAGGTGAGAACTGATGTCCTGTTTTCCCGGTGACAGGCTCGGGACATGCTGGGTAGCACCAGGCAGCTGGAACGGCATCGCGTGCTCCTGGTAGGACCGAGACAATAAAACTTCCTCCCATCTCCCAGGCTCTGCAGCTTTCTGATGTCAACAACAGCAGCAGGAGGCTTCAGGCACGTTCCCGGCAGCTGATCGTATTTATCAAGTTCATGTTCCTTGCTTTTTATTTTTTATTTTTTTTCCACATATATATATCAAGGTCCGGGAGCCACAAGATGGCCACGTTCCAACTCCAGCCCCTTTGAGCATAGAGAAATGTGTGCTGGGGGCTGGAGCAGGGACATGCTTTCTCCATGTGAGCCAAAGAACAAACAGCAGAGCCCTCCACGGGGACTGATTGTTGACATGTTTATGATGATGAAGTGGGGTAGAACTCTCAAAGGGGGATGCTAGAAATGAAGAAGTAAAGTGTGGCACTGCTGAGGGCCTATATAATGCTAAATATTGTAGGAAACTGCAGTTTCTTCCTATTTGTGACCGCTTCACTGAGCAGTTAGAAAAGTCCCTTCCCAGCTGTACATCACGTGTTCCCCATTTGGAGCTGTAGCTGTAACAACAACAACAACCACCCAGCAGGCGCCAGGAGTATGGAGGGATCGGACTGGAGTTACAGGAACTCTTGCCATAATTTATAACCCTGCTCAAAAAGTGTGAAAGATACGATGCTGTGTGCCGGGAAATCCTGCCCAGAGGACAGCTTACAGACCCAAAGTGGGTATTGGAATACCCAGGCCAGCTGGGGCTTGCCATTTCGCTTGGGGTCACGGGCAAAAGCACTTCATCTACGCCTTCATGTGCACATGTGGGTCTGCACTGTGGGACAGTCCCTGGACCTGCTGCCTAAGGTCAAACCTCCCACCTGGCATTTGAAGGATGAGGGAGCCGGGTTAAATTCTCCCTTGTGATGATGCACATTCTTTTGTCTGCAGCAACCCCCATGGGCTGCTCTTCATGACTCTATGGGCTATGCTTCCCCTGGGACCAAGCTGCAGAGGCACATGGCTTTGGTGGGAATGTCCATGCACATCACACTGCCGAGCACCAGGGCTCTCAGTGCTGGCTCCTCATTCAGAGCCCATAATCTGGCTCTGACAACCTGTTTCACTCTCCACCTTGCACTGTGCAAGGTCTCCAGCTGAAATGCCCGTAGGGGAACAGCAGCTCTCCCAGATTTCCAGCTACACACATTGGGGCTGTGAAATAAGGATTCAGCACAACTTTGGCCAGGGGATGTGTGCTTGTCTGTAGTCAAGTCGGGGCAGAGACAGTCAGCTGAGACTAAGTCAGGGTCCAAAGTATGATGGCTATAAGAGTTCTAGATTACTCAGTTTGTGTTTGGTCAACTCAGAAGGTGAGAGGGGACAATATGGGTCTGTTTGCTCTTGCCTGTGTAGATAAAGCAGAGGTCTTCTCCAAGACGCTCCAATTCCTTCTCTTGGATTACCCACAAGCTAAGCAGCTTCAACAGTGTGCAAACGCTGCCCCTTTGCCTCCTCAGCACTGCATTAGCTGCTTGAAAGCAAAACAGAAATGCATATTCTCAGGCCATGTTCTGTAGGGTCACCGAGGCTGTTGTCTTTTGTGAATCTGGCTGGCTGCCTCTGAGCACACCTTGTCTCATGGCAGAGTAGCTTTCACTCTGAAGAAAAAAAAAAGAAAACATCTTTTTCAGACAGTATTTCAGTGTCTTAACCTGCTTTGGGTTTCCCTCTGGGCCTCTTGAATGTATGAGGTGGGAGTTGATGGTTTTGCCTTGGTCTGAATTCTGCTGCTACTGTACTGGGAGCTGTGTGTCCCTTTCTGAGATGATAGGCTTTGGGCAGCCACTTTTCCTCCAAAATATAGTGGGGTTTTGTTCAGAAAACACGTTTTGGGGCTTTTTGTTCCTAATAGAAAATTTATCTTCTCAGCAATTAAATGTAATTGTCTGTGGGAAAGGGATTGTTGAGGGAGGTGGTTGTGTCTCTCAAAGTAATCATTACAGGAAGACTTGTAATTTTAATATGTTACAAGGTGATGCATTTTCCCCAGAAAGCAGAATAAACTTTGTTATTTCATCCTTATTTTAGTGGTATAGCACCAGTATTTCTGTATCTTTCTTTTGGCTCACTGATGTGTTATTCTTCATTGATAAGAGCATGTCATCCTTGCTGGAATCACTCCCTATCTCCCAGCTTCTGGCCACACTGCAGGACTCCTGATTTTCCCATGTCTGCCTTCTTTTGTCTCTTTAATATTCCTGAGCTATATGGACTCGAGGCTCCCAAACCTCACCTGATACCAGCAACCATCACGTTGACATTCCAGTCCAGCTCCATTTCCAGACCTGTGCATGGTTCTGCAGACCACCTGAGAAGCCATATCAAACTAATTGTTTTCTTTTCCTCCTTTTCTGTGCTTTTCACAGCATCTCCAGTTTTATGATCCTCTGAACTATAGCATTTTTCCTAGATCTTTTAAGTAAATGTTAGAGGAGTTAGACCTGGATTATTTCAGTGATTCCTTCACCTTTCAAGAAACATGAGTCTGTAGATCCAGGGGAAGTGGAGCTTCAGGATGCGTATCTGTCTTTTTTCCTCTGAACCCATTGGTGTTGGTGGCTGCATGCTACTCCCTACACGTTTTACTTTTCAGACCTGATTTGCCAGAAGAAAGTCACCACACAGAAAATCTGACAAACAAACTACAGAGAACATGTGATCTGATCAGAAAATACATAAGCCTGTTAGTGACTGTAGGCATGTCAAGGGCCAGCATTAATGGAGAACATATTTGTTTTTAAATCCCATCCACATAAACCGATCTGAAACAGATGTGAATGTTGGGGATATTAATATGTGGGCAAACCCCAGGGATCCTGAAGGTACTGCTGCAATGAGGGGAGAAGGGGCAATGACACATCTTTGCTATCACATGGGTTTTATGAAGAAGGATTATGTTTTTACACTGTACCTTGCTTTGCACTCCTTGTTGGAAATGAAAAATACAGCATAAGGAATACAGAGAGAGAGGTGGCAGATTAAAGTGAAGATGGCTGCCTTTGGGAAGAGAAGGATGATGGCTTGTAGAAGAGTTGGGATGGAAGAAAACCGGATTCTCTGCCCCTTATCTGAGTGCAGCTGGGCTGTGTTGGAGTGGTCCAAACAGTCCTGCCATGGCCAGGAGGATGAAAGGCTAAAGTGTGTCCAGGAAAGATGGAATCACATATGTAAGAGGCTTTGCTTGCATATAAAAGGACTTTTCCGAGCAATTTTGCTCTGTCAGACTTGATAAGGTTTTTCACTGTTTGAAGATTTCCAGTCCTTTCTCTACAGCAGGCAGACTCTAGAACATTGCAAGACAAGTATGCTAGGATTTTTTTGTGTTGCAAGCCCCACCATTTTCTCTAGCCATCTTCTCTGAATCAGCTGAACCTTTTTATTGGCTGACAGCTAAAACAAAGAAGGGATAACAAAAATTTCAGCCCAAGGCAGACACTTGGCATGGAAAATTGAAGCCCAAGTGGTTTAAGTTTAACGAAGTTATTAGCAATTGAAAACAGGGCTTTATAATTGGAAATGTTTGGCAAGATAAATAAGAGGTTGTGCTACCAGCCCTGCCTCTTAGATGTGTGCATGTACAGGGATGTGCAAACACCCGACAGAAAGACATGCTTTTGTGTAAAGATGCTTACAACTGGAAACACGCACAAATGCCACAACACCACTTTTTTTTCACCTCTTTCTCCTCAATCCTAATTCTTCAAGTTTGGGTTGTCTTTCCACCTCCTGTTATAATTAAAACCAGAGTGCAAATGCTTCTTGTGCTCACTTGAACAAAACACTGACTCTTCTCAGACTCTGAGAACTATTAAGGCGAGAATTCAGACTGGCTTTGGGGTGACACAAAGCCAACTTGCAAGGCACTGGGACAGTAGCACAGATGTTTTGTACCTCTACTTTCTTCTTGCCCATTGCAGTGAAAATGAAGTTGGTTTGTTTTCAGTCTCTGTGCATGTGCTTGTGGCCCTTTGCACATTTGCATCTCCTTGGGTGGACATGCAAGATTTTTGGGTAGCTTACCTGACCAGAGGGCAGGTGACCTGGGGTAGCAAGTGTCCTTGCTGGGCTGCATTGGCCAGCCTGTCCACTGTTTGCTTTCATTAGGGCTCTCTGTGGTGTTTGTTGCTGCTCCATCACACGTCCCAGTAAAGTTTAAACTCTTGATTACCACGAGCTCCACTGCAGCCAGGAACCAACGTCAAGTTGAGTCATCATATTGTTTGAATTACACCAATATGAAAATCCATGAAAGCCACAGGGAGCCAGCATTTTCCCTTCTATATAAAATGGGGTTATGACCATATTAAAAAACACAACAAAACCAAGCAGCTTTTAACAGGAGATGGTGGAACAGAGGCCTTGAGTGATGCCGAAAAAAACCAAGCATGTAAATAATTACATTTGAAAGAAGGCCCTGCTCTTTGTTCTGCTCAGCTTCATGATGACTTGTGCTCTTGTCACTTCTACATCTCCTACATTGCCTTTCATTTCAGAGAGATGAGAAGAGCAGCTTTGTGTCGGGACTGCTGAGTGGCAATTCAAGGCTGCTCAGAATGACAGACAGGGTAGGAAGACAGAGGTCTTGGCACTGCAAGGCACAAGAAATGCAAGCCATGGTGAAAGATCAGAGATCCTCTTTATTTATTGTCATTGTGCATTTGTCATCAGTTGGTGTTGGTCATAATGATCTGGCTAAAGGCTGCATAAAATCAAGTCTGAGCAGTGCCAGGTCTGGGGGTTTTTGTACCCAGTTTTCAACCCAAATATGATGGGGTGTGGGTGGGTGCTTGGTGTCTCCCCAGGGTGCAATGAATAGCCCTGCTCTGTTCAGAAAACCTCTTCACCTTGATCAAGAAAATTGTGATCATTCACAAAAGGAAAGAAAAGATGGGGTTCAGGAAGGAAACAAAAGTGGCTGGAAAGGAGACTATTCTCCAGCCCTCAGCTGTCTACATGACCATTTTACCAAACCCTCTTGTAAGCTGCAGAGCCATTTCTCTAACAAAACCAAAAGGGAACCTTTTTAAATCAGCACAGAGCAGATCCGTGGCACTTTACACCTGGGCAGCACAAATGCTATTTCTTTCCCCTGATAGTAGCATAAAACAATGGGATGAAAAAGGTGCTTTCATCCTGTTCTGTGAGACTGTCAGACTTTGAGCCATGCTGTAGAAGACCATCCCTGCCCCAGTGAACCACCAGCAGGGGCGGCTGAGGCCAAGGGGAAGAAGACTCTGTTGTCTTCCTATTTTACAGGTAAAGAGGAAGCTGAGATATTCTGATGTTCATGTTTTCTCTCAGGACCACAAAAAGTACCACTGCAAGTCTGGGCTTCGCCACGCTCAGTGTGCCAGTGAGCAAAGTTCACTGGAAGACAAATGTCATGTTCTTCTCAAACATTTTGCTAGTTCTCTGTTGACTTCCACCATTAAATCTCACTGTTGCTAAATCTGAACAGACTCATGCTTTCAGATGCTGCTGAAATTTCCTCAGAGTCTTCCTACTTCTTCTCCAGAAGCAGAGTCACTTGTGGACTGAGGCTCGTTCTGGATATTAATCATTTGGGTTTTTGCGCTGTCTCCAAGGCTCTGATACTCTCACAACTCCAGACCCAAGGCAAACCAGCCCTATTGAAATCCAGAGTGAAGCCTTCATCCCTTTCAGGCTTCCTGTTTGTTTCAGTGTTATGAATGGCATTTGCATGTTTTTTAATCAACTCAGCTCAAGGATTTTGAGTCCTTTGCTGTTAGTAATTTTGATATATTGCTACCATGCTACACACCAAAAGTATTTCTACTTTCTTACCTCCACATATGTATGCAGTCAGGAACAATTACCAATGTCAATCCTGTCTGCCTGCTAACTTGCTTTTTTTTCCCTCTTGGTCATGCTGTAAATCATTTTCACATTTACAACATTAAGAAGGTGCTCTGAGCAATCATTCTTGTGGTCAACAAACTGTTACTGCTTCTCAAGTGTCATGGGTCACTACTTCATTACTGGATTTCACTCCCAGTTAAAACCATTAATCTTGTCTCCACCACCTTTCTCTGGGCCTCTCCATCCAGTATGTTTTATGTTAGGCACATATGACTCAAAGTGCTGGGTTTTCCTCATGCCAGCAGAGATTCTGTAGCTTGAATTTCTGGGCTTGATAAGCAAGATCACCCAACTTGGACTGGGTCGCTCTAAGCTGAGCCTTTCTGCAGAGAACTGGGTTTTTCAAACAGATGCAGAGATACTAAATACAGCAAAAAAAAAAGTAATAAGGCAGCTCCGTGGTAGTGATGCCACTTCTGCCATGGGAATTTCCATGCTACATCCCACCAGAGGATTACTGCTGCCTCAGCTGTTACTTGAAGCCAGAATGGGTAGGAGCACAACATGGAAATGCAGGGTAACCCAGGAAAGCAGACGTTTATTTATGATTCCTAAAGATTCATCAGGAGTTGAACTTGCCTGTGAAAGATTACATATACCTTTATGAGGCTTGGCTTCTGCTCTCACTTACTCTACCCTCGAGCAGGGTGGAGGCAAACAGCCTGTGTGGATGGCAAGGCAGCATATGACTCCTCCTATCTGTTATTGAATTAATGGGAATTCATAGGTGTTATATTAGACAGAGAAAGGCTCCCCTGTTGTTCCTTACATGAAATTGCAGCAAAAACATATTGAGAATTATAAGCACAAAAATGGAACATAAGGGCTACAGAATTCTAACAAAGCTTGTTTCATAGGCCACGTCTACAGCGCGTTCATGCAAAATGCCACGTGAATCACACTTAATTTACTACAGAATATATTTTGCTGTTTAAAAAAAAAAGGCAAAAATAAAGAAAAAAAAGGCAAAAAAATAGAAAAAAAAAAAGCAAGCCTGTGACGGGCAAGAGCTTTGCATGTTAGCTGTAAAAGCTCCACAAAGTATGGAATCTATTAAAACCATTATTTGTTTATGATGTGAAAGTGATTAGTCTGTTCCAAAAACAAAAACATGAAAACTCTTAAATGCTGGGACCTTTTGGGAGAAGAGCCACTGATTCTTGGTTATATTAATTTATATAATATAGCTCTTTTTCTGTGATATTTATAATTACTGTAGCTCTTATTTGCATTAACCAAAGTCAGGGTCCTCTTGCCTATTCATTTAGAAAACACATTCCCTACCCTGATGGGCTTCTAAGCAGGTGAGAGCTGAATGGTCACCCCAGGTTTGCAGATGGGAACTGAGATAAAGACTCAGCATTACTTGCCCAGGGTCACAGTGAAGGGGCCGTGTGGCAGCTCAGGTACCTTGGCTCAGCTCTCACCTGGGGCTGCATGGCTGGGCAGGAGGAGTCAGAACATTCCAATGTGAGCATAGGGACATCCATGTGGCCCCAATTACAGACCCAGGGCCTTGGTTTCACTTCTTGGACTGGATATTACAACAGGATACTGGGATATTTAGGCTGTGTTCACTGCAGGGAATGTTTATACTTTAAGTGGAAAAAAAGAGTCTGTTTCCCTCTAAGATGTCAAATCATGGAAAGATGGGGATTTGATCTTGTTCTGTATGTAGAAACCTCACCCAGTTTTGGCTTTACCACTTCCTTTGATGATGCTGCTTACTTTTGATTTTAACATCCTGCTAATGTTAAAGTACTCCGTGACTTTTGGGGGACCTTATGTTTGCTGTCACTCTCTCTTGCTGATGTTCACCTGGATGTTTGGATGCTCCATGACCTGCCTGCCCGCAGACACACAGCCTCAGTGTTGGGACCTCTCACAAACTGTTTTTGGGGCATTTAAGAAACCAGGTCTGGAATGCCTCCTACTTCCCAGCCTGCCCATCCTTTCCACGTGCTGCTTGCCCTACCCCAGAGCTGCCTCTCACCTTTGAAATCTGGGGCACTTCTGACAGACAGGGCATGTGCAGTGAATACCTGGGTTGAGGTGACTATGAAAATGCCATTTGAAAGCTGGCGTCAGGGAGAAAATTCATGTCCTTCACTGATGGGCTGATGATTAAAACAAGAGTCTTGGCAGTCTGTTAGAGCTTTTGCTTTATTATTCCCAAGCAGAGCATGAAGCTCCTCAAGGTTTTCTGGTATTTTCTGGTACTTTAAGCCCACTAAATTTAAAGGTTTCATTTAAAACACCTTTGATTTGGGATACAATTTAGACCATCCTCTTTTGGTTTCTGCTCCTGAAAATGCTCACCTCTCTACTAATCCCGCAGGCTTTTCTCTCATATGTTGCCCTGTAACTTTACCTTCCTTATACACAACTGGCCACAATAGTCCAGTACAATAGTGTTATCACTTCCCTCAGTCTACTGGAAGTGTTATCCAGTGCTCCCAGGTCTTTCCATCTCAGTGAGGCTGCAGTGATACGTTGCCTCACACCTCGCACCACGGATTTCTGTGCATTTTCTCTGGCTTCTTATCTCAAGATCCAGTTAATGTTAATCTTGTTGTTCTCCTCTTTGTTTGAAGCATTTCTGAAACCGGGGTCATTAGCAAGTTTCATTAGCGCTTTTTTTACATTACATTCTGCGGTCATTAATGAGAATAACCGGCAACATTCCCAAGACCCAACACTGAAGAGCTCCATGAGTAATTCCCTTTAGCTGAAGAATTTCCTTTTCACATAATGTGCTTCCTTTCATACAAATCAACACTTCATGTACTTTTCATAACTTGTACAAATTCCTATTTTTTCCTGTAAAGAGCCATTTTCCATGTGGCCCAGTACGACATACTTTACTGAAGTCCAGATCAATTGGATTCACTGTATGTCCACTAGGAAATCTCCAGCAAAGAAGCCAGATGAAATTAATATCTTTGGCAAATTCCAAAGTTGTACTCTATCCCAGTTCCCATATATACTTATGTCTTTAATTACTCTTCCCTTTGACTGCTGTTTTAAACCTTTGTGTGCTATTAAAAATGATTAGTGGCAACTGATTTACCTGCTGCTATTTGTAATCTTTGACCATAAGGGAATCTTGGTGTCCAGGATGCAGCTGACACTTTTCCGGAGTGGGGTTTTTCTGGAGTGGGGTTCACTGGAGAGAAGGTAACCTACTCACTGGATCCTGCCCATGGTGAGGAGAACCAGCATGTCTCGAAAGGCATCTGGACACTGCAAGTCAGGTCCTAGCATTCCAAATGGGATCTTGGGCTACAGAAGGCATCAGAAGAGCTGTCATTCTCCTCAGTGGTTCTCAGACAAAGCATGGGGTGTTTGTCATGTTTCTCCATGGCTTTTTGTGCCCAGATGTGGAAAGGACGAATTTTATTTCTCCCCTTCCCCACTTGCCCATCATATGAGAAGAAACTAGAGTTGATTCATGCATTCATTCCCTAAATTATTGATTTTTAAGTGGAGTTAGTATTGAGTGGATGTGAAATGGGGAAATTTATTGTCATGCTTTTCCTCCTGCTTGGAAACACAAGTTTTGGCTTGTATCTACATCTATATTCATACAAACTCAGGCACACAGATGCACAGAGATTTATCTTTAACATGTGAGACACCTGCCTGTACTTGAAATAAAAGAGGGGATAATATGGGTAAAAAATAAAAAGAGTCTAAATAAACTTGGCAGAAATGGAAACCTGGTAGTTGGATACCTGAATGCAACAGAAGGCAAATGGGAACTTACACAGATTGTGGCAACAGGATGGTAATTATTAGATCCAATAGGAAGGAGTGGAATTGAACTGGGAAAGTAAGCAAGGAGAAAAGAAGGGAAAAATTCAGCTCTTTAGTAAGACAAGAAAATTCTTCCCAAAGAGTCTGGCATGGAAGGAGGCCTGGAACGGATGAGAATCTGGATTTCCAAGTGAAGGAACGTATGAGATAAGTCAAGAGGGAGAGAGAGATTTAAGGAAGGCAAAGATTTACTTCTGTATCACAGATGGGGGAAGAGATAGCAAAAAAAGTACTTAATAGCTTGGAAATTTGTATTCAAAAAGAAGACAGATTGACTTCAACCCCCCCGCACCCCCAGCCCTGGCTCTCCTCCTTCCCCCCCACCCCCCCAAATCAATATCTTAAACTGAAAAGGGTGGTGGATGTCTTAGGCAAAGCTGGAGATGTGGCTTGCTCGGCCCTTGGTGTTGGGCAGGGAAGTGTGCTTTAGCATATCTGAGCTACCCTGATGTTTATTTTGGGTGTGCCACACAAGTTCAAGTAGGAATAGTGAGTGACACTGTATCCTCCAAGCAGCTCCAGTCACCCAGCCACGGGGAGGGTGCTTGGCTGCTGTGTCCTCCCTTTGCAGGAGCACAAAATGCAGGATTTAGGAACACTGCATAAGGCAGTGAAAGGCCTCTGCCTCAGTGCAGCTCTGCACCATCAAACTGAATGAATGATGTGTATCCACGTCTGTGGTGCAGTTGTGGGATTGAAGCAGATTCCCTGGGGTGTGTCCTGTTTTGTTCCACACAGTTCTTAAATCCAGTAATTACTAACAAAGGATATTCTGTTAGATGTAAATAATATCTGAAATATAATCTCTATAAATGTGGTTCATTTAACCATTAATTTTATAGATTGTTGAAGTAATTAACAGTGCATAAAGAGGACTTCCCCCCATGCAAATGTGATCTTTGGCTAAATGGAGCTTTGTAGTGATCTCTAAGACAATGCTACAGAGTGGAACTGGAATTTCATCTTGTCTTTTTTCCCTTATTTTGGTATTTTTAACTATTTCTAATATTTTTTTTCTTTTTAATGTGCTGGCTTCTCGTAGTTTAACTTATTTGCTTTTGTGTGTCAGTATAAATAATTATGAAATCAATAAATTAGTATCCTTTAGGTAAATTATTTAAATGCTCAAATATATGAACAAATGCTGTTTTACGCAGAAAGGTTGGCATGTTATCTATAGCTGTGCAGAATCTGCAGCGTGAACAGGGTATCTTGTGGGGTGATTTCCACTTCGTTTTATTTGTTCCCTCTCCTCAAACACGATTTTTTTTTTTTGGTTCTCTGAATGCCCAGTTAGTACCTAAAAGCCATTTAACACTGCAGCAGAAATGAAGATCTCAATTTATTTTTGCTGTCTAAAAGTTATATTCTCCCAGTAGGAAATCTTTCAGAGAACAGAACATCCTCTCCTACATTGCTGCTGCTGTTTCATCTCTCTTCTTCACTTGTAGGCTCTTTTACCATTTATATTTACACAGATCTTTTGCAATTTCATATCTGTTTGTAGATGAAAACACTTCTGCCTTTCTTCTTGGAGATTGTGGTCTTTCTACTGCCAATAAAAAGTTTTACTTTCAGAGTGTGATAAGGATGACAACTACAGAAAAAGCAGCACAAGCAAGCAAGGTTAATGTAGCCTCACTGGGCATAACCTCACTCACCGGATGGTGCAGGGAGATAGAGATGCTCCAGACAGGCCAGAGATGGCCAGAACTGGAGACTTTATTGTATTTCCCTAGGAAAATGGACCAAGTTAGACTCATGTTCCTACTCTCTCAGAACAGCAAGAACCCCCTAAAAAACAGAACAGCCTCTAGCTGTGGATTTCATACGGTCGTGACTGGATTTTCTTGCCATGCAGTCGGTGAGAGGAGTTGTGTGGGTAAAGCTACATACTGTAGCTGTTGCTTGGTTTTGTTGAGATATTCAAAAAAAGCTGAATATCCCAGCTCCCTCTGCCATTAATGGTCAGTTTTCTGTCAGGATGAGCTCTTCTCATCTGCCCTACTTGGATTCCTTTTGCAAAGAGTTCTTCAGAAACACAACAAATTTCCAGACATGCTTTCCCCCTGTTACCCTTATTCAAATAAATTTGCATCCTTTAGTTCCCTAAATGTCCTTACAGTGTCCACGTCTGTTTTGGTAAAGATTTGTTTAGTAAGTAGCTACAGCTCAAAGTCTTTGCTGTCATAATATCCTTGCCCTTAAAGAAATTAAAAGGTGCCCATTTGGTATTTATTACAACAACTCTTCCTTCCTTGTGTGAATGAGATATCTTATTTCTCTCATTAGAGTAAAATATAACCCTTTTAATATGTTGGTGTATCACTGCATAAATTATGAAGACTTCTCTCTGTTGATATGGAACGCAGATTTTTTAAAACTGGAGCATGGAGATGCTGGGCTGTGAAAACAAAAAGCAGATGTCTTTCTCCCTCTCATTCAGGAGGTTCAAGTTTATCAGAGTATTTTAACTCTTGAGGTCCTGCGACAGGAAACTTCTATTGAACAGAGGGAACTGGCACTTTCAGGTGCAAGATGGGACATCCAGTTAATCCTAGTTTGCTCTTGGGACTTGTCAGGGGGTGAAACGGAGTGTGACAAATATGGAAGGGAAGTGTTACCAGTGTTTGTTTGGTGTTTTTTGTTTGTTGTTTTTTTAATGTAAATAAAGGGTAAAAGGTGGCCTGTAAATACCTGTCTGGCTGTGTCATTATTCCTTTCTGAAGCCCCCATGGCCGACATTCACATGGAGTTGCTTGCTTGGTTTGCTTATCAATGTGAAGTATTTTTCCCCTCTCTGCACCCATCACCATGGGGCTTTTGTGTATCACTCACAGCATCTAAACAAATAGTGGGAATCTCTTTGTGTGAGAGCTGAGACACTTGTGCTGCACAGAGAGGCTGAAACATGGAAAGAAAGACACAAAACAATCTACATCTTACTTGTAACCTCTGTGCAGAGCAGCAGGTGACTCAAAGCCATCTGTGCCATGTTTGGGGATCTCTTGGACAGGGGGAATCCTAACATGTTCCTGTAGATACCATTTCCAGACAGCTGGAGGCTTTGGAATTGCACCTGCAGCCTGAGCCTTCAAGAATAATGTGGTGGCTGAAAAGGCTGATGATTTCACCATGAGAAAATTAACTTAGGGCATGGAAATGCCTCCTCAAGGGCTGTCGGGTGTGTGTGGAAGAAGAGCTGCATTTAAAGAAAATCTGCAAAAAAGAGATACTTGTCATGAAACGTTGATTTAAACAAACTGTGAGAGCCAGGCAGATGACTCTAAAATGTGTGGCTGGCCTGTACTTCATGGTATTGCCACAGTGGTTTATAGTGTTTGGAGGAAGAGTTATGACGCAGAACAAATCAGATAAAAAGCTTGTTTAAGTGTGATTAAATGAGTCTAAAAACTGCCCACTTTATGGGATGGAGACACAGGCATGATGCCAAGCTGTAGCATGATGTATGCTTCACCAGCTTGTCACATCCATATGGGCTGATTCAGAGGAATCTGTTTTAAAGTAATCCAAACTATTAATTTATGGGCGTTCTCATCACCAGGCCTGAGTGCGTGAAGGGAAGATACACCCATCAAAGTCATAAAGTAGAACCAGGATCTTCTGCTTTTAAAAGCAGCAGTTTAGATGTTTGAAATTGTCATCCTCTGACATCACCCCAGTAACCATTAGCACTGGTGGGGTAGTCGTGGTCTTGTCATTCCCATACGGAGTAGCATTTGCTGGCAGCCAGCTTAAACGAGAAAGGATCACTGGGACTGGACGCTCCTGTGAGGGAAGTCATGTTGCAGATGGACCAGATATCCTTGCAATGAAAATGCTCCTTCAGCCAACAAGTTTCTTCTTTGATGGGTTATCCCAGAGAATTGAGCTGGTCAGAAATGTTCCCATGAAACATCATTACTTAAGCCTGGCTTATTTTGCTGGAACTGCACTGAGCACAGTTGACTTTCCCCATGCCTGAGGAAGAAAGCTTGAGGAAACCCACCTGTACTCCTGGCAGATCTCTTCCAGGACAGGAGAAACATAGTGTGTGCAAGTCCCTGGCTCCCGAGCAGATGCACCTGGTGGATTTGCCCCAAGGCCAGGGATGCTGGGAGCTCTGCAGCTGCCCACTGAAGCTGACAAGCTTTGACGTGCATTTCACTGGGAGGCTGCAGCAGGGTCTGGGGAGCTTCTGGCTTCCTGGAAATTGCTCTCTTTTCAAAAAAACTCAAAAAAGTTTCTGTTCAGTTTGGACAAAACCCAAATTTTATATATATATTTAAATCCTTACATTTTCAAGGCACTGGAAACACTGCTTTTTGGCCAGTTCTACTTGATAGTTTTATAGGACTTTGCCATAATAAAAGCGAAGTGAAACGAAACAGAAAAGCCCTGCTTAGTAACAACAGGGGGTGGGGGAGTGGGAAGGGAGGCCTTAACCAGAGACAGGCTCACTGAGTGACTGCTCTGCCAGCAGAGGACAAAATACATGTGCCAGAAGTGGGGATTGAAATCACATGGGTGCAAGGCTTTGCATTTCAGTGGCCTCTCCATCCAGAAAAAAACAAGCTGCCTCTTTAGGAAGTGGGGTGCTCTGTCCTGAGTGGTCACTGATCTCTTTGCCCAGGACAACACCGGGTTATTTCTCAGGCACATCTGAGCAGATGCTTTCAGCCTCTTATGGCTGTCTTCCCACATATGGAGCTTTGCTTTGTCACCAGACCCTGCCAAAGACCCAGTCCTCCTTTTGACAACAAAGAACTGTTTTTATTTACTATGAATGCTAGTCTGGCCCTGGTTCTCCATTTTGTGTATTATTCATCTCACGTCAGTAGTAGTGGAGATCCACTCACTGATTTCTTTCCACTAAGCTATCAAGTCCAGGTTTGTGGGGACAAGGAGGTCACAGGAGGGAGTAGTAAGTCATTAACCAGCCAGGTGACCATCTCCCCCATCTCACCCTCCACTTGTGCTGGGAGTACCCACAGCCTGTCCTGTTTCTGCATGGGAGACAGAGTGATAGATTAGCAGTTAGAGTCAGGGTTTGTCATGACGAGCTTTTGCCTTCTTGCTTCCTAACTCAGTTTCCTGCTCAGTGGAGGTACTTGTCTGAATCACAGTTATAGAAAAATTAGTTGCAGGGAATTTCTCTGTTGGATCAGGACTTTCATCGAAACTAGATCAGATGAGCCATGGCTTGAAAACAACCACAGAAGCAGAAGTAAGATCACCTCTAGGTAACCTTTTCAAGAGCTGAATTACCCAGTTAAATAAAAAGATTTTGTAATATTCAAGCTCAGCTTCCCGTATTGCAATTTGTGTTGCACCTTTTACTAACTTCCTCTACTTACCTAGAAGTGTTTGGCTGCACTACCGTTGTAACCTTCCTTCATGTAGTTGTAGGTGACTGTAGGACATGTAGACTCCCCCTTTGCCTCCTCTTCACCAGGCTGGACCAGTCCAGCTCCTGTACCCTGATTTTTTTTTCCCAGCTGGCAATGAACTGCTGAATCATTGATTGCAACATTGATTCCAGCTGAGTCCAGCTGTCCGGCCCATTTTCAACCCACACAATGACCCATTTGTCCAGTCCATAATTCCTCAGCCTACAAAAGAAACTACTGTGGGAAATAGGGCCAGAAGTCTTCCTAAAAGCAAAGTATGTTACAGCACTACTCTCACCTTATCTCTACAGCCAATCATGTTATCTCATAAGGCAATCAGACTGGTAAAGCGTGATATTCCCTAGGTGGCTCATCATCAGATTGAACATCTGTGTTGACTATTCTTTATTTATCTTATAGGTCTTCCCATATGTGGAAATGGACTCCAGAAAACGTGTTCCATGGTTCTTCCAGGGGTGTATGGAACCCAGCTGTCTGAAATCCTTTTCCCCACCTCTCCAACAGATGGGCAGATGTTTGCTCAGCCTTTTCCTGGTCATTAAGGACTTCCCCGGATCACTGTGACCTTTTGCAGGTAATAAACACTGGTCTAACAGTCACATCATCCATCTTCTTCAGTACCCTGAAGTGAAACCCACCCATCTCCATGGATCTGAATATTTCCACCTACCCTGTGTTGTCTCTAACTTATTGCTCCTCCTCTGTTGGCTATCCCTTTCTTTCCCAAGCAATTCTGGTTTGTGCAGAGATCTAGAAGGAAGATTTATCGGTGAAGACAAAGGGAAAAAAGGGATATTTAATACTTGGGAGTTTTTCAAGCTGTAAGTGGTTGCTGTCAGAGGGCTGTCTTCCATAGAAATGGTCATTTTTTCAGTGACCTTATCCCATTTGAACTGGGTAATGGGACTGCAGGGTAACATGTTGTAATCATCCAGAGCTCAGTATGAGACAGGGATTAGCTTTGCTCAATATCTGAGTCCCGGCAGATCAGTCTCATATCATGTGAATCCAAGGGAGGATGAATTCTCTATGCAACTTTGCTATGCTTGTATCTCCTCTTATTTTCATGGATATTTTGGGTAGTAAGCCCCTTATCTTCAGCTATGTGAACAGTTTTCTAAACATCTGTCAGTAGCACCCATGCCCATCTTGCTAATTTGGAATGCCAAGATGCCTCCAAACCCTGAAGAATCTGTATCTCAGTACTAGAAGTGCAATGCAGTTTACATTGTGATGTGCCTTGCTTCGTTCTGTAAACTTTTATTTGCAAGGCAATCTTTAGCCATAGGAAGAAACCCATTTCCAGAAGGAAAACACTAGTGATGGGTACAGTTGTGAAGAGTGGGAGTCAGGGTTGTGACTGGGCCTTGGAGGTCAGATGGTTATCGGAACCAGCTGAGCTTGAAAAATCAAGTGAACAAATAGGTCTCTGGCATTTAGGCACTATATTAAATGGGATTTGTGGTACTTTCTGCTTCAAGCTGTGCCAAAAATAGCATGAGTAGCCTTTCTTGTTGAAAACTGGCACATCTGGTCCCAGTCCTAGCTGGAACTAGTGGGACATGAAAAAATATGCTGCATTACTAGTATTTGTTTTAAAACCTTTACTGGGGGATTCAACCCAGGCTGGACATTCATAGTGTTACGTGATCTTGGCTTTCTTTCTCAAGCTCTGCACTCAGCAGCAGAGCAGCTTATGTGTCAGAAAGCACTGATCATCAGGGAAAAATAGGATCTGCTCCTGCTCTGTTCCTGTGCTCTGTTTCCCCAGAGTCCCTGGGATACAAGCTCTCTCCAGCACCATTTTTCGAAAGTAACACCACATCCTTGCACAGAGGAAGAGTTAATTTAGCCAACCTACTGAAGGAGAGAGGAAAAATGAATTTATTTGGTGGGGCAGACTGATGACAGCAATGGGAGGGGAGCTTGGGTCTGTACTGGCCCTTTTTGGGTCCTTGTTCCCAGGCCAGCTTCCCCATTACTGGCTCATACCACCCACCACACTGGGAGGGAAGGCAGAAATGAGAAGTGGGTGGATTTAATTCACTATTTCAACGATGTTGCTGCTGCATTTGCAGATGGTGGCAGCAGATGACAGAAATGAGCTCATTTTCCCTCTGAACTTTTCTTCCATTCCTAATAAAAAAAAAGAAAGCAACTTAAAAAAAGAGCTCCTAGTAGAAATGTGGAGTTTTCTCCCTCTCCATTTCTTTTTCTTTGAGAATAAGGTAAGCAGAGCAAAAGAGAATAAATTCTTGCAATAATTTCTGGAGTATGTTTTCCACATATCTCAGTGATGGTCCATTTTACGTAAGTCCTATGGGCCCAAAACTGAGATGACCTGTGTGCTTCTTAGCCCAGTTCATCCTCCCTCCCCAGGATAAAACTGCTCTTGACATTGACTATTTTTCATTTTCCAAGTCACTGTTGACAATTCTTTTTGGTTTTCTGTGTCAGGGAATTTCTACAGGACATGGAGTGATCTTCTCATCCCTGGCTGCAGCTATTCTGCTCTTGGAGCTGTTTCTGAGCTCCTGTTCCTTTCTTCCATGATGACAGAGAATACAAGATGATTGGTTTCCCCAGCCAAGAGTAAGCTGGTTGATCTGGACAACATCCAGACAGGAAGACAAAATGTGGTAGTATGGACAGTTAGGCTGTGTGGGACCCAAATGTGGTTTCCAGCCCTGAGCTGACCCAAAAGCTGACTGAGCTCCTTGTGTCAAGTGAACTGTGCACTGTCTAGGAAAACTTCCTGATTTTTCAGTCCACTCCTGTTCAGCAAGACATCCCTGGAGATCAGAGATGGAATTTCAGGACCTGCTTCCATGTGTTTCTGCACGACATTTCTTTCCCCTAGCACTGCCCAAAGAATGAAAAGGCAAAGGGAAATTTAGCCATCAGATACAATCTTGTCTTAATGCTCTCCTTGACCTCAGTTTGGTTTTAGACTCTGCATGCCTGAATTAGGCAGTTGTACTGCCAGTAAGAAGGAACCACCAATTTCTTTTTTTTTTTTTTTTTTTTTTAGGAAAGCTACAACAGGTTGTTTCCCAGAGGGAGCTCTCCTTGCATGATTCATACTCTTCAGCAACACCTCTTCCTCCTGCATTCTCAGTTTTCCACTTTGTGTTCCCGGTGGGATGATTTGTGCTGACCTTAGCTCAACAGGCTTTACGGGTCCCCTGGTTACAGCCTAATAAGTGGGGTGTAATTATTAAAGGAAAAAACAAAACCATAACAAACCCATCATGACATTTCTTAAAATAATATGAATTGCCCATTCAGCTGTTCACACACCACAAAGTAGAACCCAGACCCCTTCTTGAGCTGAAATCCTTCTTGAAGCGTGGATCCCATTGAGGATTTAGGACTGGATTCTCATTCATATTGAGGTCTCTTGAGCCAGCAAGCACAGGATGTAAATTATTTTTACTCTCACTTTCACATGAGAATTAGGCCTTTAGAGTCAACTTGAGTTACCTTGTGCTGGCTGCAGCAGTCACATATGACCACCTGTTGTTTCTTGGTTAAGCTTAGCAGTATTTAGATTTTTTGGCAGGAATGCTTCCTTTTCTGTGTGTTTTCATAGCCCTGGCCACTAGGTGCTACTGCAACACAGACACAGTGGTGGTTAAATGGAGCCAGCCAAAAATCATGGCCCTTCATGCCCCATGGCACTTCAAGAAATGGGGCATCTCATTCCTCTCAAGCAGTTCATTTATAGATCTGAATCATAGAGTTTAGGACTAAAAAGAGAGCTTGGATCTTCTAGGCTGATAATCTCAATGTAGTAAATATTAGATTTCAGTAGTTAACTTGGTGCGGAGACCAGCTGATTATGTGATGGCAAAAGGATCACTTCCAGAAAAGTATCTTCTCAGCCATAAGACATCGGGAGAGGAACACCACCTGTTTTCCATGATTATCTGTACTCCATGTCTAACATTGTTCGTGCCTTCCCACTTGTTTGTTTTCACCTGCCTTGGAATAGGGAAGAGGTTTTCCTCAAAAGTGTACAACCAGGAATTAAACAGGGAACAAAAATATATGCAATAGATCTGCTCTGTATTCTTCCACTGCAGTTTCTTTCTGGTTTATATTTTGGGCTTTTACTTTCCCCCAGAAGAAAAGAAATCCTTAATAAAATGGAATTTTTAATTAAAACAATAAAACAAAACTTGTTCTTTTAAACCTCAAAACTGAAAAATCTGGTTTTAGGAAAATCCTGCTTCTTGGGCTGGCTTCATTTGATATCTTCTATCCTCAGCATGATGCTGTCTTTCGTAAGACTTAATTTGTGTAATAGAAGCCAGCAATAAAGGCAGCAAATGTTCCCTTTGCCCTGTTGCTAGCTTTAATTTATCTGGGCTGGCTTCAGCACCTCCAAAGAGGCAGCAGAGGGACAGTTTGTACAACTCAGCCTTAGAACAAATATATTAAATGGAGACACAGAGTCCTCATTCTCACGGGCTCTAATTTGTGCCTCTGAACAGTTTTCTTGCTGCAACATGGCCTAAGGACCCACAGGTCTTACGGGTTCCTGCCCCAGCTCAGTCCCTAGCGCTTCTCCGGTTCACACCATCGCAGTCTGGGCTCTGTACACTGAGATCTTTGTGTGGGTTTTTTCATGGTGAACGGGCCATCTGCCAAGAAGGCCGGGTAGAGCTCTGTGCATTTGGTAGTTCTGAATAATTCTGCTGCTCTCTTTTGTAAAATAAGTGAGAACGCTGAGAATTTTTTTGGTGTCCTCTAAAGCTCTGATAGTTTTACTCTTAGCTTCTATGAACAAAACAAACAATCTTTATCTATTGAGCTTGTAAATTTTGATTACTCTTGACATGGTCTACTGTTCTATGCTGTTTTAATTACTCCCTTGCCTCATATCCAGTTGGAGCAGGAATTCAGAGCTGATTTGGTTTATCATGCATGTAATGCAACTTAAAGAAAAGCATTTCACAAGAGAGCTTCAATATTGTTCACTTGTGTTTGGTCCTTGTTTCACTGCTAAGCTTTGCCTTTCTTTAGTTGAATGCCGGATATAGACTAGAGCAGACATTTGTGAATAATCTTAGTACTTGTTACTATTTTTCATCTGCTGCCTAAGAAGCTTGACTGTTCCGTGTTGAGTCCATGCAGAATGGGAGCATGTTTGCACTAGCCTGAGCCCTCCTCTAACGTGGTGTATTCCAGGAAAGATGACATGACCAGTCAGGGACCACAGCAGATCTACACAATGGGATCTATCCTGTGGTGCCAGAGGGGTTTGACTCGAAATCTAAATCCAGAAATCAACTCACATCTCTTCCAAAAACAGTGTGCTGGGTAGTGCGTGCTGGATGACGGTAGTGCTGGGCCATGAGGGGACCTGTGCACAACTGACACGTTGTTGCTCTTCTACTAAGGTTGTTACTACTTGATTTGATCTGTTTAAAAGGAGAGGAGTATTTCCCCTCTTTGTGCTGTCATTCAAGGGCTTGCAAAGTTTCCAGGTCCTGGTTGACCATTGGTGCTGGTAGTCACTCAAGGACAGAAATCACCATAGTTTTCAGGCATATATTCAGTTTCTGCTCAGCAGCATATGTTCAAATGAGAGTCTGCTAAGGAATGAACTCTCCATCCAAGCAATAAATACCTGAGATGCTGCTGTGTTTGCTTCTTTGTCAAATGCTGAGCCTCAAACCTCATCCCAACCTGAAGGCCTTTAAAACAGCTCCCCCAACCTGGCATTTTCATACGGGTGGAGAAGAGCTATTAAGAGAGCTCAAAGAAACAAGTCTTTGGAAGCTGTTTTAATGAAGGTTGAGGGAGAAGTTTGGCAATGCAAGATAAGGCAGTAATATTACACAATTTTAATGCTGCCTCCCACTGAAGCCATGCTAAATGATTTGTAGCATTCTGAGACAAGAAATGTGCACTATCAGCATTAATAAGCTTGAGAGAAAGAGAGTTTGGCCAACACCAAAAATTGGATTGAGACTGATTTGCCTTCCAATTTTGCATGTTTTCCTTGTACCCAAATTGTGCTTCTTTTTGAAGGCACTAAACTAGACCAGTAAATTCCTGCTGTACCAGTTAAACTCTGCTTGGACACTTTCCTACCCTTAGCAAAATGCCCTGTTTGTTGTCCAGTGTCACCTCTCAGCCACACAGAGTGACTCTGTTGTAAATAATAATATCAGGGTAAAATTTGTCAAAGTGCCACATTGCTGTTGCTGCTTGAATACCTCTTTGGGAGGAAACAGTTTAGAAGAACCATTCAATTGGTGCTGTTTCAGGCTTGGATACTTGAAAAGGAACAAGACTTAAAATACTAATACTGTTTGCTATATTGCAGTAGACTGGCTGGTGAGTGTGCGTGTCACCATCTTCTCCGAGATAGGATATGTGTCATGAATCTTGTAGTGCCAAACCTTACAAGATATTTTTCTTCAACTCAAGCGATGGATCGTGCTTTTAGAATATGACTGCAGGGCTCAGTGTAGTGACAACATGACATTTTTCATGGTCATAAAGTGGTTACAATAGATCTGAAGTGTTGTGAACCACAAATAGTTAGGAACAAATTTTATCTGCTACTCAAAGTTTCATGTAGATTGCTACATCTTTCCTTTAAACAATTGTTATTGTGCTTTCTGTGCAAACATTTGCTTACGAGCTGAGCCTGGAGGTTACAAGTTCAGAGTTTTCCCTGGGCAAGAAAATGGTCTTTATTGTTGATTGACAGTGGATCCATTGGGTCCTCCAAACGGGGTTTTACTTCGGAAATGTTGATCTTCAACGGTTTTTCCTTTACACGATCATGTTCTTTCCATCTCATTGTCTTTACTCTCTGTCAGAGCACTCCATTTTGCTTCTGTAGATGTCATGTGCCCCTTCAGGCTCTTGCTGTAGGCCAAACTAGCCCCTCAAATTCACTTTGTTCTTGGTACAGGACTGCAGCAGTGAAACCTTCTGTAAGGAAGATGGCACAACAGTTACGGGCACCCCATTAGGAGATGCCAAACCTGAGCACACACATCAACAGGGATTGTATTTATTGCCATGACAGGCAAGCACTGAACACAGACCTCTCTAAAGAATTCTTACTGAGGTAACGGTTGAAAATATATTTAGTCAGAGACAACAAAGTGTCTATTTCTACAGAACTTACCAGCCCAGGAGCAGCACTGCCAGCCTGCAACTCCACTGCTTCCAGAGGCAGCCAGTGTCCAAGAGCACCCCAGAGCATCTCAACGTGTGTGCAGTCTGTAGTCTTACGGCAAAGTTGATAAACCTTCCTGGAACCACAAGAGCTGCAAGTTTCACAGAATTGATTGGCTCTGTGGGATGCCAGTGGGGTGGTCCAGAAATAGAAGGTATCATGTATGTTTTTAATTTGTTTGGATAATCCTTAATCCTTGTTGCCTCAGATAATGGAGGGCTGAATGTAACCTGAAAGTATATGAAGGACTGTGCTGCAAACTAGCCTCTGCAACAGCTGGCACTTGTGTTTGGCCTTTGATATTTATCAGCAGGAGTAACAGCATCAACATATATGAACTCTTTTTGCATTCACTACTTTGAGGTAGGGCTGGCTTGGCTTCGGTTACAATGCTCTCTTCTGTTTACTTTGGTTCTTTCTTTTATTTTCTGCACTGACACCTGGATTTTTGTCTGCTAATTTGTTATGTTTCTGACAGTGCATACCTCTCGGGGCCAATACCTTTTAAGAGCCTCTAGAGCAGGATACAATAAAAGAGCCAAATCTGAAGAAAGACTTGGAAGACATGCAGCAGAGCATGCAGGTGGAGCAATGGGTAAGGGCTGGTCCAGAGGAATAGGAGTCAGCTTTCATCCTGAAGGCCAACTATCTGCCTGCACTCACTGCCTCTGCTGCTGACTAATTCCAGTTTTAGGTTGGGAAGGCTGGTGTCAGCTGGCCCCCAGGAGTTGTGCTGGGCAGTGACTACAGTCTGCTCCCCTCTACCACCAAAATCCTAACGATGGACTTCTTACCAGAACTAGTATAGAAGTAGTCCAAACAACGGTTGGACTCAGTCGTCTTAGAGGTCTTTTCCAACCTAAAGGATTCTATGGTTCTGAATGTTAATGTGACAGCAGGTATTCCTCTTTATCATCTATGTAGGTTGATTAGGAAGTTGCTTATGTCCAATCTCTTTACTTTCCTTGGATTCCTGAAATATGGAAATAGATGGTGTTAAAAACCTCATTCACTATGACTTAATATGCTTAGGTGGTTCCTTCTTCCCCTTAGGGATTGTTCCACACCAAACTACCTGGCCTTGTTGAGATAGCAGCAGTCAGGCATGGCCATTCCTTGCTTCATTGCCCAGTGCAGAAACATCTCCTTACCAGAAAGGGTTAAGGATGTTCGATGTTTAACATGATTAGGTATACACTGGCAGTGTTAAAATTCACACATCCTCCTGATTCAGTGAGGACAGATCTGAAGTGACCTCATGGAAAACTCTCAGGAGTTTCTGTATGATTTCACATGGGCATATCCCCATTGTAGATGCAGAGGGCCAAAAAGCTGCCTCGTAGTCAGCCTGCTCATGACTTTTATGAGTCCTCAACAGATGAATGAATCTGGTGCTTACGCAAGAGAAAGGATTATTTGTTCTACCCCCACATTTCAGAGATTTTGGATCATGCTTCACATAATTTTGACGATGTCTTGTTTCCCATCCAAAGCATTCTGTAAAGCTCAACATTACTCATCTGGGAGAAGGAAAGAAACCTGAGTAAGGCTTTTACAGGGCAGGACAGAGTGATGAAAAACTATAATGTGACAACATTGTATCAGATCAATTTTAAATGATTCAAAGCTCCTTCTCTCTTTAGAAACTCAGAGAGGGCTTGGGCAGGCCACCATCACCACATGGCAGTTCCTAAACCCTAGCTGTGGACTCAAGAGGCCTCTGGATGCTGCCAGCCAAATTTATGGGCATGTCTCTGAATCCCAAAGTGGGGACCTGTCGAGTCAAAGCAGTAAGAGCAGAAAGACCCTCTATTTGTCCTGCACATGGGGTTTATCTAAAATCTCCTTGAAATCCATTGGCATATGGCTTATGTGTCACGGTGATAATACAAAAGCAGTTTGTGACTGAATCAAACAATTGTTTTGAAACTATCCTGCTAATTTAAGGCCAAATTCTGCAATATTCTCAATCATTTGCATTGTACAGACCCATGCACTGAGAAAAGCGAACAAGTTAGAAGACGGTGTTCGTGTAGAAACAGAAAAAAAACCCTGAATGCATTTTAGGAGCTGAATGTTCTTGCCCTGCACCCAGCAAAATAGGCAAGAAATATCTTCCCTCCATGTATTTCATTATTAGAAGAGAGTTTCTCAATCACAGTAACTTTATCTTCCAAGCTGCAAATATTCCAGTTTTTACTCATCAGAAGTTGAGTAAAACTTAACCATGCAGTCTCTTCCATAGGAAATGTGAACATCACTGCTCATCCTTTTCAGCTGTAGCACCACAGAAATTATATAAATATTGTAAAATTGTTCTTCCGTCTTCCTCCTATTCTCCCTTACCTACCCACACCTTGGCACGTGCAAAGTTTGCTCTGCACACGTGTAATCTGCTGATTTGAACTCCAGTAGCAGACAGTGGGGTAACAAGGCAAAACCTCCAAAATCAAAGATTCTTGGGCATTGTGCAGCCAACTGAAATGAGCAGTTATCATCAATCCGCCTGAAAAAGCCCAGGATGTAGCAGGAGTAGGGTGAATTAACCTTTATCGTTGGCAAAAGTAATGAGTCTTCATTTTTCCTTTGGTAGAGAAGGCAATGACTGCAGCAGCATTTCTTCACTTGTGACAAGAAGTAAAAATACAAATGTGATGGGGAAGCAAATTAATTGTGAGGGTCCTAATTAAAATCACTGGGAGAGGTATTGCATTACAGTGCAGAGAAGCAGATGAATATGACCTTTCTGTGAACTTCTCAACCCTACTAGAAGCATAAATTTGAAGTCTCCTTGCGGAAAAGTGTTCTGGCACTGAACTGGTGTCTACAATCAGGATTTTGTCTGCAGGTATCAATGCACAAAATCTCTGCCTCGTGGAGCTCTGAGTCCCCTGAGGCTTCTTATGTTTTGCCTTCGTTTGTTATAGTCCATGTCAGACGGTTTCAGTGGCCTGGCCTGGCTCTGGCTACTCCCCTCTCCTTCCAGCCTCCAACATTTCCCTGATACACAAGGAAAAACTCTGCAAGAAGGTGGTGAGAAAGACCACAGTAACTGGAGCAGAACAGAAAGCTGTGTACTGCAGAAACATTTGCCAGAGATATATAACTTTTGTCTGCTACCAATTGTCACAAGCAGTTAAGGCAAGCAATTTATGGCTGCATGGCTCACATTTACCCTGATAGATTTTCATCTCTGACTCCTACCTGGCATGTTGCACCGATTCCTCCTGATTTTTAACTTAGGGCAGGGCAAAATGAGCATTATGAAACAGATACACTCCCTTTCTTTAAAGAAGTGGGGGGTTTTTTTTGGCTCCCTCATCATTAAGCAAACGCTTTTGCTGAGTGACAGCTGTTTCTGCTCAGAAACGGGACACAAAGTTTGGCTTTGTTTTAATCCTAGGATGTTTATCACAGCACTTTGAAGCATATACCCTTCATTTTCCTCTTCTCTATCTCTCCAAAGTTTTGGGGTTGAGAAGCAATAGAAGAGGAAGGGTTTTCAAAGGGATGTTTCACTGTTAAAAGGTCAGCATTGCTCTCATATGTGATTTTCCAGCTTGGCAGCTTTATGGCTAAAACCTCTGGTTTTAAAACTGGTGCACACTGGTGATATCATGAACATGCCACATGTTGTCTGATGGCCTATAGTGACAGCAGAGTTATAGCATTTTCCCTCATAAAAATCCTCTCCCTTGCCAAAAGAGGTCCAGCTGGAGTTATGAAATCACTAAATGGACCCTGCTACAGTGAGGAAGTTTGGCCTTTCCAGTCCCCTCCATCTGTTTGCTCACAGTGCACACCATAACCTGGTACACTGGAAATCATACAGTGTCCATGTGGCACCCTTGGAAGGGCTCCTTTATTCCCACAGAGGCATGGGATCTGTTATAATTTGTGGTCCTTGTGTGCTGCTTTGCAATTGGTAGGAAGTTCATCTTATTCAATTGATATCAAGTTTTACTGAAGTCTGTGCGTAAGATGTAGGTAGAAGAGCCAAAAATCCCTACCTAACTGTGAAAAGTTGCACCCCTGAAATTAGACTGCCTCCAAACAGACATAATCCCTTCTGGAGTACTTGGGAAACAGTTAGTGGAGCTTGTATGTTACCATGAAAAAATCTTGGTTAATAATTCTTTTAATAGGAAATGTGTTCTGAATCTTCTGTGACTCTCTGACCACTAATGGCTTTCGTGTTGCTCACTGTGAAATTCATAGGCAGTTAGGGGAATGGAGACAGATCTGATAGCTAATTGCTGCAAAAATCATCCTCCAAATGGTTGAAAACCAGAATTCCTCAGCTGAAATCCACAAATGTCTTCATGCAAACTAAAGAGGTCCTCCAGAGGCGCCTGTGTGGTGAGGATTTTGGGATACTAGAGCAGTGTGGCGGGACTAGCAGAGACAGCATGTCTTTCCCACCACTCCAGAGACCCTCAGACAGATACATCTCCAAGGCACAACTGGCCATGGGGCATTTGCAGAGTTTGTTGGAGGGCTACCCTCAGCCCTATTGTCTTTGGGGAACAACTGTGCCATGAACAGAGTGTAAGGGTAACATTTGCACAGGACTTGAGCTCCAGCTGCCTTTACCATTTGGAAATACCATTCTGTGTACCAGTTTTCTAGCCTAGACTCGGCTGTAAGCCATATTTTGCATCACTTGGATGGCTAGGAATCAATCCTAGGGGTGTGCTGCTCCCCTGCTTACACCACGTTCGTGATGTGTCACACTACAGGGCAATGAGGGGATGGCTGGGGCTGTGGCTACCAGACCTGTGTGCCAAATCCTCAGCTGAGACAACTGAAGTCAGAGTGTGCATAGCCCAGGAACAGCTTGGTCGAACCACCTGTTGAAAAACATCTTGAGGCTCTGCTGGTTGCCAGTGAACAAGGAGGCCTGAACTAAGAGGTCTTTGGTTTTAGATTTGGATTCTATGGTGTGAGATCAGAGAGGGGGTTTGTTTTGGTCTAGTTCCTCACTTGTTTTAGCTTTTGGGAGGACACTTCTATTTGAAAGGCAGTACTGAAAAGATATATATAGTGATCTTTATATATATAAATGTATATGTATTTATATAATGTATATAAAAATTATATATTATATATGTATATATAAAAATATTATATACATTATACATAAATTTAAAAAATATATAAAATTTTTAGCTGACACCCTGGCTGGGTCTCAAGGGAGTGAAAAGAAAAATGGAAAAGAAAATGATGAAAGAACAGTGAAGAAAAAACATCTCTGTGAATATGGGATAAGAAACCCAGAGAAATCACTGTGTGTCTTACAGTCTGGAAAAAAAATCAGGGTGAGCGAGTCAGCATTTTTTGTTATGATTTTACCAACACCTTGGACTAATGAAATGAGAGGACTGTCCTAGTTGGCTCCGCTTGCACAAATGCATGACACCTGGATCTATGCTATTTGTGCTCCCCCCTGTCAGCCACGTAAAGTGAGAATTTAGGGACCAGATCTGAGAAATAGGGGATAAAAGAGCATGTTGGCATTTTGGCTCTGATTGCAGCAGCCTGGCGTGGAGCTGAGACAGGGCTCCTGCACCGAGGCCCCTCCAGAGGGAGGACACAGAGAGGGCTGTGTTTGGTTCCACACCGCTTAACATTTGTATTTATTTATGCACCACATTTAATTCTTTATTTATTCTGCATGTGAGCACAGATTTAAACCTGGGCTCCGGGCAGTCCTGTGTTTATCCACAGGGCTGCAAACGTTCAGACTTTAGGTCAGACAATACGTTTTAACCCAAAGTGACAAGGCCACCTCCAAGTCGGCCGCCGTAATGCCTGTCTACCCTTTGGACACTGAGGAGCTGCCAGTGGCTTGACTGACGGGATATTTACTCCCAAAAGCAACATTGAGGTCACTAAATTCATGCCCAGGGGCCAGGATCATTCTCTGGTCAGTTGTGGCTCCTGGAGAATTAGGTGCAGAGACAGAGATGTTGCAGGAGTGGCACTGAGCTGCTGTTTGTCAGCAGAAGGGAGTTGGTCATGTGGGATGGAGTTAATGGGACATATGCACATTCTTCTCTTCCTTGGCCTCTGTTTAATGCTCCTTCTATTCTCAGCGACTAAACAGCCCCTGAGGGGCAGATGCCACCAAGTGTAGCAAGGGAATACCCCTGTGGATGCTCTGGCTTCTGCTCTGTGCCGGACAAAAAAGGCAGGAAACCAAAATACCCTGTCCCAGAGCCATGTCCATGCCCTTGGCCCCATTCACACACTACATGGAGCACAAAAGCAACAGGGAGCCAGTGTGTCACCATTGTTCATTGTTAGCGGCTTCAGATCTGAAGCAGTGAATGGGGAGCCAACATCCCACTCCGGCTTGCAGGAGCCATCCAGTTCCCTCTTTGTTTGTCGGCAAGCAGGGAGATAACAAAGGGCACTGCTGAAATCCAGCAGTGTTGCAAAATCTGCACATAATAGTTGCAGAGCCAGTTGAAAAGGAGGAAAACAGGGTTTTATGAAGAAAAATTGCAGACCTTCAAGTTGCTTCTGTTTCCCAGGGTGGTACCACAGCCAAAGGTGGGTCCTGCAGGGGTTCTCATGGCTGCCCTGTGTATTGCAGAAGTCAGACAAATACTGTGAAGATGTCAAAGGAAAAGGAAAAAGACAATCCCACCAGACAAACAGCCTGTCAGTGCATTCACTGCTGAAAGGAAGGTGGGGCAGGGATGAAAAAAGAACAGCCAGCAATTAAAGAAATGGGGGGAAAGCTTGTAACACTTCCATTTTCCAAAACCCAAAGCCTATGTAGACTCTAGTTTGTTTTTGTTTTAAAATCCTTTTCTGTGAAAGAAAAGATTTAATGATTGAAAATTATGCTTTTGGACTGAATCTTTTGGGTTTGGGAAAACTGGTCTTTCAGTAACAAAATCTTTAATATAAAATATTGCAAAAGGCTGGAGGTGTTTGTGAGCAGAGCTGTAACTAGTGAACATGATTCTCAGATTAGACAGATGTTTCTGCCTGCTTTCACCTGCTCTGGGGACAGTGTGATGCCTCCTTTCCTTACAAACTCAATCACATGAACAGCTGGCATTTTTTACTGTGATGGCCGCCAAATCCCAGCTCTTTCACACTAAGAAGTCGGTCAGCAGCAGATGGCAGCTGAAATAACTTCTGATGATATGGTACCACATCCTTCAGTGTTAGGAGCCAGGAACTACAGAGGTGGCTGGGAGGAACTGTTTCTGGAGGACACATCAGGCACATGGCAGTAACCATCCCCTCTCCATAGAGAGCCACAACCGAATGTTAGACTGTGAATGTCACTTTTCCACCTTCAGGATTGATTGACATCCTGTGGGGATGAGGACATTCACCAAGGCCTGCAGAAATATCACACTGCCTTCATTTCACTGCAGTCCTGTCCCCCTCATCCTTTCGATCCAGACGCTACTCTTCAAGCTGCTCTGAGGGGTTAATATTGCTGACAGGAATCGATAATGTTGGATGTGGAGCTCATTTCTTGGCAAATCAGTGCAAAAGAAGTAAACAGCGCCTGCTTGTTTTGACTTTCTTCCCTCGTTAAATCTGGTTTATTTTAGTAGATGGTCTTTTGATTTCATTAATTAAAATATGGCCAGATAGGGAATGAGAAGGAATACAAAGGACTTAAAATTGATATATACAAGAGGGGAGGAATAGCCTTTGGATTCCTGTTGTCACTGAGGAAGTTGTAAGAGATAACGTAGATCTTCATCTCTTGGCTCTGTGGCTGAAGGGAGGAGATGCTGGTAATTTTAGCCCTCTGTGGTGCTTTGCTAGAATTCAGGGTTGAGATTCAAGGTTTTTGACAAAGATGGGTTAATTAATGATAAATAAAACATGCTGAAGATAAGATACAGCAAAATAAAGCAAACTAAAGCAGAAATATATATTTCAAAACAATTATTACAAAAGCATCCAATATGTTTTACTGTGTCTCCTTTTCTGTTAGCAAAGCATTTGGGAAGAGGGGGTTTTGTCTATTTGTATTTCAGCAAATATTAATAAGCAATTGGACTATCAAAGTGTGGACTCTTTTCAAATTGTTTACACAGATTTTTCTAAATGCTTTCACCAAAATTTCTCCGCTGTGCTCTTGCACTTTCAAGACAATTTTCTCAGCTTATACCCCACTTGCTATGCTGAAATGAGAAACTAGTAGCTGTGACCCTTGCTGCTGAAATAGTAAATGTATTAAAAATTACAGCTTTGGGTTAAATTAAAAATTAAAGCTTGAGAAAGACAAACTCTACTTCAAAATCAAGTTTTGGACCTCAAAACAATGGAATGTAAAGGGCAAGATGCAATATTTCAGAATTTTGGAAAATGAAAGACTTTGGAAGTGTTAAAGTATTTATTCGGAATTTTGCATAGGAATTATTTGAACTTTCATTGCTCTGTTTAATCTCACAATTCACACGTATTTTAAAACAGATGCTAAATAACACTACCTTTTCTTTTTAAGTTTTCTTTTGGGCTGAAAAACGTACCTCATTCAATCAGAATCTGTTCCCTTTTGGACCAAATGCTTTCAGTTGACTCAGAATTTTTGCTGGGCTGCAGGTGATAGGCCTGGTATGTTTCAGGTGTGCATGGAAAAAGCAAAGCGGTCTACATTTTGGTTTGACTTGAACCAATCTTTCCCTTAAGATTATTTCTTGTTTTGCTGATGATAGGAAAGCATGACATGATTCGTCCTGGGCTGAGCGAGTGCTGTGATCAAAGCAGTGGTGCAGCCATTTACAGTCATTAGGTTCTGAAGGAACTGGGCTGGTGGCTGCTGGGACACTGTGTTTCCATGCCTGAGACCCCTGCACGGGCAGCCCAGTGAGGGTACGGCACCTGCAAATCAGGGATTTCCCCAGGTAGTGTGGGTTGAAGACCAAATCCATTGGTTTTGGCTTCAACATTGGAAACATTCAATTTTCTCCCCATATTCTCTGTTTTGCACAATCTGTAGGAAAGTTTTATTTTTGGAAAGGAAACTGTTTCCTGCCCTCCCCAAATTTCCTGCAAAGTACTAATTCTGCTTTTTGCTGGCTTTCCTCAAGCACCGTTCTCAACAGGATTGGTCTTGGGCTTTCCTGAACTTGAGAAGAAACATTTTCAAGGGCTTATGTGCACCATGCAGCCAGCTCACCATGGGATTCCATGACAAGAAAGAGTTTTTATGACCTCCACTAGCTTGGGAGTCATCTGAATTCTCAAATCTCATTTTTTCCCCCTACATGAAGCGATTGCTAGGCAATTTGGAGTATTTTTCCAGCTCAAGGTTTCCTACTGAGTACCATTAAGTGGCAGGTAAAGTGTGATGATGGTTGGGTGATGCGCAGCAAGATGTTTTGTTTGCTACCTCACTGAGATAATTTATGCTTTGCTGGGACGTTCTGTGTAACTGAAGGTCTTAAACATGTGTTATAAATTGCTTGAAAATGAGAGGAAACTTAACTTTCCTTATAAAAAGACTAAAGACTGTAATTTATTACTGTAAACAAGAATGAGAAGACAAAAAATTCAATTAAAAATGAAAATGTCAAGCTCTTTTTATTCAAAGTTTGAAAGGACCTGGAGTCGATTGTTTCCTCCCGTGGAACGTCTGGTTTCTATCAGCCAGGCAGAAAGGCTTTTGTTTCTAGCACTCAAATCAACAGGCCAGCAAGAGTAGCTTTGAACTGCAATTTGTCTTTCCGTATTTTGAAAATGTTCTTTCGACGTGTTTACATGTTGGCTGGGGCACTTTTGCTGCAGTCAGCTCTTTCTCGGACAATTAATCAAACGATCAAGTCTCTGATTAATCAAAGTCCCTCCTGACAACTCCTTTCTTTCAATCACCTGCTGAGTCTCTACTAAACCCAAACAAGCAAATGATTAAACTCTCTTTTTTTTTATTAAAAAAAAAAGGGGGGGGGGAAATAAAAGAAGAAAATAACAAAAAAAAAAAAAAAAGGCAGTGTGTCTTGCAGATTTGGCACTTTCAGAAGTACATACCTCAAGGAGAGAGAGATCTTGGACTACATTTGTGATGCAAACTGGAACCTTTGGCTACCAAATGCAGGATGTGGTGTATCCTGTTCAAAGAGGCACATATTTTGCATGTTTGTGTTGGCTCCTCTCAATCAAAGCATGCTGTGATTCAGCTACACTAAAAATTAACAATCTATGTTATAGCCATGTATTACGTTACGCCCCATTTTTTAAAAAAATCTTTTCCAGAAAGACATCTTCTAAAGAAAGGGGAAGGTAGGTAACAAAAACCTTGCAAATGTTTTCATAATAATTATTCAATGGCAATCAAATTATGCCACTTTAAAAGATCAGCTGAACTATCTATAAACATTTTCTCATCTCTGCAGAGCGGTACAAAGTCCTAATAAAATGCATCTGTCTCCATTTCTGGAGTAAATTGGAGGTGGATTTTTATGCCAATGGATTTTCAGTGTCACTGCAAATACCACAGAAGAGGAAAGAGACTGCATTAGATCAGTTGAATGTGAATAGTGATGTTAAAAATCAAAGACTGAAATCTCCTGAGTGATGGGCAACATCGTGTGAGTCTGCTGGCAGTCTTGTTAAGGCTCTGAGTATGGTCTTCTTTCTTCTGGGATTCTGGGCTCCCTGTTAGAAACCATTCTTCACATCTATTCTGCAGAGGTGTTTTATAAACCAGTGAGGTGCTACAGAGGTGACACCTAAATACAATTCACTTGCTTTACAGATAAAACCAAACTGAGCTATTAAGGATCTGAATAACTCAACCATGTCCAAGATCCAAGGAGGAAGAGGTGCCTGAGCTCTGCCAAGACTGGTCACACCCCCAGCTGCTCCTCTGACCAGGGAATCAAGTTTCTTCCTTCAACCTGCCTCTGAAAATTGGATTAGAGGTCTGCCTGCTGTGTGTACACCTCTGGATTAACTGACAGAGTAGGAGCACAACTTTTTTTTTTTTGCGTAATGTGTGTCAAAATCATTGGTAAACCTCCAGATTTCCTCCAAGTTATCTATATTCCTGATGTACAATTCCTTCTGTCAGCCCACTGTTTTGTTCCCCTGCCACACCAATTTCTAACTCACTAATTACTCTTGTTGCGTGCTGATGAGCCAAGTATGTTTTTTCCTTTCCCCAGGGTGGCAATTAATATCCATGGTTGTTTTTATTAGCTGAAGTGGCCTTAGGAAAAGACCTTGCCCAACACATCTAATGACATTTTCTTAGCATCTAATTTTCAGCAGGCATTTCCAAAGAAACTCCATTTTGTTTCAGGCAGAACTTTTTATTTCAGATAATGTAGTTTGCAGGCTTCATAAAAAATCAGCATTGTGTTTCTGTCTTTGTGGCCTTTAGAACCAAGTCATCCAATGTTCCTTCGTCCATTTGCAGGCCCCCCCTCAAAAACAACCACAAGCAAACATATTTTTCTCCCTGCTTGTATTTATCTTGTTCAGTTTTCAATAACCTGTGCCTGCCATCTTGGGTATTTATCACCCTAGAGAGGACTGGACCTGGAAAAACCAACACAGCAACAACAACAACAACAACAACAACAACAAAACAAGCCAGAAGACAGGTCTTAGAGAAATTATATCATTGTATTCTGAGGAGTGAAACTGTATAAAGGATTCTCTTGGTTGTACTGGTGAAAGAAGCAATTGCCTGTTGAGCTGTGGATAACAACAGAAGAGTACAATACCTAATGCCTTAAAAATAAAAAATCTCTTCTGAACTTGGTAATGGGGAAGATTTCTGATGGTTGAGATTCGTGAAACATTCTACATGAATGTTTCTGTCTGTACACTTAAACCTTGATTTTAGCAGGAGATGAGGTCTCAGTCAACTACACTGAACTCTGAGAGAAAAAATAGGAAGAAAGAGATAGAGACGTGTAAACTAACACCACTAAGAACCAGCCACATTTAAAAATATTGAGCAGCCCTTTCTCATTCTGTACAGTTTAAACATTTAAACAAATGATGAAAATTCATCTTATTGTTGGCACAGGTCTTATCCATTTTATTACTCAGTATCTCCAAATATGCTGAGATGCCAAGTAATTTCCAGTTTTTATCAAATTTTAACTTTGGAGCATGACTTTGGGATATTATGTTCAGAAGTGCATGGAGCTTTTGAAGCAGAATTTCCTTGGATTTAATATATCCCTTTCAGAACTTTGCCTTTAGATGGAAATTCATTCTGAGCCAGTAATATTATATGTTATTTCTAAAACTCTGAAGTTTATAAAGCACATAATGAAATTTAAGTCTTCAGCCCAGGTGGAATCATGAATTAGCATTGAGTTCTCTGTGAGCAGCATGATTTTGTGCCTTTTTTGTGCCTTTGCGTCATTCTGGATAGACCATGGACTATGGCATAAAACATCTGCAAAGTCATGACGGTCACTGAGGCAGTCACCCCCTTCCTGGGAAAGCAATCCTTCCTTGGCAAGGGAAAGATGCTTGTGCTGGAAGTATGGGAGAAAACTGACTGTGACCCAGGGATGTTTTCTCAGAAGCTTCATGGGTCATGTCTATCTGTAAATGAATAAAGGATGTCCTTCTTATGTGGTTATTATCTGGACCACAGCAATGGTACAACATTAATCACAGCAATAAGTGAAAAACAGAAGATATAAAAGTACACTGGAGGTTTTTATAAACCATTAAGGTCACCATTCTTTATTTAGGAAATTTGCCATCTCAGATCCTCAGGCCAGTTCCATACTCACCCAAATTTATCTGATTCCAAAGTACGAAATAGTTTAAATTGAACTCAACATGCTAAAACTGCACTGCTCCTGTTGTTTTCCTGGACTCAGGACAACATGATGTTTCCTATAGTGTCTTTTGCAACATATTTATTCTTCAGAATATTTTTCTTGCCAGCTCTGAGCTTGTTGAACATAAGAACCTAAATCAAACTAACTCCATCCTCGGTAATAAGGACAATGAGAGAAAAAAAAGTCACAGTGGAAAGAATTAAGCTGTTAAAACTTTCTTCTCGTATCCATATTATACCAAAGAAGCAATGCTGAGGAATATCCTCTGAATGTCCAGAAATAAGAGCAGGTGCATGGTCACAGCTTGAGCCAACATGTCCCTGTCCACATGGACTTTTCTGGTTGTTAAAGCAGATGAGGGAGTCACTGCAGTGCAGGCATTGCCTACTGGGCAGCCCTCAGTAGCTCCATCACACCTCTTAAGTGTGTTTGCTCAGCATCACCCCTCCGTATTTCAGGTGGGTCTTGCTTGCCAGAAGGAAAATTCTGTTTATGTAGTATATTATGGAGGTGACACGCTCTTTGCCCCTGTTAGGAAAAGTTTGCTTTTCCCCCTGAATCTAAACCAAAAGTCACACTGGTTGAAAGAATACAAATGCTCTTTTTATATGGGAAAATACAGAGCAGGAGTGAGTGCCCTTATCCAGGCCAGTTGAAGGTAAAACTGGGGTTCAAACTGGCACAGCAGGAAGGCAAGCAGGAATTTCAGCTAAACTGTGACCAATGGCCACTGTGCCATGGGACATCTCAGCTGCTGAGCCCCAGAGTGTATTTTGATCAAGGAGATGAATTTCAGCAAAGCCGGGGTTCAGGTGTGACTGCTCAGAAGCAGAAGGCTTTTCAAAAGTCAGCACTTTATGACTCACCTGACAGGCAGACATTTGGCCTTAGCGCTTATTGGTACAAGAACAGTGTGTTTCATACCTATTAGCTGCTTCTCCTTCCAGGAATTGACTTGTCCTGGAAGCTCTGCCAAGTGGTTTATATGCAAGCCCATCACTGATGGGCAGCTCACGCTCCCTGCTAAGCCACAGCTGAGTCCAGCCTTATTTATATTCAGTTTTCACACTTGAGAGAGTGAGCACCAGGATTTTGTGAGCCCAGAGCAAAAAAATTTAAACAATGGAACTGTTCAGTGCTGTTTCGTTTGGAGATGTTAGGCACTGATTAGATCTCTCTGCACAGCAGGTAGCTACCTAGCAGAGTGCTTAGCAAGAACTGCCTCGTAGCACCAGGGTGTCCGTGCAACGTGAAGGGATTTTTAATTCCATCTGTCACACACAACTTTCTGCAAGGCTTCCAAAAATCACATAACCCTATGCCCAGTCCCAGCTCTGAGAGCGAAGTCCTTTTGTTTATTGTCTTTGGGCCTGGTGTGCCTGCAGCTGTGCTGGTGGCAGCACCAGCCCCTCTGACAGACCCCCTTGTTGGGATGAGTGGAGACTGGGATCTTCACGCGTCCAGACTTCATTCTTTGGAGTGGCGGTGGCAGAAGGTTTTAGGTGTCTCTTCCTTTTGCATGACGTGTTCTCTTGGAGGCTGGTGATGGCCATCCCCTCTTAAATGTCCCTATGAGCATAAGGTGTGATGGGTTTTCCTCACCAAACAACCACTTGCCCTTCATCCCTGACTGTCCACTGTGATGACATTTCTCATGGTCAAGGTCTTTCCTAAATCCCACAAACTGGTAGTTTCTGGGCATCAGAGAAGATTCCATACCAATTATGAGAGGTTTCTTTTAATGTCTCAGACTGGTACCATCCTTTTTTTGCTGCTGCACATCTGTTGCTCCTCATGCCGTAACAACTGCATTGCAGCAGTATGAGTGCTTTTAAATGGCAGAAGGGTGAGAGGGAGGTGGAAAGGTGTGCATGACACTCGTTGACCTCTGGGCAGCCCCTTATTGAAGTAGCTGGACAAATTAAATCCCTTTAGGGTCACATCTTTCCTTCAGTCATGATTGAAAATCTGGAGATGAGAGTACCTCTGAAGTCCATAACTGCTCTTAAATATCTGAAAACAGACAAGGGGAAAAGATTCTTCTTCCTCCTGAGGCAGCAGGCTCAGTTTGCTGGTCCTGCAGTGCACGCACCCACAGCGAGCAGCTGGTGTGCGGCAGTGGGACACACACAGTGGAATGTCTCTGGCACAGGGGACTTTTTCAGCTTATATTTTCCTAGAAGGCCATGCCAGGAGACATATTTGTGTTTATTGCCAGGGCTGGGAGTTGCCTACAGGTGCTAATTATTGACCGTTCCTCCTCCACAAGGAAGCCAGTGTGTGAGCCACCCTCCACCCCGCCTGGGAGTCACTATCACATTCCCGGCCCTTCCCTGCAGCTGGGAATGAGCTGTTTGGGTTGGACTTCGTGGCACAGATGGTGCCACCTGTGGCATGCTCTGCCAGCAGGAGCGGATCCCAGGCAGCTGCTGCCTCTCAGGAGGTCATTCATGGCAGGGGGAAACCAAAGTGCATTTGCACTTTGCACCAGACTCCCCAGGCTGACAAATACTTCTGGCTGCTCCAACACTCCTAGGTGTTCTCAGGGCTGATGGACTTGTAGACCACTGAGGAGCCCTGGTCAGCCCTGTGCATGGCCCAGTCTTTCAAGTCTGGGATAAAAAATCGTTTAGCATCCTCTCCAAGAACAGGGCAGCCTGATTTTCAAGGTTCCACAGTGCCTGCAGAGCAGCTTGTCTTACATATAACAACATCTCCTGTCCCACAAGAGGGTCAGCAGAGAGGGTGAGCCCTCCCTAGATGAACATTTGTTTTCTGCAGGGCATTTCTCTGCCAGCCTCAGTGATGGCAGGTTGGTTTTACACAGAAGTGACAAAATCCAGAATGTAAACCACGATTTTTCAATTCTGATGGCTATAAGATAAAGAAAAACAACTTCTGGCTTTCTTTTGCCCCTCTCTGTTCCAAAACAAGAGATACATTTTTAATTAAGATTTAGGCTGATAAAGCAAAATTACTGCCTCTCCCTGTACTGCCCTTGTTGAAAAGACAGCTGAACACAATTACCAAAGGAAAACTTTTGTATTGATGATCTACTCTTAATTTTTAAATCATGGTCTTTCCTGATGTCCAATAAAATAATAGAATGTTAATCATGGCAGCCTAAAGGCTCAGAGTGAGTTTCTCTGAGAGGTGGCCTTGGAGCAGGCAGAGATTGAGAAGAGTCCTGCAGTGTGACTAAAATTGTCACATCCTAACTTTGTCAAATTTATATGAAAAAGAAAGTCATGGAGTCTTTGCACCTGAAGCTATAAAGTGGCTTGTGCTCTCTTGAAATACAGCCAGGACTTGTTTGAAATTTGGTCCACCTCAGGGACCGTCATTTGAACTGAATAATAAAAGCCAAACTGAGGCAATTTCACTACATGCCAGGGGTAGATGTGAAAGGTTCGTGTTGAATCTTTTCATACATAAAGTGTGGGTTGTTTCTACCCTTTAGAAGGGCTATATTGGTACGACCCTGGCCCCTACCAGGAGATCCACAGTCATATGCTTGTGTTTAAAAAAAAAGGCAAACACAAGCATTTTCCAAGAAAATTCTCTAATTTGCAGGATTTTTTTCTAGGTTCCTTTGGGAAGAGTAGTTGATTTTAGTAGGAAATCTAAATTTGAAAGTTTGTTTAAAAAATATCTAAGTGCTTTTTATTTTTAAACAATAATGTTCCCAAGAAATAAAAAAAAGAAATACATATCTTTCTTTCTTGTTTATTTTTAATAATTTTTAGATCAACACCAGTCATTTTCATTAGTGCTCTATGACCCAGTTCATCATTAACATGCTGAAAATTAAACATACACTGAAGTACTTCACTAAATCAAGGATTGGAGCTCCTTAATGACATGTACATGCATACTCTGCTAGCCAGCCATAGGATTTTTTTGCATCTATTTATGTCCTTTTTCCTCCAATGCAGAGAATTATGCCAAGATGCATTTTGCACTGGTCTACCGCACACTGAGATTTCCCCTGCTCTCAGCCCCCTGACAGAGAGCACTTTTGCTTTCATTTATTACCTTAATATAACTTTTTTCCTTCTGTGTTTCACAACATTGAGCAACTTCCCCGTGGCTGCAATTGCCAGGGCCGGTTCGGCATCACGGCAGAGGAATCCCAGGCATGTTCCACCAGCACACAGCCCCCTCCTGACCCATGGGCAGGCTTCAGGCAGCCACTCTCACCTCTTCCCTTAATTTTTTTTTGAAATAGAGCTGGTTAAAATCCAGTTTTCCCATCTCACAATGACACTTTGGGATTGCAGGGTTGTTTTTCCCTCTCGATCTTGCTGTGAACCAATAGGTCTCATTTGAAATGAATGAGTGGGAGAGAGAAAGGAGGAGAACAAATACCTTACAGTTCCCTGGTGAGGGAACTATTCAGGGTGCCAGCTCTCTAGGCTCAATTCCCAGCTCTGAAGTCTGTGCCTTTCACATCCCAGCTGGCCTCCCCACCCCAGGCTTCAGGATGCTCTGGACCGGGGCAAGCACATACTCCCTTTCTGGTGCACGACCAAAAACTGCTCTTTTCAAAAGAAGTGAGAGCAAACCCACCATGTTCCTCCAGTTTCCATGTCAATGCATTGGTATTTTTCCACCTCCAAAAGCATTTCGTAAGAGCTTTCCAGCCCATTCCCTTCTGTGACCTTTAAAAGCATGTCAGTCACCATAGTTGTTTCAGTAGCTGGTCCCATCAGAGCAAGTTCAACTCTACCAATTCCAGTGGCACCTAATTTGTACGAATGAGTGTTTTCATGTGTATAGATACATGTAATGGCTTGGAAGACACTTATGTGCCTGATATAATTAAATCCAGTGGTCTTGTATTCCCTCAGATTTGGATAGTGGAGATATTATGAGAATACCAGCTCTTTCCTTATGGAAAAATCTGACAGAATTTAATAAGAAAACAATAACCATTCTTAGGCCTTGGAGCTTTTTGAATAGGATTTAAAACCAAATTACGTCACTGCAATTCTATAGAATGTCTTAAAAAGTCTTTGCAAGAGGGGATCATTCTCTATCAAATTTTAAAGATTACACAGCATTTCCACAGATTATTTCATTTCTCTCCAATTCTACTGGTTGTACTCCTATTAATTTCTGTGGGGTTTTCCCATATGGCAAGTATTATTTTGGTCATAAAAATACTCCCTGAGGCAAAACAAGCTGTGAAAGACACACAGCCTCAGTTCAGCCCAGTGGAATGGCATTAGCGTCCAGCAAGGCTGCGAGTCAGGTTCGCAAACTCATTTGTGCCCCTGTTCCATATATGTACTCGAGGGCTCCTTGCACAATGCTGTGCAGCAATGGAAGGATAGTTCTCTGCCCTGTGGAGGATAATGTCTTCATTTTCATATCTGAGATGTTGGAGTTCCTGTGTGCGGTTTACAAGTGTTCTAGAGCCCATCACACCTAGCGGCATATTGAAGAAATTAATGGTGTGATCAATTAAAATGTTTTAAATTTTAATCACCTTTTTCTTTCAAGCTTCCCTCGCTTTGTACCATCTCCCTGCCTTGTCCCTCCCTATGAGCTGCAGCCAGCAGTGTTTATGACGTGTTATGAGCCACGAGGTGCTCTCCTCCTCCTGGTACAATGGCTGGCCAGGGTTGGCCTCTGACATTTTGCCTCCTTGGAACTTCACCTGTGTTCCTATTGCTGTACTCACTCTCACTCAGTGACCCTCGGTGGCAGCCCTCCACCCTCTCCAGTGCCCCATGGAAGCACATGAGGTTAAATAACATCCCTTGACCATTAGCCTCAGCCAGGAGCAGCCTGACCTATTCACTTATCAGAAGCTGATCTCTGAAGAGCTGTAATCAGCACAAATCAGGACTAAATCTTATGGGCTCATATGTCTTCCCTGTCCTTTGGGATACCAGGAGTGCGATTTCTTGCTTGCTGCTGATGAACTGTGGTAGGTAGGTGGAATGCCTTTCAGCTTTCACCTTACCATTGACCTTATGATTTATTTTGATTAACCTAAGCCTACTGAATTCCAGCCCTTCTTGTACAGCCCAGTGCAACCTGCAATGTAACCTCACGCCTAATTCAGTAAGCACACCGTAAGGCTTCGCTTACGTTCATTTTGCAGTGATTTATTTTTCTTCTCATACCCTTATGAAAGTGGACACCACCCGTGGATGGTGGGGTCAGACTTCACCTTCTCTTGCATGAGCTTAAGTAAGCAAATGTCTTTGAGGGAACTTCAAAGCAGAGGATAGAGACAGGGACAGTTTCTTATCCTTGTAACAAACAGCTTGGCATGTGGAGATTGAATGCCAGCACGAAGCTGAATGTGTGGGCTTCTTGGATATACCAGTGTGTAATATTAGCCTGAAAGAAAGCATGATTTGGATGTAGACTGGTACAGCTGGGGGACTGATTTTGATTTCCAGAGATCTACTCTGTCATTTGAGGTTTTAAAGTTATGCAGTGTGGAGGGTAGTATGTCTCACTCTGATTACCTTGCACACAGAGTGGCCAGACCCTCTTTTTGAGGAAACAATACCATTTTCTTCCAGAAGAGCATCTGGTCCCTTGTACAGACCTTTTGAAGCCTGGCTAGAAATCACTTAACAGTGGGAACTTAGTTCTATAACAGTGCAAATAATTTACAGCAAGGCCTTTGCCATTATTATTCTGCTGCATTTCTTCGACAGATACAATTATTTTATATTGCATATTTTCCCATGCCCTTTCCCTGCTTACACTGTCTGCCTCAACTTGTTGCTAATGACGTTTGTTGACAAGCTCAGCGCATTTTGATAAGTCTTCTGCCAAAGTGTCTCTAATAAAAATAAGAAGAATGACAAGTGGAACAGTGCAAAAATGATTCCAACAGCAACAACTGAAGGTTAAAGCAGCATAAAACAGGGGGAAAACATAACAAAAACAGAACACAGTGAGCCCAGATTGCCTTTGTTAAGAATATTTAATGCTTAATTTTTTTTATAGCCTCGGCTCTCAAGCTATACATGCAACTTAGATTCCCTTGTTTTGCAGCTGTAGGAATCTGCCTTCAATTCCTGCTGGAGCAGGGGGAGCTCTGTGTATGCAGTTTGAACCTTCAGTCTTTGGCCTCACTGGGTTTTGGTCTTCTAAGAGTTGGAGCAAAGACGTGTCTCCTGTCCATGGAAATTGGACCGGAGAAAGCTGGTGGTTCACAGTCCCTCAGCACAACTTGCTTCTCTGCTGCCAAAGGGCAAAGGTGCTGCAGGGGTGAGGTGAGGCAAACATAATGGAGAGTGTGTAGCCAAGCATTTTGGACATTTCCTGGCTTGGCACATGTAGCTCTGCACCAGCCGGGGGTCTTATGTGGACCTCTGCGCAGCTGGGGGCTGGAGTAGAAGCTGATCCAACGGTAAATTCCCAAGCGTGGCACCAGCTGTTCTCACCATGGTGCTGAAGCAGGGAGGAGGAACAATGCTCAGACCTTTACTCCTCAGCCAATGTACCCCTTCCCTGCTTCCTCCACCACCACTGCTTATTTTTGGAAGACACTGAGATTTCTCAGATCTGTGCTTCTCCCTCTTCCAAATGAAAGAAGAAAGTCGGTCCTGAGTGAGTGACTTTGCCTCTGGGCTTCACCAAATGATGCTGTCATAACTGTTAAAGGATGATGTCGTAAGACACCTGGGCAATCAGGATGGCTGACTAGGGTTTGTGTCTTAGAGCTGTACTCAAGGGAGAATAGATATACAACTGAACTGTCAATGGATGCCCCAAAGAATGATTTCAGTGCAACCAGTAAATTCATCTCCTCATGTTAGACCTTGGTGCTGTCAGCTGGGATTGAGTGCAGGGGAAATCAGTGACAGAACCATTTCAATATACACAAAATAGCCTGTTTGAAATTCTGGAGCTTTCTACAGAATTTAATAAATCTTTTCAGCTGTTTCACAGAACGCCTTGACAACCTTTTCAAAGATGCAGGAAGGCTAAACAGCTTTAAAGCCCTTGGCCCAAGATCCGGCTTGAGCACAGCTGTGTCTAACCCCACCGTGAGAACCAAAAAGAGGCTGAATTTTCCATTTGTTAGTGCTGTGAAGGTCTTGGTTTGGCACTTCTCCACTGTGAAAAGTCCCTTTTTGAAGTAACTCCTATTTCAGCATCGAGGGCTGAAGTTACAGGTGTCCTGAGAGCAGAGAGCAGGTGGCCCAGATCAAGGGACAACAGCAGCTGCAGGGAGGGGTAGCCGCACTGTTATGTCCCTGGGGTTATCTACAGACCCTCTCTAATGCTGTTATCTGGTAAAATTTTAGCAGCTGAAGGGGGAACCACCATTTGGAAACATAAAGTAATGCCTTTTAAGTCAGGAGAGAAGAATTAAGGGATGATAATATCTGGATTCCTCTCCTCACGTCACAAAAGATATTTTTAGTGCCCCTGAGGTCAGCTGGGGTTTCTGCAGAGGGGAGGACTCTGCCCTCTCCTGTAGGATTTTTCCAGCACTGCCCAAATCAGTGCTGTAAAGAACTCCATCTCCTTGTTCAATAAAGCACCAATGGGATTTCTTGAACTTCTTCAAGAAAATTCACTTTTTAAGGAGGATTTAAGTACCATTTTTAATTTGAATTAAGCTCTTAAACTCTTGATCTGTCTGACACCAAGTTACCAGCTCCCATGGGGTCTGTATATGAAACCTGTAATAGGGGCGTCTTAGCCCTACAGTAAGGTACAGGTAAGTGGGTCTGAGGTACAGGGGCTTCATCTTGGAGAATGTTGCAAAAGACCTCCAGAGTCAAATATTGTGAGGATGGTAAACCCTTTGCTGTGTTTCCAGCCTTTCCATGGGGCTATGGGAGTACAGGTGAGTGCTAAGCTGAGCTCCCAAGGGGCGAGACCATCAAGGACTCAGACTGTGAGTCCTTTTTAACTGGATCCTATGCTCACTTGTCGATTACAACTAGTCTAGATTAAACACTGAAAACTGAATGCCTTGCAGGATATCTCCATTTTGGGAAGCCTCCTGTTGACACAGATCCATCAGCTCAGCACTGCCAATCTACTGATGCCTTAGAGTAAATGATGTCTTTTGCATACCTGTTCCAACAATGGAACAATCCTGTCCTATAGGAAGCCAATACCAGAAAGATATAGCACATCCCAAGCTCTTTTAAGTAATACCCTTGGAGCCTGAATGGTTTGGAATGGCTTTATAGTCTAAATATGCCTGGGCCCCCGAAACACGAGTGCAGGCATCCATCAACTTGGCAGGTAACAGATCTCCATGCTTCAAGAGGTGGATGTAGTCACTGGCTGGCATTCTGGCACCAGCACCTGGCTTGCTGGAATGGCTTTATGTCTGCCTTTCCTCTCCTGGCCCTTTGAAGGGATCCGATGACTGATCTCACTCAGGTCTCATCCTCACCCTGCAAATCCTACATTTCTCATCACCTGCAGCACCCCATGGATATTTCTTCTGCTTTGACCGGGAGGACTGTGCTCCTGCTGTCACAGGATCTCCTCCAGACCTCAAATCCCATGTTTGCAGGTGGAAGGTCTCTGTGCCTTGGGACTGATCACAGCTCCAGGAAAAATCTGGCCTGGGCTGAGTGTGGCACTGGGGCTCTGCCACGATAGGTTGGGGCTTAGACTCCTCCACGCACCCCAAGTGTGATACAGTGCTTTGTCCTTTTTTTCCTTCAAAAGAAGTTGGTTTGGTTGTTTTTCAAACCTATGCCAACTGTCTTAATTTGTAACCTGTGAAAACAGAATTGGCAAAAAAAAAAAAAAAGAAGGCAGCTGAATTTCAACAAGTTTGAATCACAAAGCTTTTTCTTTATCCATTTTATTTGAAACAGCTTTTTAAAAAGTCTTCTGAAAATTTCCGCTTTTCAATCCAAAGTTGTTGGGTTTTTTTCCTGGAATATCCTTCAATTTTCCTAATACAACCAAGTGTATCTCTCCTGTCTCTGCTCTAAAAACAGTCTGTAAAGAAAATAATCTAATTTTGGGATGAGCAGAGCCATCAGTTTGTCTCAACAGAATATGCTGCACACTTCTCAGTTCTCCAAAGAAAATCTTCCTCCCCCTCTCCCCCTTTTGTTTTTATCCCACAGTTTTTCCCCTTTGTTCCATGAGGTCGACTTGGGACAATTCCTTCCCTCTCCAGTTTTCAGTATTACACAAGTGGACCAGAAAAAACAGCCATTCAGCTGCTCCAACCACAATCTAAATAAGAATGAGAAGATATTTCAGCTGTTTCTCTTGGTTTCCATTTTTCTCAGTTTCTGGCTCAGTAGCTCCCAGAACCTATTACACTAATTGTTCTTTTCCAAAATCCAACTGTCAACAAAAGGTAGGGAACCAATCTAACATTTTCAATTGGAATTTCCACTACTTTGGTTCATTTCTGGCTCTGATTCTCACAAACTTGTTTGCCCTCCGAGAAATTTGACATTTTGAGATATTTCCCAAACTTAAATTTGGTCACATAAACTCTTAATCAAACAAACATGAAATTCATTATCACAAATGACGTTTCATGGTGGGGCAGATACAAATGTCTCCCTTATTATGCGGTTCCAGTCCATGATGAGCTAATTAAAGTGTTTGTGAGAAGCTACATGGAATCAGTACAAGGTCAAGCCAACGGTGTGAGCTCCTTGGTGCAACCCAACTCCATGGGTTTCCAGAGGAACTTTTCTTTCACAAACATACTTAATTCCTGGCCGAAATGCCCCTTTTCCAGCCAAAATTTATCTTACAAATGCAATGCACATTGTCAAAGGGAATACTTGGGCTTTGTTGAAGACAACTGTTTGTCAATATGTTTTTCCAGTGTTCTCCTAATGGGAAAGGCCTACCCAGCAGCACTTAAACTGCTTGTCCAGGATGCCGAAACATGTGGTAGAAACAATAAACTAGTGCAATGACATCTTTATATTATGGACACTGAATCGTTTGAGAGTTAATGAGTAATGTCAAGTTAGTGTTTATCTACATTTTGTATCACCAGCTGGCAGACTCAGCCTGCAGTGAATAGAATAAATCAGGTGCTTAAAATTAGGCACTTGCTTAAAGGCTCTGTTAAAATACAGCCTAAATGCTACTGCAGATTGAGAAAGGACTTAAATTTTCCCTAGCAGAGAGATGCGAGAGTGGGATATGGAAACCCCTTCTTGGATTTAACTCAGTGAGACCAAACTAAACTCAAGCGAAGCCCTTTTTAACTATTTTATTCCTATTTCCCTTCAAATTTCTCTTTTCCTCTCTTTTCTCTCCTCCAGCCTGGAGGTTTTGATAAAATGGAACCAATAAGAAACCAGGGTAATTGTTTGCAGCGCTGGGGAACTTTTCTGTGACGTGTCACAGAGCCTCTGCTGCGAGGCAATGGGAGCCAGGCGCTGGCAGCTGGTTTCACTTTAGAGCCATGTATGAGGCTTGCAGCTAATGCAGTTGTTATACATTTACAAACCTCTGTCACTCTGGGGCTCTGTCTTGACACCCGCCTGATTCTTCTCCCATTTGTTGAGTTCTGCTTTGATTTTCTCTTTTTTTTTCCCTTCTCCCCACATTCTCCCCCTCCCCCCCCCCCGATTTTTTTTTCTTTCCTCTTTTTGTTTGCAGAATGAATAAACATGTTTTCGCAAGCAGGAATAAGGCCCTGAACACTCCTGGCTGCTGCTCTCCCTGTGCTACCACTCCTTCATGTGTATAAATTTAGCAGGGGGTCCAGGAGCTAAAATGGGAAGCACATGGTTTTGTGACTTTACAATTGAAATAAAGAAATTTAATATGACAGAAGAAACATGTTGTTTATGGAACTACCATTTTCTGTGAAGGCCATCCCTACCAAATTGTAATTAAAACTACCATAAATGACCTCAAAGTTTCATTTGTTGGGCTGGGAGGAAGGAAAATACAGATATTTTCAGTGGGTTCTGCTGAAACAATTTATCGAGACCCACAGCTGGTTTTAATGTGCTGATGAGCTGGGAAAACAGTCAGAATTGTACTCCAGTCAAGTGACTGTGTAATATCTGAGGGCAGAACCAGACCAAAATCTCTGTCATTTTATTTAATCTAATGAATGGTGTTTTGTAACTGAAAAACATAATTGCTCTGCACATATGTTACATGCACACTTCACTAATAACATCCATAGTGCCACCAGTGGAATGAATGAAAACACTTTTAGTCTGATTTATTTAACTCTTTTAGTTTTTTTAAAGACTTCTTTGGAATAAATGAAATATTTGGTATGGAAATCTTCAGCGACATTTATGCAAGCTATAGGAAGGAAACTTGTGCTCCTTAAAATAAAAATAATGGCACTTTTTGCAAGAAAAGACATTTTAACAAAATTATTTTCTAGCTTTTTAAGTATATTTTAGGGTTTTCACTAGAGTTGCCTTTGAAGGCAAAGACACAAAAACAATCAACTTTAAAATTAGCACATAAAATTAATGATTGCTGGAGTTGGCAGGCTGTCTGGAAAACCAGGACTCTTCTGGCGTTTTCATTTGGAAAAGCCTCAAAGCTACTGCCTGTGTTTGACATTAGAAGTAAGAGCTGAAGAGTGAGGGAGAAAAAAGGAAAATGCCTCCCAAATATCAGGTGCAAAACAAATTTCACAGGATAGAAAACCCCCACGCTGTGTTTGCAGTCTCAGACGTGGGGACACCACTTAAAGCAAGCCTTTTGCAAACCTCTGAGTCAGATTTGGTTGGTTGTTCATTTGCTGGGGTTTTGTTTGGGTTTGGTTTGTTGTTGTTGATGCTGTTGTGGGTTTTTTTCTTTAGCACTTATATGGATAAGCAAACAAAGGAATGGTTTGGGGGGAGCAGTAGAAGAAGCCATATAATAATTCATAATACATCAGGAGTTGTACCTACCCTAGAAGAACTACACATCTATAGGAATGACCAACTTGTGTTATGAAGACACTGTTTGATTTGGCCAAACTTTCTTAAAAATCTGAAATCCGCTCCTTCCCTGCAGAGCCTCATATTTGATCACCCACCTTATGACCAAAACTAGCAGCCCAAGCATTTCATTGAATTTTTTGTTTTCCCAGTAAAATAAAGCAAAATATTCTGGGGACCAAAGGACAACAAAATTACCTGCTTTATACCTTCATTAGTGGAAAATTAAGATTTCCCTCTGCTCTGAGGAGCCAGCAGGGTGAGGGGTTGGTGATGGAAGACAGCTGCAAATAAATGTGTTGAGTGAATTAATGTTCTGTGTGACGGTGGAAAAAGAGTTCACCTCTGCAGGACAGGTTTGATTATCACTCTGGGTCAGCGAGACTGAGAAGGGGACAGTAGAAACTGTCTGCAAGTTCAGCAGCAAACTGTACATTAGTATTTAAAAAAAGAAGGAAAGGATGTCACGAGAGAGAGGGAAAACGGAAGAAAATATGCATTTGGAGCAGCAAAACTGGCAAAATATGAGTTCCTGTAAGTTGGATTCTTGTTTTCTCAAGTGGATTTGGCTTCAAAAGTAATTAGCCTCTTGTCATATGCTCAGGCAGTCATGCCAAACAGTTCAACAACACATTATTTTTGTCATTGCACAAAAGGTGATATTGAGCCCAGAATAACTGTTTCCATTTATGACTTTGGCTTTTGGCCTAGGCTCAAAGGAAGTGAAAAAAAAAAATTATATCCTTTTCTGAAGGTCTTGGGGCACTTGATTCTCAGATGTTGGTGTACGAGAAAGTTTACCAGGGTCCCTGTGTCAATAATAAAGCCAGAACCCTGACAGCTTTGTTTGGGTGGCTTGGCTGTTCACTGGGGAGAAAACCCAGTGGCGAAACCACATGGGATCAGGAAAAGAGGCCACAGTGATTCCTTAGTCCTACCAAAGCCATTTCTAAGGTGTCAGCAACTTCAGGAGGAAGAGGAAGATGCAGTAGCCAAGATTTGTGCATGCTACCACCCTTCCAGCTCTAAGCATTCCTCAAGTACCCATTGAGGCACAGTCTCAGGAATGTTCCTTTAACATCCCAGGAAAATATTTTGGTCCCTTAATGCATTTGCACAACACATCAAGAAGGGTGACAGAGTTCCTTCTTGCTAAAAGAAATTAGTGTTTAACCTGAATATTGATTAAGCCAACAAATCATGCTGACCAGGGTGTAATAATCGAAGAGGTACCCACAGGGATAGATTCCAGATAAAAGAGGGCTTTTGCTTGCAGGGGAATGGAGAGCATACTAAGGCTGGATGTATATGTGGAAACGGATTTAATAAACACCTACTGAGTCTATCTTCTACTTCCCTAACTGTAAATATCCACTGTGGTATTTTAATCTTGATGTTCTTAATAATACAAGAAAATCTTATTAATAATTCCATTTTGGAATGTTTCTGCTTAGTCATTTCCAGGGCAACAGTTAAACTTGACACAACAGTGTTTGGTTTAAATTGTGTGGACCATGCCAGTCCATGGGGGTGATTCATTTGCTGGTTAATTAACAAATGTCTAATGTAAATTTAACATTCACTTTGACTTACATTCCTGCAACCCAAACTTCTTTTTGATTGGGGTAGCTGCAAGTGGAAGCCAAATATTTTCGTTGGTGGAGCCAAGGGCATGGCATATGCTATTCATTTAGATTTCCATTTCCTTTGCATCTTTTCAGAGGCTGAAAGTCAGGCGTTAACATTTCCGAATACAAAGTCATTTTTGTTTGAAGATTTGCAAATAAATCCCCAAAATTTTGTAGTACTACTAAAAACCAAGTTCTTTCATTTACAAAAAGAATGTGCCCGATGAGGTTCCCCCTGCTCCTCCTTCCCAAATTCGTGGTAAGTACATAACTGCCCAATTTGGCTTTAGGAGGCTGTTGTCTCTTTCCTGTGCTGAGCATCCCTCAGCTGACTGTGAGCTGGAGAAGCAAGCCAAGCCATTGCTCAACAGAGAGGGGCTTTGGCTCTTGGTCACCTCTCTGCTTCAGCAAATGTCCCCATTCTTCCAGATGGTGCTCCACTATTTTTTTCAGGCATTAATGTTTCTGGAACACGGCAACACTGTGACATAAACAGGATCATAGCTTTCCCGAAGGCCCACGTAAGAAGATAAACAACTTAATCCTGGAAAGAGACAGCAGGCTCCTGCAGCTGACGAGGAATATGCTCACCAAGGGCTGCATTTCTGGGAAATGATGGTAGATGACGGCAAATGGAAAGTGAGACACTTTGGAGTGTTTGAAGGAGTGAGGCTGAGATTTGGGGCTCACATAACACAGTGCAGAAATAGTTGGGGCTTGGGTGACTCCAGTCACTAGGATGTGCACCACAAGCCCTGTATGCTGCTCAAGGAACAGCTTCTGGCTGTTTGCCTTTGCTTCTGGAAGTTCCCAGTGTGGGCAGAACAGCACAGCTCTGTAGGAAGGGACCATGTCCAAGATTACCAGCGCTTCCTGGCAAGCCCTGACACAGGTTTGAATGGCCACAGGAGGTATTCAGAGGCGACAAACCCAGCCACATGCAGAGCCCGTGTGAGACTACGTGTTGGAAATATGCACCTCTAGAAGAGTCTCCCATATTCTAATACCTCCTCCATATCACTGTGTTGGATTCCCAGGGCTGAATGAGATGTATTTCTGGCTTGGACGACCACCCCATATGTTGCAGCAGAAGCTTCTTCAGGTTTAATGATGGGAAAGCCCATTGTTAACATCCATCATTTCATTTTTTAATTTGTTGTTGGTTTTTTTTTAAGGGAAGAACTGCAATTTTATGGAGCATTTAGACATTCATGTCCTTTTCCAACTGGCTAGTTCTTTCTGTCTCCCTTGTGGGGAAATACTTTCTTAAAGGAGCTGTATTTTGAGAAGCCTGTCCCAGGAAGCATCAGACAAGGAGCTCAGACCTCTCAATGGTAATTCTGCCACTTCTGCTGTTTCTCATTGCAAATTTGGAAAGGTGACATAGACCCTTTTCCTCAGTTTCCAGCTCAGCGAGGCAGAGCAAAGGCTGCTGAAGCCCATCAGGGGCTGCTGTGAAGCACAATTAAGTCACGTTCCCCAACAGCATGGAAATCACCTGATGAAAGCCATATGCAGATGTTGGGCTCATCTAACACAGGTTCGATTTCAAGATTGTTTGGAAATGACCCAATGGAGAGAGAGAAGGCTTGTGAGGACTCTTGAGAAATGCCTGCACAGGATCAACCATCATCCTTTTTCACCAGGAGAGAGATCCAGGCGGATCTGAGGGGATTTGTTATAGAAATTGCTTTGTAATGTCTCGATAGCATCATTCCGGTGTGATTTCCAGCACCTCCTCGCTACAGCTCTGGTTCAATGAGATGCAAAGATACTCTGAAAATGTCGGTAGTTTTACTCCATTTTGAAATCTCTTGGTGATGTAAATGAACTTTTCACTTAGTTTTGTTGAAGGTTTGGGCCAGGTCTGCGAGTTGAGCTTGGAAAATCCAGGTTTTGCTCTGAATTTTGCAGCTCAGTCCTGTTGTTGGAACACCCTGGAAGAGGGCACTAAATATTCACAGGGGCTCTCTCATGAGGGATGCAGAGCCATGAAACACCACCTTGTTTTGCCAGCCAGCAAGGGAGCTGTACTCTACCTGTGTGTATTTATGTTTGGGCTGGATGTATACATAAAATATTTCTGCCCCTGTTGCTCGTTCATCCACCTTGGTGAGCCTGAAGCTGAGTAAACACAAGCAACAATTTCTTTTTGCAGCTTCCAAAAACAGAGTGCCCTTTTCAGATGAAAAATTCATGCCATCATTAGTGCTGAATGGTGTCTCCCTGACTCCTGTGCTCCCTTATGGCACAGGGAAACCTATATAAAGAAATTAGGCTGGCTCTTGAAAAGCATAAATGAGAGGAACTGGCTGTGGGGAGAAGTTTCTGAGTCCCATTAGGGTTTGAGGAGGAGTTCAAACACTTCGTTCTTCAGCTGCTGGAGATAAAAGTCCTGGTACATTCAATTCCCACTTTCTGCTGCTGCCAATAAGCAGGGGGGCTTCTTCCTCAGCCTCTTACCACCACAGAAATAACAGAGATAAAGCAAGCAAAATAAATACATGCTTTGTGGCTAGAATAGATAATAATTTCACCAGCTGAATATTAAAATATCAAAGCTGAAGGAAAGGATATATAATTATGGCCCTTTGAAGTTCAATAAAGGTCTGTTTCACCAACACGGTAGCTAGTATTTCAAATGCAAAGACAGAATGATAATACTGCACTGGCATTTCTGACCCACTGAGAATACATTTGGAGGAGAAGGGAGTCCTTTAAGACAGAAGCTGTTTAGACTGTGGCTGATTAATTATCCTACCCTAAAATGATCCATCCCTGACAGGAGAATGTTGCTCAGCATCATTTCTCTCCATTTTACTCCTTCCATATTTCTGATTTGTTTTAAGAAGGATTGTTTGGCCCAGTAAGAACAGGTGATGTGAAACATTGAAATTAAGGGACTCATGTTCTAAATTATATTGGAAATATCCCCAGACAAAACAAAATATCTAAATTCTCCAGTCCAATAAACAGCAGCTGAACTTTATCTGTTTCATCTTAATTTTTAAACCAGGACCAGGGTTAAAAACCTCAGCAACATTTCTGGGTGATGCAAATATTTGACGCCACCCTATTGCAGGTAGAGAAAAGTCGGCCTTGAGACATCTTACACAGGTCATGAGGTTCAGAAAAAGCTTATGTGCAGAAAAATGACCTTTTTTTCCCTAGGCCCACACTGCCTGCTGCCTGCCAGGCTTGTGGGAGCTGCAGTGGTGATGGCTTCAGCTGTTTCCCCCTCCATGTTTCCTAGGATGCAGAACAGCACCTGGCACATAATTGAAGATGAGCCTGGCTCCTACAAAGGCTGGAGGGGAAGATCTTGAGCTCCTAAAAGAAGAGCTTTTGGAGGAATGTTTTAAGATGTACATCAAGGTATGCTTTTAAATTTTTTTATTTTTATTTTTGTAACTGTTAAAGAAAAATGTTTCACTGTGATCACAATGAACTAAAAAAAAAAAGTCCTTTGCTGAGGATATAGTAGGCTGAAAGAAAAGCTGCTAAAACCAACTGAAGGTTTATGAGTGCCCGCAGTGTTTATACCATGTGGTTCTTGTGCTCAGAAAGAGTTTACTACATTAAGGTTATTATATTTTTTAATAGACTGTCGTCACATTTGGGTACATTTTCTATTTCATATTAACATCCAGGCCAGTTTTGTGGTTGGGAAAGACAAGCAAGAGCCCTCAGCTACATGTCAGTGGAAGAGGAGTTTTTATTTGAGGGTAGGGATGTTGAATGACCCCACAGCTTCCTGTTAGTGTTTTAATAGCAGGACTTTCCCACCTGGCCTTGGCTAGAAAGTTAAACTTGTATGCTTGTGTGGAGACCTAATAAAAGTGTGAGAAGAGTGTCTGTATCCGATTTCCTAGGTAAAGTGTGTTAGAGAGCTTTTTGGTTCAAAGTGGGAATCAGCCTGTGGGGAAGAAATGGTCTTTTTCAGCATACTTCACACTCATGGGAGGTCTTGCACATGATGTTTCAAACTTCACGGTGTAATATAAAAGAAAGGAAAGTTTCTGAATGAGGCAGTTTATTTTGCTTTCCAGTGTGCACGCTCAGTGGTGTGCAGGTGGTGATTGGAAGAGGCCAGCTAAGCAGTTGCTTCTTGGTTGGCTAAATAGAGCAAGAGACCTTTCCAGCATGTCCCACACCTGCTGGTTTGTCTGAGCCCAGCTTGAACATGAATGCAGGACGGTGGTGTCCATGGCCAAGCTGCTCAGCATAGTGGGGCTTGGAGGAGCTGGGGGCTGAGGGTAGCCTTTTTGCCAAGTGTTTTACGGTGGCAAAACATAATCCTTCAGATTAGTTCCAGTTCTTTGGCCTGGTTTCATATCAGTGCTCTGGGCGCACAGTGAAAGTGTTGTCTCAGCAAAAAGAGGGAGCTTTGGAAAAGGCACAGATAGATTTCTCACAGAAGAGTGTCCATGGGGACAGGTCCCCTGTTTGTCTGATGCTGTTCCAGGTGTGTTTGTACTGCACAATGTGGGGATAACCTTTCTGTCCTGCTCAAATGGTGAGCAGTTTGCAGGTTTGGAAACCGGTATTTCTTGTTATGCTCTTCAGTGCAGGCCCTTGATGCGACCGAGTCTCTGGATGCTACACAAAAATAAGTAAGTATCTGAATTCACTGCATCTAAAAAGCCATGTTGGATGGGGTTTTCGGCAACCTGTTCTAGTGGAAGGGATTCCTACCCATGGCAGTGGAGTTGGAATGAGATGGTCTTTAACACCCCTTTCAACCCAAACCATTTTGTGATTCTATGACTCTTGCAAAGCCAATGCTGTCATCCAAATTCAGCGATGGTTTGAAGATTATGAGTATCTTATTATATGTCAGAGTAAACTTCCTAGGGTTCAGAACTACACTTGAACCAAAAAGGTTCCAACTGAGCTTGGGTTTCTTTTGCATGTTGGTTTTTCTGTCTGCAGGAGGGTTGGGAATGTGTGAATGAGCATTATTCCTTGCTTGGCTGTTTCTGTGATGCAAGGCTGGGGATTTGCTCATTACTGGACTGGATTTCTCTTGAGACATGTTGCTCTGGGTCTGTTCCTGCTACTAATGCTGCTAAATTTGAGGAGTCCTCTGGAGTGGCCTTTGATGGGGATGACAAATGGTGTCACCCCAGTTTTGAGGCTGGCATGGGCTGACTCTGGCAGCCTCCTCTCTGTACATCCCCTTGCACAAGTAATTTCTATCCATCAAGGATGCAACATGCATGGGCATGTGGGTCCTATAGGAGAGCCTGCTGATCCCCACAGTGTCAGTCCTGACCATCCTTCAGAAGTTTTCACAGAAGACAAAGAATTCATTCAGGAAATACTGCAAATCAAAACCCAAATTATTGTAATGAAATCTAAATGAAACCATAATATAAAAGAAATAGCAAACAAGGATTTCCTCTCTTCTATGGTAAAACTAGCAATTTAGATTTAAAAAGTTGAAATCAGTGCATGATACACAGTTCAAAGGAGAGTCAGAGTGTTCTGGTTCTGCCAGAGAGACATTCAGCTGCAAATTCAGCCCTGTAGCCTTTTCTCTGCATGTAGACCTTTTTTTTTTTTTTTTTTTAATCTGTCAGCTGCTTCTACTAAACCACTTTAAATTAAGTCTTGGTCAATGTCAGTGTTGAGATCTGTTTTATAGGGATGTACTTGTGGAAGAGCATCCAAATACCTGCCTCTGAACTTGTCAGTTATAACTATATTCTCAGCAGACATTGAAAGCCATAAACCTCATGCTGAGGGCTTTGAATATCACTTAAGAGCTTAAACCGTGTTCTTGGAATGAGTTTATGAGAAAAACCCGGAGGGACTCAGCAGCAGGCAGGGGGAACTGGAGCATTCCTTCCTTTCTTCTAGCTGGTGGGAAGGAATCCCCATGGATATCAATGGCAAAGCCTTTTCCAAACAGGATAGCACTTACCTTGCAGGAAAACTCCAGAAAATACTGGAAAGCCAAATGTTGTCTCATGCTAAGATCAGTATGATATAGTGAGAGGTGGAATGGGTCGGGGAAGCACTTTCTGCATGTTAAAGCAGCTTGTTAAAAACAAACTAATTGCTTGGTCATCAAATTATCTGATAGCTGGTTGTCCTTCAGCTGGCTCCGATCCCTTTCTGACACCACAGACAAGAGCAAGCATGCAGCTCTGACTTAGAAATGTCAACGCGGTTTAGGTTAGGGAGTGTTTGTAATAATTATGAATTGCCTTCATGGTTTGTTTGCTTTCCATAGCAATTGTGAGAAGACAGCAGCTGACAGCTGTGGAAATTTCTAGTGTTGTTTCCCTCACATAGAACAACATGGATCTAATTAGCATGTGCCAGCAGAACTGTGTTATTAAATTAATAATAATTAGAAAGCTATTTGCACCTGTGCTAATGTAACACTGTTTATTCCAAAGTGTGTTAAAGCATTAAGCGTTTCAAGTCTCTAATGACACTGGCTTTACAAAAGGGGGAACTGTGGTAAGAGAGGCAAAGGCTTTCCCAGATGCACAAAAAATGTTCAAGATCACTGTATTAAATAACTTTTTAAAAAAAAAAAAACTGCATGGGGAGGGAATCAGAGTTATTGAAAATAAAGCAGAGACTCTCTGGGCCATGAAGAGATTCTACTAATGCTGTGCAAGACAAACACTGGGATTTTTAACAGATCAGCCAAGAGATTTGCTCTCAAAAAATCCTTTACAGACCTACTAGGATTCCTTTTGCTCCTTAGGCAATAGAGGAATAGAGATGCTTATTGAATTGCTATGCTGTGTTAGGCTTGGCTGTTGTGTAGTGTTGATATTTTTTGAGGAAGTAGATAGACCATAAAGAAACACATTGGAGTCTAAACTATACCACATCCACACAAAATATTTGCTGTGGTCAAATTTGAAACGCGACTCTTAAACTTAATTTCTGTTTATTTTTGGCATTGTTGATGGTAGGAGACAACAACATCCCTCCTTGAGGATTGTGTACTGTTCCTGGAAACACAAAGGAAATAAACTTTTACCAGGGTGACGCTGTTTATTATTATTACTCCTAGTTATTTATTTTTATTTGAGTGGGATAGAGAAGGCCAACTAGGGTCAAACTCTCTGTGTGAGGCATCTTATAGGAAAAGATGGTCCCTGCCTCAGAAACAATCACAGTTCAATGAATGCTTGGGTTCAGCAAAGTGTTTAAGCATGGATTTAATTGTAACCACATGCATGAATCCCTTTGATGCTGCATCATATCGGAAGCTGTGATACAAGTCAACAATTGTGCATATCAAGCCATCATATGGACCAGAGATAGAGAGGGGAGCAAGGAGCTGAGAGGACATGTATTACACAGGCCAAATAGATAAAAGATGATGCCCTTTTTACTAGTTGCTATATACAGATCTCTGCTTTGTCTGCGAGGAGGCAGGAGGTCGCTAGATTAGAAATAGAGCATGTAATCCCTTTAGACTTCTTGCTCAACTTGTAAGCATCTTAAATAAAAAATGATGGACAAAGGAAGCTGACATGCAGGTGTGGATGGTGATGTGATCAGGGCTGCAGACTGACAGCACCTTGGCCACGTGAAAGTGTTGGTGTAGCTGGTGTTGCCGTTCTTAACCTCCAAAGTGAAGGTGACGGTTGAGTGCGACATCTAACTCTCCAGCAGAGGAGCAATTGCTCCACAGGTCAGCATCTCCAGCCAGCTTGAGTTTGTAACAGTGACAGCGGATCGCTGGTACTCCCTTGTTCACCAGCTTTGAGTGTATTCGGTTAAAAGGGACAACCTGCCTACGTGAATCCCCTCCACCCACTTCTGAGGTGGCGAACAGCAGAGTAGCCATCTGGCACTTTCGTGCACCAAGCGGAAATAGAACAGATTGTGAACATCTTCCGCTTGTGGATTAAAGTTTTGCAACTGTCTGCGTTCGCCTGTGATGTAAGGGTTTGCTGGGAGAAAGTTATTCCAATCTTGTGTGCTTTGTAACAGATATTGCTGGGCTTGTAAATCACTGCTGAGTGACTGGCTGCTCATGTTGGATGGAATTGCTGCTACTGATCACAGTGCATACAGCAGTACCTGATCCATGCTGAAGGTTGGCCAAAGCCTCTAAAAGCATCTGCCCATCATTCCTGAATCATCATTTTGAATCCCTTTTTCCTTTCCTGCCTTTCTCATTGTAGGAAGACCAGAGGAAATGTTGATTTTTGCAGAAGTTATTTGTCCTTTGTGAACCCTCTTTCAATGAACTGATGTGTTTTACTATATGCGCAATGAAACATCAGCACAGTGCCATCAAAGTGACAAGTTCTGCCCTCAAATGAGTGAGTGGGCAAGAAACTATGAGCTCTGCACATGTGTCTGATAGCCTTATATGTCTCATCTGCACAGCATTGAACTCAGAGGCGTACATCTACAGGCTCAGTGCTGAGAATCTGTCCTGCAGTATTTATGGCTGTTGTTTAACTTTAATCTCAGCCATTCATTTGCTTCCTGGTTCTCATATAATTAGAACATATTAAACAGGAGCCAACCACAAGAAATATAAAAGGTTAACGCAGTTAGGAAATGTCAGTGGAATGAATACAGCTCACTAATTCACGGGTTCTTTCCATAAATATTTCCACCAGCCAAAATATTGACTTTAACCTTTTCCATCTCCTGCATGTAAAGCTTTGTATTCCCTTGTTGCAGCAACAAATACCTCAGAGTGTGGGGATGGTGCTCGGCACAGGGCAAGCGGTTACAGTGTGCAGTTATGGTATTAATTAAGTGGCAGAGTCAGATTTCACGATGGTAAGGCACATCCAGAGATGGAAAACCGGGAAGTAATGAAAAAGAGCAACATATTACAGTGGGGATCACAGAAAATTGTTTAGGATGACAGTTTGGAGCTGGTCCAGCAAATATGTAACCCCAAAATGTTTTGCTGTGAGTAGAACAAATGTTTGGATGTTTGGATTGAGAGAAGTCCTGGGTCAGTGTCCTCTGCTGCTGCAGAAGTCCACGTCTTGGATATTTTTTCATAAATTGGTCAAGACCCATCTTAAAAGCTGTTTATGTTCTCTTAACTCCAATTCCCAGAGTGGAAGGTGGTTCTCTCACCTCTCGACTCTAATGACGCAAAATCTTTTTTGTTCTGGTGTCTCAGGGTTCCTGAATGTTCTGGCTGAGTTGGTTTGAACATGTCATGGAGGGAGTGACAGACATGATTTACTACGGACCTCCCCTGCTCTGAGTTTCATTCAAGAAATTAGCAGCTCCTACCTGTGTCTGTTTCATGCTGAAATTTCCTCTCTGCCCAGACTTATTCAGGATGCTGAATGAAAGGGGACCCATTACTGTTTTCCTTGAATCACTACCGAACTCTCGCCTGTTTGAGAATTAGAGATAAATCTTTCTGTGGGTCTGTAGTACTAAACCCGAGCAGCTACACTCAGAGTTAACTGTGCCCTGGGCTTTTCATGTGTGCATGGGGCATGGCTGCCTGTGCAAAACATTAATCTGCTTCCCTGTGTGCTACCTGTGGTTTCAGCTGAGAAGTGTTCTGGATGTTTTCCTCTGGACCATCTCATAAAACCAGCATGTGCTATTAAGAAAGCAGTGGGCTGCATCTCAGAAATTAAATCAGTCCTTTAAACCACTAAGGACTGGAATGCAATTTTCTCCATGAAGTGTTCTTTGATAGATTTTTGTATCTCACAGCCTGCTGGGATGCCTGCACGTGCTAGAAACAGGTGCAAGGGGTGTTTGTGTCAGAAGGTACAAACGATAAATCATAGCATCACAGAATGGTTTAGGTTGGAAGGGTCCTTAAAAACCATCTTGTTTCAACTTCCTGCCATGGGCAGGGATACCTTCCACCACATCATGTTTCTCAAAGCCTCATCCAACCTGTCCTTAAACAATTCCAGGGATGAGGCAGCCACAGCTTCTCTGGGCAACCTGTGCCAGGGCCTCATCACCCTCATAGGCGATTACTTCCTAATATCCCATCTAACTCCGTCCTATATCAGTTTGAAGACATGCACCTCGTCTTGTCACTCCACGTCCTTGTCCAGAGTCCCCCTCCAGCTCTCCTGGATCCCCTTTAGGCACTTGAAGGGGCTCTAAGGCTCCCTGGAGCCTTCTTTTCTCCAGGCTGAACAGTCCCAGCTCTCTCAGCCTGTCTCCATAACAGAGGTGCTCCAGCCCTCTGAGCATCTTAAATTCATATTACAATACATGTGCTCTCATGGAACTCAAAAATGCCTCCCAGGATTCCCTGTGCTAAGGGCGTGGGTAGTGCCTGAAAGGATGCAGAGTGCCTCTGCCACCCTGCTTGTACCAGCAGCAATATGTCATTCTGGGGCGGGAGTCTGCACTAAGTAACCTGAGATGGGAGAAAAATATCTATTTATCTTTAACTGAAATAAAATACCAAGCTATTGTGGCTTCGTGTGTCCTGTTAATCCTCTTTGGGGCAAGCTGGAGGACCTGTGCACTGTGCTGTGGGGCTGTGCAGGATTTGTAGAAACACTAATTTGAGCAGAGTGTGTAACTGGAGAATGCAAAGTAAAGGAAGCCAAAATGAGCCCTGCCTGGTAGAGCATTGGGAGTCATCAGGCTCTAAGTGGAGCAGCTGGCATGAGGGCTTGGAAAGGAGTTTCCGTCAAAACTCTGCATCTCCACAATGACAAAGCATTAAGTCCGGATCTGAAGGTGAAATCTGAGTTGTAACCCAACACTGCTGAAAGGCAGCACTCCTGTAATAACCCCAAGTTTAGGCACCACTGGGAAAGAGGAATAAAGAAGGAAAATGCTGCCTTTAGTCCCAGCTGCGGTGGCTCTGAACATAAATACTGTATGTAGCTGCAGTGTGATGCTGCATGCAGCCAGCACCTTGCTTTTCAGCTCCCTGCAGTTCATGCTGCTGATGCACTGAATTCAATATTTAGTAAATATAAAGAGTGCTTAGCTTCCTGTAGCACTGACTGTATAAATCTAGGTCCAAAATACATGTGGGTATATATAGACTTGGTGTGTCTTTAACACCAATTCAAGGCACTGGTGTAATAATGGGCTCATGACAGAAATTAAGATTTGCCTTTAAATGAAAATATATTTTAGAAAAGGAACCACAGTGAAGCAGCCCAGCGAGACATGCAATCAGTTTTTTATAAGGTTTTATACCACTTTTATCCTCCTGGGATGTGTGTGCTACCCATTAATGCATTCCCCACCACCCTTGCCATCTGTCACAAGTGATTTGCTCTTTCACATCTTATCTCTCTCAGAGGTGAACTGATTCTGAACAAAATTCAGTTCAGTTTGATTTTTTTTTTTTCTGAGAGTGTGTGTTTTTTAGTAGGTTTTCTGTTTTCTAAATTTCCTTGCAAGTACATCCTGCTCACTGCTTGTGCTTAGAAAGCAGGGCTAAGGATGCATCCCTTGCTCTGGCTATGGGGGCAGGTGGCTTCTGTGGTGTGTGGCATCACACCTTGGGCTTTTTGCACATTAAAAAGTATTCCCAGATCTTTCCAGGACCTTTTAAATCTTCTGGCCCTGTTGTTCTTTAGCAGTTTAATGGGTCAGAGGTGATCAAGCCATTCAATTGGAAATTAATCATTTCCCTGCCCTATATTTTGGGGCATGGCTGGAAAGGATTGGTGCTGAAGGAGATCTGGATTTCCAGCCTCAAACTGTTTTAGAAACAGCAGCAGTGAGGTTTTGAGTCCAAGGTGGTTCTGTTTTGGTGTAATCCTCTCCCTAGTATTGCTTGGCAGCACTCTGGCTGAAACCCTTACCTGTCATTTTGTGGGTGCCAGTGACAAAACTCCAGTCAATCTCTAAATTATCCACGTGGAAAATGTTATTTCTTTTCCTTTAAAAAGAACCAATTCAGCCCAGGCGTGAGGGTAGGTGCATGGAAAGTCACCTGGGAGTTCAACCTGCATCTGCCTGGAGTTTTACTACCCTGTTTATTCACTGTCACATTCACTAAGAATTCCCTCCCCCCTCCCCCAAATCTTCTTGTGAAGTCGGTTCCACTAAAAGCCACAAGGGCTGAGTCACTGCGCAGAGTCTTGTAGCACATAATCACCTGGAGGTTATTTCCTCAATGGAATACCTAGAAAATCAAGTGTGTCTGGCCACTGGAAAGGAGAAGTAATTCCTGCCTCTATGCAAACCATGGGGAGGTGAGCCATGGTTTGTGACCAGAGGCAGCGATGAGCCAGGAAGGCCAGGTGCTTTGTTTCTTTGAACACCACTGGTGTGGTGCAATGCACCACTCAAGACTTTGTCATCATCTGCTCCTTCGAAGCAGTTTTCTTCTGAGACAGCTTGGGCTTTGGCTCTGAGCTAAATAATGTCAGAAAGGTGTTTCTCATTGTGCTAATTATCATCAAGGAGCGGGGATTAGCTTCCTTTCTTGTATTGCATGGGGATAATTTGGCATTGGCATGACTTCTGAGTCATTCTGATTGAAGTGATTTAAAAGCTGAGGTCATGACAGGGATCCTTGCAAATATCCCCTTCAGCAGCACTTGCTGTACTCCATTTCCCAGGCATCTCGGAGCATTTTGACTTTTCTCAGGTAAAAAAAAATAAGAAGAGGCCCCAGCTGAGCTTGGAAATGCTCATGCTTCTTGTTGAGAGCAGGTTATTTAGTGCTGTTCTTGGCACAGGAGCAGTTCCAAGGCCATAAGGCTGAGTTTGGCTGCATTCACATGGTTCCTCAGCACCTGCTATGCTGGAGGGGACAGAAGCCCCTAGCCCCACATCAGCAGAGGGCACTAAACCATGTTGGAGAGGTGATTTAACCATCTGCAGGAACTGGGGAACCAACCAGATAGAGGCTCCTGATATTCAAGGAATAAAATCATCCTCCATGTGCTCAGAAAGACCCACATGTCTACTAAAGCCAAGATGAAAGATGCTAAACTGTATGTCAGCCCTATTTCTAGCTGAGCTGCCAGCATGGGAATGGTTGTTTTGATCTGTGAAGTAGGGAATGGCTCCTTATATAAAGACTTTTAGACTCTATGTGGGTGGGAAATCTGGGAAATCTCCCAGTGAAAGAATGCTAGTCTTGGTATCTTTCATAATAATATCAAATAACTTTAATAGGAAAACTTCTACTTTTGCTACAACTGGCATAATATTTCCTGAAATTGTGATCCTCTGGATCTGTTTTTGTACAGGCCTTTTCATCCTCAAATGTCTTTCCAAATTTTATCTGACCGAATTGCCTTAGAAACATAATAAAATTGAGACCAAAATATTACCTTTCTTTGTTTCCTCCTAGGTAATATGTTACTCTTTCATCCTCATTTTGGATGAATGACTCTAGTTCTTCATAAAATTTCTTCTAGCATCCTGGTAAGAATTCCCTCTGGAGTAGTTTATCATGTGCTGTAACACAAATATGAGGATAAGTTTGTCTGCCTTTCAAATTTTAACCTCAAAGTTTTCGTCTATCTTGGAGCCTTCCCTTGGCAGTCATCTTGAAAGACCCCATTAGTGCCTCTGTCAAACTGTAGGCAAGGGTTTTGTTACAACTGGCTTGGTCTGGGAGCCGATGTTAATCCTTCAGCTTCCCTTCAAAGCAGGATCTGAATGTGTGCTGGTAGTGTGGAGTCAAACCTGTACAACAGATTATGGATCCTGGTCTATTCTCTATCATCTAATTGTCTGTTTCCAAGGAATGCGGAGGCTTTGCTTACCTCCAAGACCAGACAGCTTTTAAAAATACTGCTGGCACTTAGTTGGTTTCCTCATTTATCAGGGCAAAAAGGCAACAAGAGGGACTGCAGCTCCCTTCTGCCCTTTGCTTTACCTGGAGGAATATAGGAACTGTAAGATATATAATGTAGTAGCTGTAGCACGTTGGGAATGTGTCTGGTGCTGGTTCAAGTAGAAGTCACAGGGCTTGGTACTGAAATTATCAGCTGAGACTGTTTCGTTTGTGTTTCATAGGAAACTGAATGAGACTATGATTACAGTCCCTTCTGGTTCTAAAAGTCTATCAAAGGTATAAATTTGCAATCTAGGCCAAACACCTCTGGTATTTGTGAGCAGCTATTCTGTGTGTGTGTAAAGTGTGGCTGCACAGAAGTCTGATGGATAAAAAGAAATGCACTGGAGATTCTTTGTGTGAAGGATCATGCATAAATCCTGGCTTATACTTTTTTCTTCCACGGCAAGTGAACTTGCAAAATATTTATTTGGCTGAGATTTCTGTGGGAACAAGAAGGCTCTTTTGTACTGGGAGACATTTCCCTCTCTGGAAGTCCTTGAAAACTGCCACACTGTGTGATATGTAGGTGCTCCATGTGCTGCATGTCATGAGCAGAGGAAGGGTATTGGGGACTAGAACTAGAGACTGGAATGTGAAGCAATTTAATTTAACAATAATGTTTGCAGAGATTGAGTTGCCCAGGGTTCTGTACCTGTTGCATCTACTGTCATTGTAAACAAAATTCTCACACTGCTGTTGGATCAATTATAAGGCCTAAGTCTGAAGCCATCGCAAACAGGGCTCTCAGCATCTTTTAGAAGACGCAGGATGCAGTCCTGTGTCAACACTGAATGAATGTGAATCTTCTGCTGCAGGAAAAGGTAGTGTGTGATGAAATGATGGAGCCACATGAAGCACCCAGGAACGAGTCTGATGCGTTATGTGTGAGGTGTGTGTGGTTGTGCAAATGTGGGCCCATGGGAGGGGTGATCCTGCACCACTGGACAGCCCAGATGACCATGGGAAGAGTGTGCACATGTGAACTGTGTGGGTGTTGTTTGTATAGCATCACAGTTGAGTGAGCAAATTTGTAACCCAACCTTGTCACCGGCTGGGGCCAAGCTATGAGAAAATGATTAAAGCCATGGAGAAAGAGAATATACAGTCTGCCTTAGAGGTGAAGTTTTTCCATCTGACTTCAGCTCAAGTTTGAACTGTGTCCTAAGCTAATAACATTTACACCATTGGAGGGAGGAGGCCTTTGGTTCTGTAATGAGTCTGCAGTTTGTTCTGCGATACTTTTTGACTTTCTGCCGTGTGAGTTGCTCACGCTCTGGACAACCTTGGATGGGTATTTATAGAGAGAGAATGTGTGAAACCTTCACCCTTCAAACATGTGCTCAGCTTTAGGAACTGTAATGATTCATGTCCTCGTCTAATGACCATTGATTATATGCGAAAAACTTGGATAAATCTTCTGAGAGGCTTAAAACACCATGTATATCTGGATTCCAAAACAACCACATGGGTCATGAGTCATTTCTTCAGATGCTGTTCATAAAAATCAATTATATGGTCACTTTGGCTACCAAAAGGGATCTTTTCTGTTGCCCATTTGTTTCCTAATACTGTATTTTATGACTCTTAAAAAATCATAAAATGCTTACAAATTAGATAATATTTCTGGCAAGAAACATCTTCCATGAGACAGATCTGTGGTAGTTTAGTTAAAAACAGGCTGTGATCCTAGGACATGCTGAAATTTTTAGCACTGATGTGCTAAAAACACCTGGCAGTGGAAAGGGGGAAATGCAAAGCATCTGGAAAAAGAAGTGAGGCTGTGAAGAGAGGGAGGCAGTTTTTTGGTGGTTGGAGTATGGTGGCTTACTTGACTCTCTCATTCCTTCCCCAAGTCATGTAGCCTGATGTTTTCACATCTGATGGCTACAATTAGAAAGTTTAAGTCATTGCACTGTGGTTACCTACAACCTTTTGCTGCCTGTGCATGATTTGAACACCAGGTAATGGGAAGGGTCAGGTGGTTTTGCTGCCAGTGTGAAGATGTAGGTGGCTGTGGCAGAAAAGCTTCTGTTGACTCCAATAAATTAAAGTCTTAGACAAAGTGATTAAGGGATGCTGAGAATCTGGTTTGTGATGCAAAATGCAACTGAGGTGTACGAAGTCCCAATAAAAATGGTGTAGTGCTTTTTATAGTTGTGTGATACTGCAGCGTGATCATCCCCAGGAAATGTGGCGGGGGTTTATGGAAAGCTGAGAGCTGCTATTCCTTCTTTGGGCTAAACCGTTTGAGAGACTGGCCCTGTCTGCTTCCTACCTATAAAATATGCAGACTTTTTTTCTGTCTTTTCTGAGAGTAGATTCTGCTTTTGTGTCACAGCCTCACAGGTCAGCATTAATGGCGTTCACCTGCTGAGGGAGGCAGGGTGGTATACCACCTCTCTGAACCTCCAGGTCAGGATGGTTTTTGATGATGTCCATAGTGTTGTGACTCTGAGCTACAAGTATTAATGAAAAATATTAATTTAAAAGGAAAAAATCTGGAATGTATCCTTGTCAGAGAGCATTGAAGCTACTTTAGATAACACACTTTGTCTCCCAGATAAAGAAAGATTGATTACCTCAGATTGTCTCATTATCTCATGCTCACTGTGTGTTTACTCTGAATAAAATAAAACTTGGCAACCAGCTGCCTGTGCCTGTGTATGTAAATCTGACAGATCCACCACCCTTTCCCGAAAGCCTTTTGTGGTCCTGTGGCTGGTGAATGGCTTGATTAGGAGTCCCTCAGGAGATTCAGGACTGATCTTCAGATAAATCTCTTTTCATACCCTGCCCTTGTATTTCCACTAGCTGTTCCATGTGTGGGACATCCACTGACAGAAACCCACCCCAGAGCAAATGTTACCCTAACATAAACACATTGCTGCATTTCCTAATTTTATTTTTCTTCAGCAGTACATATAAATTGTTGTTTGCCCTTGCTCAGCTCTTTGAAATATTGCTCGGCCACTCACCGATCTTATCTTACACAAATATTTACACACGTTTGTACTTTGTAAAGCACGATTTAAATCGCCTTTGCTGGGCAAATGAGACTGTGCCTCTGTGATCCAACCCTCTGTTCCTGTGGGGTTGTGAGGTGGTCAGCCCATGATACGTGTCCCATGGAGAATTCTTGCTGACTCAGCCAAAAGGTTGCCAGCATCTCCCAGAAATAACCCATATTGTCATCAAAGCTCCTGGCTATCCTCTGCCACCTTCCTGAGCACCTCAATCTGCTATCAACTGAATCAGCTCGGAGTTGCTCTTACAAGGACATGTAGTGACAGAACAAGGGTCAAACTGACAGAGAGTAGATTAGATATTGGGAAAAAATTCTTTGCTGTGAGGATGGTGAAGCACTTGCGCAGTTCATCTAGAGGAGCTGTGGGTGCCATATCCCTGGATGTTCAAGGCCAGGATGGGTGGAGCTCTGAGCAGCCTGGTCTAGTGGAAGGTGTCCCTGCCTATGGTGGGGGGTTGGAACTGGATGATCTTTGAGGTGCCTTCCAACCCAAACCATTCTATGATTCAGTTTTTACAACATCCCTTCTGAAAAATATTTGGAGAAAGTATCTTAAGCATTCCACTGTGATACTTGGATGTTTTCACTCCGATGGAAGCTGTGCATTTCAGGCAGGAGTTGCTGGGTGAGGCTGCAGTCTCCCGAGAGTCAGAGTGAACATTTGTGACGGTTCCTCTGGCCTTAAAACATACATATTTGTACATTTCCATATTAATGCATTTTTCTGTGCATAAATCACTAGGCACTATTTAAAGTGAGTCATCTGAAGGGAAAGATGCATCACTGCTGTGAGCTTGCTGGACGGTCAGAGCTCACACTTGGTCAGAAATGGTGGGGAGTAATTGGGTTTGACTTTCTGCTCTTTAACCCTCTCTAAGGTGTCCCAATTGTACAATGTCAGCTCTGCTGCTCCATTAAAGGAATTATCTGGCCTGAGCCAAGATTCAGCTTGTGCTGCTTTTTTAAAATCCTGAAACACAGAAAGAGTTAGGTGGAAGAAGAGGGAACAAACTGCATCAAATGATGGTAAAAACTGCTCAAAGTCAATCCAGTGATGGGTGATTCTGTTTTTACAGAGGCCAGCAAAGTTCACCAAAGCCCATTAAGACTTCTGAGCCAGGTCAATGCTTCGTCAGGATGGCTGCGTGGTGAACTGTGCACCTAATGCACTTTTAATGAAAAAGTTATCCTCTGGAGTGAGGCCAGGTATGACTAGAGTAGGAGCAAAGACTCTCCATTCCCTGGAAATCATGGGAAAAGATATTATAGCTATTTCATAAGCCTGTATGTTTTAAAAGTCTAAGAAATCCAGCCCACATCAACAGCAGAACGAGCAGGCCTCTATGTGGACACGTCATTTAATCACAATTTAATAAGGCTCCTGTATCAGACTTTCGTAATGAAACTTTTGGGCAGACCCAAACAAAGGGGTCACTGTGGGAGAGAAGAATGCAGCCTTTGATTCATGGTTTCTTTTTAGGGTTCACGATGTTTCGTTTTCAGTAAGCTGCTGCTGAAATGAAATGCTTTCCACATGCCAACTGTTACCTCATAAATGGTCCTTATGAAAAGTAATTTGTGATCACAAGATGATTATCAGCATTACTCAGCCCAGCTCCTGTGAGAGGGGTGGGTTCTTCTTCTCCTGAAGAAGTCCTCGGCTGTTCAGGGCTTTCACAAGTGCTCCAGAGAGGTCTTTAGGGCCTGGACGACAAAAAGGTGTTATTTTAATAACACAGCAAGCTGCTGGGAGCCAATCAGCTGGCCTGGGACGAGTATTCTCAGCCTCGTGGCCTTGGTTTTGTTGGGAGGACATGAGGGCAATGGTGCCTCAGGCAGTGATGAGCTGTCTGCACTGAGGACCAGCGCGTTGTTCCCAACGATTCCTGCAGCCTATTCCTGGGACTGCTCATCTTTAATTTTGTCCTTCATTTGTTTCGTTTTTGTAAATATTACACAGGCATTGGGCTGGACAGTTGCATTTTGTGTATTGGAAAAAATAACTCTCCAGTGAGTCTCACCACAAGGAAAAATTTATTGGAGGAATAGAGTTTAGAGTTGTTTTTGCTTGTGAGGCTCTTAGAGGCCAACCTTCACATTGTTGGCTTCTCTGGTGTGCTGCTGGGAAGCCAAGAGCAGCCTCTGCTCTGCGAGGGTGTGGATCTCCAGGTTGCCGGCCAAGCTGCTTTCGGCAGCTGCCCACCTCAAGAACTTGGCCAGTGTGCACAAGTTCCATGCTGTCCCTTTACAAGTACCTCCTTAAAGCACTTTGCTCATGTGATAGAGGCATAAAATTGTCAGAACTGATGTGAGCTGAGCAAGGTTCATCCAGTGCTCCCATTCTTCTTGAGCTCTCTGTCCAGCTTTGGACTCTGTTTCTGGCTGGGCTTGCTTTGGGCACCATCGAGGCAATATCCATAGTGGCACAGAAATCTGTTCCCAACACAATATTATTAATATACAAATTATTACAATACATAAATCCTATTAAATCCTTACTGTGCCTCACATTGACTGGATAGTTGACAGTTAAATTGCAACACCATGGCAAGACAAACAAAGGCTACGTGTCGTCTTGATTTTTCCTGCTGTGAGGAACATGGTGCCCCTGGTTAGGATGGAGTCAGTGTTGCTTCAGCTCAGCCTTCCTCATCTTCGGATATGGTGTATTAAAGAGGAGTCATCATCTGCACCCAGTTATGGCTCTTCTAAGAAATGCTTTTTGCATGCTTGGCAGCCTTAAGCAGTGTACACTGAAATTCCATGATGGGATATTGGGCAGGCAGGTGTCCTAGCTCCTAAATGTCTTTATAACTGTTGTTTCTTAAGTATTAAACAAGGACAGCTTAGATTTGCTTTATCATGCTCTAATGCTGAAGAAATGTTAGAATTATGAAACCAGCCCCTTTGCTATTTCTTTTTCTGTTCACCAAACAGCTTTTCACAGTGGAACAAGGTGAACTAAGATCCTGCCTGAACAGGACACAGTGAAAAGGTACTGTTCTCTGTTCTTTCCCTTTAAGGAAAAAGCAGCAGGGTAAAATACAACTGAAATGGCCAGTATTATTTTCTGCATCCTGGGGCTTTCATGACTTTAAACTCTTCTCAACAGTGTGCCTTATCTGCAGTAATAAATGCAAGGGTGCTGCACCTAAAGCCATCAGGCTTCCCTTGCCAGTTTTCCTGCATTATGTTATGGGAACAAACAGAGAAGCTTCTGCCTTCCTGATTACAAATTAAAAATGGCAAACACACAAAGGATGCTCTTGGCTTCTACTCAAAGTTTGTTAAAAGAAACAATGCTACATGCAGTCAAATGATATCTAAACATGAGATTTACTTAGGAATCACAGGGTGGCAAAAATATATCTGCTTAAGGGGAGAGACTGTGGGTGACAAGTGTTGGGACAGGGATTTTGTGCCTGTCTGCTGCTGTTTAAATGCAGGATGCTGCATCCTCCTCATCACTGGCTCATCTTTTACAGTCATCCTTTCTAGCAAAGCTTTGCATGTTATCTTTGGCCAGTCTGAGGTAGGGTAGTATATCCCTGGCTGCATCTGATACTAACAAAATGTGGCTGAAACAAAATAAAATAGTTCTCAAACTAATCCTCACTTTCTTATTTTCACATCAGAATCAGGGCATTTGTCCATTGGTGGCTCTGATAGAATCGTGGTGAACACAGACAGGCCGTTTGCAGCTCTCCATAAATAAGCCTTGCTGCTCCTCAACCTAACTTTCCTGGCAAATTCTTTTGCTTTCTTGTGTGTCATAAGACCTTCCCAAAGCTGCTGCTGCAGTGCCAAATGCCTCTGTAAAGACTTTTGCAGAAGCTGAGGTTACATGGCTCCTGCTTAAATCAGAGCTGAATTGTTTGGAGCACATCAGCCTTCTCTGTGATGCTGTTTCCAAATCAGGCCCTCTCTGCATGCTGCAGGTCCTACTACCAGGCCACCAAAGCACCCAAATGCTGAGTCACATACTAGACCTTTATGTACCACCTTAGCTGACTTCCGGCAGGGTTGAACACTACTCTTCCAGCTTCAGTCAGTGCCTATCAGCCCAACAAAATGGGTCCTGGGTGGTCCTGAGTGAGGAGGCTGAGGGGCATGAGAAAATGGGAGGTGACACAGCCAGAATAGCTGACCCCAGCTGACCAAAGGAATACGATACTAGGAAAAATTTCTTCATCAAAAGGGTTATCGAACACTGCTGTCCAGGGCAGTGGTGGAGTCATCATTCCTGGAGGGATTTAAAAGCCATGTAGATGTGGCACTTTGGGACATGGTTCAGTGGTGGACTTGGAAGTGCTGCGTTAATGGTTGGACTCAATTATCTTAGAAGGCTTTTCCAACCTAAGTGATTCCATGATTCTATGCTGTATGAGCTTCCTGCAGTGGAGGATATGCCCTTTCTCTTTTTCGCTCACTCAGGGCTCCACAAAGCATCGCACATGGCTGGAGTTCTGAGGAATTAATGTATTACTGAGTGGCAAAATAAAACTTTGAAAAAGGGCATGATGGGTCTCCAACAGTAGCTAAAGCTCTCCAGAGGAGGAAGAGACAGCACGGAGGTTGCACCTTACCTGGCTGGCAGCAGTGTGTCTCCCAAGGAAGCATCTCTCTGTCCACTAGCACTGGCTCTCCAGGAAACTCTTTTTCTAGGAAGCCTTGTCCAAAGCTGCTGAAGTAACACAAACATCTCTCGCCTTCAGCTGGCCTTGGCTTGAGCTCTGGGAATTCCCCAGTGCAGGAGAAGGCAATCCAAGGACAGTGACGTGTGGCTCAGAGGGAACGCTCCTCATGGAGACCAGGGTGACTGCGACCTTCCGTCTTCTAGCCGAGGTCAGTCCCATTCTTCATGCATCTCCACTGATGTGGGTGTGGAAGGACCCTCACAGCACAGGAGCAACTCCCAGCACCTCATCATCTCCCTCGGAGTGTGATGCTCCTCCCAGACTTAATTTGGGAGCAATAAGTCCTTCCACCACCATTGCCACCTCTTGCAAAGTAGCTGTTGGCTAACCCAGGCATGAAGTGGCCCGCACTCACCACCTGGGGGAGGAATAAAAATGCTGAGAGTATGTCAGTACTCCACACAGGAAAGGTTGTTTTTCATTTATTGTTGAGATATCAAAGATAGGGGAAGCATAGAAGCAGCTCTGGAGGTGCAGGGCGGAAAGGCTCGCAGCATAGGAAGCCTTGGTCAAATAAAAGCAGAGGATGTTTATGGTGTGAAATCTGGAAGTATTTGCAGGAAGCTGGTAGGAAAATTCAGCTGAGATAGGAGAAGGGGCAACAGAAATGCAGAGATAGAGAGGAGGAACGCTGTGCCTTGTTTAGCTATGTTTATAGAAAGTTGGACCATCCTCAACTCCCATGTTCATTCATGAGCTTCCCCAGATTTCCCTGCCCTCCCCATCCCTGCAATTCCCACTGAGGAAATGGTTCTGGTGTGTGTGCAGGGCTATTTTGAGGCTGGAGGTTATTTCAAGAAGCATCAGCAAGGCCAAGCTCATCAGTACTGTCACAGATGGACTTTGAGGGGGTGAACTTGGCTCACTGAATTGACACGTCTGGGCTGTCTAAAAGTAAAAAGCAGTGGAGGAAAACTTTTTTTTCTTTTTTCCCTTTATTTTTTTTTCCCCCCACAAATGCTATTGAAGATCTCGATGTGTTGCAGGAGGCATCTCTGTTTTATATAACTTAAATGAAAGATCCATTTTTCTCTTCTTCTAACAGGATAAAATGGGCTTGTAAGACCTCCCAGAATGGCAAAAGGTGTATTTTAAACCTGAAGGAAGAGCACTGGACAACACTCTCAGACAGATGGTGTGATTCTTGGGGTTGTCCTGTGAAGGGCCAGGAGCTGGACTTGATGATCCCTGTGGGTCTTTTCCAACTCGGGATACCATATGACTCACTGATTCACTGCCTTGTAAGCTCTCTTGCATAGAGGTGTTGGCACTAGAAGTTCTCAGTTTTGTTTCTCTAACTCACCCCAAACTTATGGTGTAGTACAGATTAGTGAAAATAATCTTGTTAAACAACAACAAATTCTTGGAACATGATCTCAAGGTGGAACTTAAAAGCTATGAATGATTAAATACAAATGAAAGGTAATAATCCTTATAATGCTTCATGTCCAATACATCCAATCCATCATTAATCATGCATGCCGTGGTCACCCTCAAATTCACTGCTGCAGGAAATCATCCAAGTCAAATGTCCTGGCTGCTATAATTTTAGTTTTTAAGGAATATTTTAATTTCACACTCACAAAGGGCATGTTTAAGTTAGCCAGGCAGCACAAGAAGTGTCTTTATTCACCTTTCAAGGTATTGTGGGGAGAAATTAATCCTTGTTTGTGAGCAATAATAACTGAACATGGACATTTCTTGAAGAGAAGGAATCACTTTCTTCTGCATTCCACTTCACTCACAATGAGGACGAGAGGTTCAACAGGAGAGATGAAAGATCTGGTGGTAAGGCTGATATTTCCATATATTTGATTTAAATTTTAATCAAAGTGAATTGTTTTTCAAACACAGATAACACGGCAATGACTCTAAAAATAAAACAAGAACAAGCAATCTATCAGGCACGTCTGTCAGCAAAACAGACGCCATCTCATAAACCTGCCAAAACAGCCCTTTGCTTCAAACAATAAAAGCTGGAAGGAATGGAAAACCTCAGCTTTAGAAAGCTTTGAATGTTAAAAAAATAAAATAAGAAAAAAAAAATCCCGGCTCTCAATCAGTGTAATTTGGACTAGGTTAATGTAAAAATGAAAGCCATTCAATAAATCTTTTAGTGGAGATCAAAAGCAATGAGTGCAGGAAACCAGAAAATTGATGATACGACATTTTCCGACACTCTATAACATTCATATTATTCAGAAAACTGCCAACCGCAATTGTTCGAATACTCTTTTAACCGATGTTGTTACTTGAACTCATAAGCCAGCCACTGGTTTCCCCAAGGAAAACCATATGGGAAGACACTAGCTCAATTAAAAGTAATGTGGTGTGTGGCTCTTAATCCTTGGTTGAGCCCTTGTGCCAGCAAGCTCTTAAGTATGTGCTTAAATTTAAGCCTGTGCTCAATTTTTATCTGTTTTATGTGCATTTCTTGAGTGAAATACCCAAAATACTATTGAAGCCCCTCTTGCAAAAGGTCTGCTCTACACCTGGCCATGCTCAGAAGTGGCACCTACATTGTTCTAGGTGCGCTGTGCTCTGCGAGCATTTCTGGGTGGTTTCCATCACGGATAAATATGGATTTCTGATTGCAAAACCTGATTTGAATCCTGTCTCCCTCTAGTGTTTTGAAAACTCTTGGAATAGGACGTAAAGGACGTGTCAGAGATTTAATGTCCAAGACACTCTCCTAGTTAAGTGAGCAGAATGCAGATGCCACCAAGCTCTCCTCAGAGGTGCACACCTCCATGAACGGCCAGGGGAGAGAGCTTGGAGGAATTTTGGATGGAGAGCATCGTGCTGTGAGCAGAGCTGCCACTGGCTGATTTGGATGATAAGTCAGCGTGTTTTGGCTGCGTTGTGTTGTATCTTCTGCTCTGCTGCAGGAATAGTTTCTCCGTTGCGTGCCGGCGTCTGTGCTTACTGCGAGTCTGGCATCCTCTCGCCTGTCCTGAAAATTAGTGACATCTGAAGAGAGCGAATGATGAAAACAAGATTATGGAAAGCTCACTTGTGTGGAAAAAAAAGTATTGGAGCCTTCCCATGGATCACATAGGTTGGGTTGTGCCCCTCTTACCAGGCACATTGTCTGCCATCCTGTGTCCACGAGGCCTGAGACCTGTCCCCTGCAGAGGGGTGGTAACACTGCTCTCCCCTGGTCAGGCTCCTACAGTTAATACCAGCAGATGGGAACAGCATGTGGAAGGGAGCTGAAAATGTGCTTAGTTTACTCGTATTTTCCTTTCCCTCTCCTTTGGAGGGCAATGCTGCCTGCACCTTGGCAGTCATTAATCCTTTTGATTTTAGCCTCTTTGAAGCCCAGGGTTTGGATGTTTTTCAGCTCCCACTGAAATCGGACATGAAAACACTTCAACCAGTGCAAAAGTTTAAACCCCTTATTCATGCACCCTGGAAAGGCTTTCGCTTGATATGCTGACAATGACTGACTTTATTATGTTTATCTTTTGGCAGTATCTCCTTTTGCAATTGATAGTGTCTCGTGTTTTCCTGGTGCCAGGTTTAATTTCCAACCTTAGTGAATGAGCTGGGCTGTCGTGTTCCTCTGCCAGGCTTAGGCTGGGCAGCCTGTGATTTCAGTGGTAAATACACAAGGAGTAAAATAAGCATGTAACCCAACAGCACACACAGACACACACATATGATAGAAAGTCTGGTCTTTCACCTAATTTAGACCAGAAAATTGGCATCCAATTTTATTGTTCAGACCGACTCCAAGAGCACAAACATATTTTTTCCTTCAAAACGAGAACTGCCAAAATACAAAGAATGATATCTGCTGGTTTGAACTAATTGGGATTAACTCTTTCCTGGCTGCTTTCTGTGCAACAAGTGCTATTTTAGTCAGTTGATAACAGCAACATTTCCAAGGTTGGCTTAGGAAAATAGGTGGTATATTAGGAAAAAGGATCCTCACAGCCTCATGGCTGTAAACCAGCGTTCAGATCCATGCAGGAGGCACTTTATGACCTGCATCTTTGAGTTTTTGAAACAGGAATAGTCTCTGCTCCCAAAGTCTCAGCCCTAAGATGCTGCCTGCCCAGCTCCTGCTGAAGCATGAAGAGGCTAGTTTGGAACAGCCAAGCCAGATAGGGAATTGTGGCACGGAAAATGCTGAGCTTTCGGCAATTTGGTTCCATTTTAATTAGCATTTTCTGCACACTTATGATTTCCGATTTTCATGTCCAGCTGTTGACACTATTCATATTTCTGGAAGTGTTTCCAAAACACAGGAAAAAAAGCACAATCCTATTGAAAACCGAAGTGCTTAATTAAAATAGTTGGAATTATAATAACATTGCAATTAAGAGTTGTGTCTATTTGCCTTCCGGGGTTTAGTATCTGTACTTTCAAGCCCTTTGCTGTAAACACGGGTCTGAAAATTTATCTTGGTGTTTCAAAATAGCTAAATGTTGCAAAACCTACCAGAAGGAGGGAGGGAGCTGGGAACACTGGCATGTGGAGGACAGGGAAGAACCCACCCGTTGCCTGTGGCTCTGTTTGGGATGTTGAAATAGGTATAGGAAAAAAATACCATGTTCTGTAAGGCTGACTTGAAGAATCCCACTGAAAAGGCTGTGTGGAAGGCATGGCATGTTCTTCGGAGCAACCATGCAGCATATTTTTAGCACCATTTCCTGGCACCTTATGTATTAACTACTTCCAGACTGAGAGCATCGGACAGGGATGAGTCCCTGGAATTTGTGTGCTGATTGTGCACAGCATGTGTATGATGGGGTGGCTGATACAACTGTGGAGCAGCAGTTGAGAAGGAAGAGGAGGATTTTTGATGCAGCTCCCAGAGGACCTCTTGAAGCAAAGATGCCTGAGCTCTGCGGTTATGCCACTTGCCCAGATGTTCATTCTGTGGTGTAAGCAGAGGAAACCTGGCGACAAGCTGTTCCTGGGAGTAGCCCACATGGACAGGCATGTGAGAGCATCCCCAGGGATTCCATGTGGGACCACCATCTCTCCCCATCCACTGGCACACTGCCCTGTCTCCAGGGTCACATGATGGATCAGTCCACTGGGCTTGAAAAGTGCTTTGTGTTCCGGGGGTCACAGCAGTGGGTAAATATTTTCTGTATGAACAATTAATCTCTTTGGCAAGATGTTCCTGGGATGCCCCTCAGCCTAAATATATGTCAAAGATCTCAGCTGGCCCCCAAGAAAATAGCTAAGAAAAATGCCATCAGAAGTGGGGATTTGCTGGTTTTGCTTATTCTCATTAAAGCTTTCAGTAATACCTTATGGGGCTGATCCTCTTGCTCCTTCCCACTGCCCCTGGGTGAGCTGTCATCCAGCACAGCCACCTCCTGAGTGACAACACATGCACAAGGGCCTCAGACCACCATTTCCTCATAAATTGGTCGTTTTATTTATTCCATATTATGCCAAGCTGGGTAAAGTGTGTGAGAGGAGATGTAAAGCCCTGGGGGAGGAAGAACTTTCTAGGAATGATGTCTCCTTGGATGACCTTTAGTAGTACATTGAGGGAGACACATGAACAGCAGAGAGAAGGATAAGGGAAATGTGTTTCCCCAGGAAACGGGATGTTTTCTTGGAGCTGTGGGTATTTACCCTTCCCCAGAGAGCCCACTTTGGTGGGTACAACAGGGAGATCTCCCTACCCTTGCCAGTCCACTTTTACTGCTGGGTCACTGAGGAAACCACCAAACCAGCTAAGAGAACACTGATTTTGGGTTGCTGCTTTTTTTGTTTAATGTTGGACTCTGCCATGAAAATCTGTGGCAAATTAGGAAAAAAAAAAAAAAGCAAAGGTTTTTCTTGGGAAGAAAGAAAAAGAAAATCAACCTCAGAAACCCACATTCTGTTTCATAACTCGGTGGAGAGGAAGAAAAGAGCACATGGACAGCCCTCACCACCACCTTCAGGAGACTCTAATTCTGAGTCTAGCAAATAGGTGATCCTACAAAAAGACCCCTGGCAAGGCAACAGGAGCTCCCAGGCCATGTAACATAGGTTATGCATCTTTTCCCCCCTGTTTTATTTTTGCATCCCAGAAGGTGTCACTGGATTCTCCTTCCTTGATGTGATTTTCCCCTCCACTTGCAGAGGAGGTGGGAGAGAAGCCTGGACCTCAGCACCCTCACACCTGGCTCTGATCTCCCTCTCCCTCTGTAGAATTGATGATGTGCCAAGTGACAAGGGTCTGACTTCAATTTGGATGTCAAATGGGGAAAGGTGGCTTATGAAAGACAGCTCTGGGTTAGTGCTCAGATGCCAGTTTACAGCAGTTAAAGCCTGTACAAGTTGGGGAACTGCAACATAGACCATGGGCAAGTAGAGAGGTTGGGCTTGCAGGTGATGCCCAGGCTGAGGGGATTGAGGCAGATTCCTGCAGTGGGTGAGGGCTAGGGAAGCCTCACAGCATGACTGCCATGGCTTTTGTGGCTGTAGCATCTTGTCTCCAAAAAGAAATACAAAGATTTTGATATCTTGCATCGATCCTGGGAGCCGTGCACATGTTTCAGAAGCTGCAGCTTTCCGTCTCATTTCTATCCCTGCTTCTGATTTACTTTGTCACCTCAGGCAAATCATTTAACCCCGGCTTCAACCTATTTTACGGGGATGTTGCAAGGCTTAATTAAGCTTGTAAAAGGTCTTGAGTTCCTGAGAGGTGCCTGCTGGATTAGGGTGATTAATCACATGTTGATGGGAGAGATATTGTGGGGGTAAATCCAAGCAGTCAACAATAGGGCAGATGATATTTTTCCCCGGGGGAATAAGACAAGGGGGTTGTGAAAGCATGTACATATCAGATTTATTAATTCTGGATATTAAGCTGTTTAAACTGTAGGGAGGCTGTGTGGCCAAAACCACAGAAATCTGACTGTACAGCTGAGATAAAGACATTCTTAATGGCCATAAAAATCAATCAAAGATACATAAATTAGGGTGTTTTCCCCCAGATTTCAGAGTCACAAAGGCGAACAATTTGCAAAACTTCCAGTTTTGGAAATAAGTGTTTGGCACTTGCTCTGAATACTCTCTGAAAACACACCGGAATCACCTTGTTAGTATTCATTGCTGTAAAGCAAAAGCGAAGACTTTTCAGAGGAGGAAGAGGAGCAGGAGGAGGAAAGGGAAACCCTCCCCCCCACCCCCTTTTGCTGAACTTTGTGCAGTTGTTCGCATGATTGACCAATTGCCCTTCCATATGGGAGAGGAGGGGGAAAATGCCGGGCTTTGTACAGTTATTTTCACGATGACCCAGTTCTCCTTCTTTGCGGAAGAAACAGAGAAAGAACGGTTGCCTGCTGAACTCTGCGCAGTGGATTTTGGATTATTTTTTTGGCCCAGTTCTTTTCTGCTACAGCTTCATCTCCTTCAATAGACTGGCCCCTAATTTACACCAGCACGATGAAAAGGAGCTGGGACTTGGGAAGCAAACCAGGCAAAGGCTGAGCAGCCTTTGATGGGCTTTAGAATTCGCCAGGCTTTGCCTCAGAAGTTGATGGTGACAAAGGGAGGGACCCTGCGCTGAGCTGGGTGTGCAGTGATTTGCCTTTGAATAGCGAGGAGGGCTCTCCAGGGCCGGGGTGACTGGGAGGAATGCAGCGAGCCCTGGCGCATGCAAACCAGGGTGATTTCATCCGCTTTTCAGAGGCAGAGCATAAATCAATATTGTTTTGTAAATCGCTTGGCTTGCCACATTTTTTTCCTTGGGGAACATCCAGTATCCATGTACTATGGGGAAGGACGCTGCAGGGGAGAGGGAATGGTTGTGCCCTCTCTTTTCACCTCAATATGCAGCTCAGTGAAAAGTGGATTTTTATTCTTCCAGGCACCAAACAGAGCCAGCCAAAACCAGAGATTATCATCACTAAGGAATCCTGCCTGGGGAGCTTCCACCAACCAGGAGAGCAGTTAGTTTGGGACTTTTTAAAGCGTTTTTTTACAGCACGGCAGTTTTAGTTGAGCTAAATGAAGCTTATTGCAGTGGGGAATTCAGCATGCACATGTTTAAAAATCTTTAAAGATTGGATATTTAACTCCAGCAAATAATCAAGTCCCAGGAACAATTTAGATGAGTAATATATTAGAAACAGGCTTATAGAGATCCAAGAAAAACGTTGGAGGATCCATAGGGGTCATTGTTATGCACCGCAGGCTTAAATATATTGACTTTTACAACTGCAAATGGATGGTTGCAGAGTGGTTTCCACCGAAGAGCAGTTTCAGTTGTGATAACTCATACAAAGTGAAATTCAGTCTTGTGCTCGGAGCCGGCATGAGGTCTAGGAACTGAATGAACTTAATCTTTATCTCTCTCCAAACATTACATCTCTTTAATCCTTGAGGCATGCCATTCCTGGGAGGATCCCGAATAAAGGATGCAATAGAGCAGGACAGGAATCGGAATTTTTATTTATGGAAAAAATCTGAAATTAGAGAAAACACGTTCTGAAATTACAGGAAAGAAAACATTCTTCCAAAATGGAAGAAAATCTCAACCCCAAAAATAAACTGATTTTTTCACTAATAGAAGTGTTTTTTCCTTCTCTAAAATTACATCATTGTATTGCAAATGAAAGAGAAAGATGGAATGTGCCAGTTAGTGTAATATAAACCCTTCTATTGCAGAAAAATCAGAATGCTTTTTGTGGAGGGGATTTCTTTTTGATATAAAATTTACGAAGCTTATAGATTTTTATAGAACACTGTTCCATTCCCCATGGGAAAAACAAACAAACAAACAAGAAAAAACACCAAAAAACCAAAACAGCAGAACAACAACCAAATTACTTTCTTCTGGAAAATGTGTCAACCAGTCTGTTAAATACAAAATACCTATGAAAGTTTGATATTTAGAAGTGCATAAATAGGAAATATTCAATGGATATGAGTAGGTAGAATGTGGTCATAAATACAGAGGCTTATCCGTGGCACTGTGATCTCTTCTTCTAAACTATTAGCAGAGATGCAATAGTGAAATCAGCTGTCATGGGCAATGTCTTGCAGTCACTAGGATTCCTCCTGGCTGAGTTTGCTGCCCATACATTTGCATGCAATGTATGCAAAAAACTATCCCATCTCCAGAGAAGTGTTAGTTTGCACTCGTCAGTTATACAAACCTCTCGAATGTTACTGAGGTGATTTGAATTAATTTTTAATCAAATTTATACTCTCCAGCCAGAAAAAACTTGATGAAACTGGGTTTCCATTGGCACCAAGACCTAAACACTCAGCAAATAAACCAGCATGGGAGCCATAATCAGCCTATGAAGAACAGCCCCTGGCACAGCCAGATCCCCCAAAGATTGCTGAATAGCTACATTTCTGTAATGCTTCCTCCTATGACGTGGTGTGACAGCAGATATTTCCTCCCTTAAGATGAATTTCTTATTAACAAAACCAGGAGAGGTGACAGTGGCAGAAGCAGGGCTTGTAATCAGCTTCAGTAGCAAGACATTTTGCAGGAACCCAAACATCTGAAGGAAAACATTTTGCTTTATTACAAAATATTCATTTCTGGTCCATTGGAGGAGCTCTGTCATTTACTGATTAGGGAGTTGCAAACTGAGGGTTCACGAGTTCTAATCCTTGGCTGAGTGAAGCAATGTGTTCATTACAGCTGTCACTCATCTGCTTCCTCTCTCATTTTCCTGATCTGTAAATTGAGGTTAATCCCCTCTGCACACCAAAGGTGCAAGGAGGATTAATCAGATGGCATCTGTAGCACTGGAGCCCTTCTCTTTGGGTGATGGCTGGAGCACCTGGAAAAACCAAAATGTCCCACTGAGAAATTTTGCTTTCCATTGAGAAGCTGAATATGGGTGTTTTAGTTCTGAGTTGCTCAGATATTACTGTTTTCATGTCAAAATTTCCAACATTTGAGACAAATGTTTCTGACACAAAGGGGGTGGGAAGTAAAACTGACCTTTGAAAAGTGTTTAACAGGTATACCTGTGAAGGGGCACAGGTGATTTTTTTCTTGTTGAAAAAAATCCTAACTCTAACATCCTGAATACTTGGCAGCTGCATAATAATGACTTTAATAGAATCCTCGGTTTTCCTGTTACAATAAATGAAGTCTGCTCTGCATTAAAAACAAAGCAAAGGGGAAGCAAACAAACCAAAACCCCAACCCTCATCGCAGTCCAGGGAAATGGGTTCACTATTGGGCATATCTCAAAACCTATCCAGGAACTGTGTGTTCTCAAACCGATTACACTTACCCACCAGCCACTTGTTGGGCTACATTAGCAAACAAAACAAACTGGCTGACAGCTTATGCTGTACTGAGAGCACCACTCCCAATGGCTTTTCCAATTCCAGGGACGGAGCAGGCGACTTAACTACTTATTTACTCGGCTCTGTTCATCCAGAAAGGACCCAACCTGATGGATGGCCCCTGACCTCCTTGCTCCACATGGCCACCAGCCAGACTGCCACTTGGGTGTCTCCAGTGTGGGGAGATGCAAACCTCCCATCTGGCAAGAGTCCAGCCTATTTTTGTTCCGTACCATGGTAAGAAATACTACACTTCCCTGAATGAATGACCTCAAAGTCACACACGGGTTAAATAGAAGCATAAGTTATCTGGACTTGCAGCCATGAAACCATTCTCTGAGAGGAAAGGGTAAATAAACAAATCATTTATTAGCAAGTAAAATTGTTTTTTCTTTGAAATGCAAAAATGTGCTCTCTTGTGAATGATGTTTTCAGCTTCACCCTTCGATCTCACCAGGCAAAGTCCAGGCATGTCATGAGCACAACTGCTTTCAAGTCCCCCATCCAGCTGCTCCGCTGTAGGGTGGTGTTTGCCTGGTTAATCACTTAGGGCAGCACTCTAATAGGGGCACTTCAGCCACTGACACTGGATATGACTGAGGATATGGGGGAACACTGGCGGAAACACCCCCATGTCCTGCAGCTGGGGCCTGGGGGAGGGAGGATGCGCTTGGGTATTGCCAGGGTGGACAGAGAGGGTGTTCATGCAGAGCTAGTGATGGAACAATGGTGGACATGAGATATGTCCAGAGAACATGCTATTTGTTTTCTGTGAAGCCCTGATCCATTGGGAATGGGAGTCTGTCCCCGGCATCAGCAGCCTCTGCTCCCTGCTGTGTTTCACAGGACTACAGGTGGTGTGAGACAGACTCCGGAGAGGGGAAGATGACAGAGCTGTGGTGTGATGCTGTTCCTGCACAGACCATCTATAAGGGGGATGTGTCCCAACACCCAGCCTCATTTTTTTGTCTCTTTTGGTGCCATTTCATCTTCTCAGTTTGAGGAAAACAGGAAGACCTCTAACCCAGCCTGTGCAACCTGCTGCTTCATGGCCAGCACATCCTCTCCTCCAGAAAGGAGATGGGGCTCCAAGGGCCACCACCCCTTGTGCTGGCATCCCAGTGCAGACACCGTCCCAATTTACCTTATATTTTCCCTTTTCTTTCCCTGGTCTGATCCCTCAGCTTTCAAAGCTGTCATAATTTTTCACCAAAAAAGTGCTACTGCAGCGTGTCAAAGAAGCTCGAAGACTCCCTGCTTGCTCATCAAGCCTCCATGCTTTAAGCCAGCTCCTTCCACTCAGCTCCCGAGACAGTCAGCATGTTAATTAGCCAATCCATTCTCAGGGGAGCTCCTGTATCTGCTCCACATTGCAGGCACATAAGGCACATAATGAGCAGAGGTTCACATCTAGCAGGTCTTAGATTCACTTTGGATGTCTCTTTTCACATCTTGCTGGCATGGGGAGTTTAGAGATGCAGCTGAACACAGGACCAGGGTGGTTCACATGAGCAGTAGATGCCTTTACAGCTCTGCCTCTTGGTGCTGCCAATTAGGAAGCACCATGGGAGAAACCAGGCTGAATTCCTGCAGTTTCTGTCCTCTGCCTGTTGTCAGCAATGCTGGTGAATGTGGGACTGTGCTCGCTGCCTCCCCGTGGGACTGTGGTCATGAGTCAGTTGGGAAAAGCAGCTATTTTGTGTTCTGAGGAGGAAAACAAAGTGGGGAGATAAAAGTAAGAAGGAAAGCTGGGGGAGAAATGATTACTGGGTTATGTCAGCTTAGCAGATGAGAGCTGCTAATTCTCTTAGGAGAGTGCAGGTTGGGGGGCAAACCTCCCACTTTCCCCACCTTCAGAAATGGCTTTCAAGTGTATAAAGCTTTTTAGAAATGCTGATTCAGAACAGGATCAAGCTGCTGCTGAGGATGCTGGCAGGTTACAAATCACTCATACCACCACTGTCGACCTACATCACCACAAGTGGGTCATCTGTGCTGGCCACACTCTCAGGGAGGAGAAGTAAACATTTTTCACATTGGTGTAAACAAGTTAGAGTTAGTACCACAAAAATGTTATTTTTTTTTCTCTTATTTCTGGTGCACGAGCCAAATGAACCCATGGACATAAAAGCTCAAACACCTTCCTCCAGCCTGTTGGTTGGAAGAGTTAAGATACTGATAAAGCAATTGGGAATTGGAATAAACTGTCCTGCAAGACCCAAAGTAACAGATAAGTGCACATCCCTTGTCATGGTTGTGGAGCTCCAAAGTATCTGTTTGCTGGGCTGAGTCAGCTGTGATTTATATAACTGTTTTCAGGATTGTATCATCAAGTATGTCTTAAAAACTGCCTTTTCCCCAAAGACTGGACTCTAGAAATTGGATTCCTGACATTCTTCATATCGTCCAGCTGAGACCTGTGGTACAAACGGCATTTTTACACGGCTGTTTTGAAAAGTGAGCTGTGGTTGTTATTGAACCCTCTCTCCATCTTATTTAGACCTTTCTTCTCTACTGTTGTTATTTATGAACATAAAACTGGGTCTTCTGTTTGGAGAGGGATTGCTTCATGAGTAAAATTGTGGGTTTCAGTGGTCTGCAGCTTCTGAGCGAATACTTTGAGTCAATAAATCTGCTACCACAATTCCATAACTTATCCACATGAGGATTAAAATAAGATGAGAAAAACGACAAAACAAATCTGTTATTTTCACTTCAGCTACTCAAATCTGCAAGATGAGAGAGAAAAAGTACATTTTGCTTTCTGATTTAAACAACACAAATTTATTTTTAGCCCTATGGCCAGTGTAGGACCCTATGGTTGAAGCAGAGACAGGGATGCCATGGCTGGAAAAAGTCTCCTAGGCTGTTGAATCCTCTCTGGCAGTTTTAATACCTTTGTCAAGCAGCAACTCAGAGCTCCAGCATGGGATACTGGGGGAAAAATGGGAAAAGTGGGATTGGCATCGACAGCCTCTGGTGCAAACCCTAAATTTGAGAATCATGAAATGCATGCAGCTGAAAGCTTTAGCAATAGATTTTGGGGGAAATGGGAAGAGAACCTTTCACTTAGTGCTGGCATCTTCCTGTATTTCCATGTTGACCCTACTGCTCCCAGACCTGACCCATGTGAGGACACGTTTCACCTTGCGGTGTTTGTCTTCCCTTTCCTGTGACCTGATTAGAGGAAAAGAAGCTCCAGCAAACACAGCACTGCAAACATGGCACTTGCACCTAAGAAGAAATGTGTGTATTCAGACCTGATACTGAACATGAGGGCTAACTGTCCTGTTTGGGGAACCTTGGTGCTTCCAGAGGAGGAGAGCAAAATAGCACCAATGCCACAGAGGCCACCACTTTGTGGAAGGGCTCTCTGATGTGTTGCCAAGCTTAAAGACAAGTCCAGCCATGGTGTCTGATGGGATCTGCCCTTGCCTCTGCATAGGCTCCTGTTTTGGAAAGCCATTGAGGCTCCAAAATATGCAGATCAGGACCTCGTAAATGGGAAGGCTGTTGTAAACTGCAAATCCAGGGAAAATAAGGGATTGTTTCAGCTGAATGAAGGCATCTGATATTGTTTAAAGTCCTGCATGGTACCCAAGCCATACCCACGGGACTGAAAGGTGAAACATGGGAAGGCAGGGAGACCTGCATTGCACATGAGCTGTCCCTTCCCAGCTGTGGCACACTTGCAAGCCAAGGGCAGCTTTTGCTCTGAGATACTTGTCTGCAGCTTCTGTTGCCTCTCGGAAATCATGCTTTATATCATCCAGGGAGAAGCAAGGGCATCTGCCCTACTGAATGCATCATCCTGAGTCCTGAGCTTGCCTGGGGCTTGGCTGAAGCCTACAGCACATGGCAGCATTTCTGCATCCCCAGCTGGCATGATGCAGAAGCCAAAATATCAGCTCTGGTGTTCCAAATGAACTTCTGAGGAAGTTTCTGGATTTCAAGCACTCTAATCCATGGAGCTTTACTTGAACCTCAGAGACACCCTTAGCATGGGACTCTGAACCTCTCCAAAAGAGCCAGTTCTGCAGCCAGAACAGTCTGGGCTGCATCTTTATACTCCATTTCTCAACGTCAGCTGAAATGGAAAGGCCACAAAGATATTACCTCTGTTTACAAAAAGATAGAAACAAACACTTGCATTTGGGAAAGCAAATGTCACACCATTGATCTAGAGTGTTGTTTACAATGAAGAAAAGTTAATATTTAATGGAAGGTTAAGTCCTTTTTTGTCTTTCTTTTTCTTTTTCTTTTCTAAGGTGCCTAAAATTACCAGACTTTGCAAAAAATATGGTTCTGATTAAGAAACATCTGACTTAACAAAAGCAGAGTCAAAGTTAATATGTGCACGATTTTGTATTAGACTGCCTTTAATTTTGAAGTAAAACTCTAATGACTACAATAAATTTGTTCATTTATGAAACAGAAAGGAAATGAGATACACAGAAGAGATTAGGGGCAAGAAAAACAACCCTGTTACCGAAACTAAGATGAGCCGTGCTGCTGCCCTATCCCCCGAAACACGTCCTCTAGGCTCTCTCAGAAACAGGGACATGGATTTTTCAAGGATATGTAAACTTCCACACCACAGGGGGAAAAAATTCAGGATGGAAAGAGAGATTTGAGAGCTTTTCTGGACAGAGTTTCGGTTCAGTTTGCATGAGTGAAATTGGGCCTTCCTGCTGGTTTGAAGGTGACAAAGGGAGAAGGCCGGGAGGGAAAAACGAAAAGAAACCAAAATTGTGCTGCTTTTTGGAGAAAGCATGAGCCACATCCAGCCTGCAGCCCCGAGTGGGCAGGTTTGGGTCCGTGAGTCCTTTCTGTACATCCAAGAATGGACCACAGAGCAAAATTCTACAGCAGCATGAACCAGTAGCCAGAGAACTCCAAATGAAGGGCTAGAGACAGTGACTGGGAAAAGCTTTGCTGGAGGAATGATTGGGAAGAGAAGAGGGTGACATGGTCAGCCTGGGTCTCAGTGCCAGCAAACAGTGCAGGGTCCCTTCAGCACAACCCTCCCTTGAATTGCTCATAACCCCAACATCTTCTGCTGCCCAAACATATTGCACTCCAGGCTCACCCCAGCCACAGTTTAAAATAAAAAAGGTTTTTTCAAAACATAAATTACTCAAATGTCGCTCTTTTTCTGACATCACTTCATTAATCATTCTATTACTTCAAAATAGCATGGGATTGCTCCATGCTGGGGTAGCCTGAGGATGGGACCTGTGCTGGGCACTGCTCTGCACCGGGTGGGAACAGCAGCATCACCGTCTGCCTGCGCTTGATGTCCCTCAGGACTCAAGGCAGGGGACAGCCACTCTGTTTTCCAGCCAGGTTTTTGTTTACAGGCAGGAGGGACCGTTTGATCTCAGTGATGGGAAAAGCTGCTGCCTTTGGATGCCTTTGGAAAGTGCTGCTTTGGCGGTGGCCCTGATAAGGCATGCGGTGGCTTTGAAGGCAAAAGGGAGGGTCCAAGGGGACCCCTGGGTGTTTGGAGGAGGGGACACCCCTCGGCAGACAACAGCCTGGGCACGGAGCTCGTAACGTTAGCTCCTCAGGTTATCTAAATAGCGTATAAATCACTGTCAGGGCTGCCATTTCCTCCGACGGGGACCCATGTAAGTGATTAATAACACACAAACAGTGGTACTTGGTGGAACTGCAGTAAATTTTATTATAACTTCCTTCCACTTGATAAGCACTTCCATGGAGACAGAGGCAGGCAGAGCCGGACACCCGCTCCCCTCCCATCCGCTGCCTGCACAAGACCCTGGCAGCCCTGAGGTTAGGGAGGGCTCCAGCACTCCGGCCCTTTCATGACCAGCTGCAAGCCATGAAAGAGTGGTTTTGTTTTGTTTTGTTTCCTCTGACTGGATGGAGCCTCTCATCCCCACTGACTGACCCGAGGTTGCATCTTGCACACCTGCTGTTTAAAAGTCCTATAAAGAGTCAAGCAGAGCTCAACGTGTCATGCACAGTGTCAAGCATCCCCACGCCATGGTGATGGGATGCACAGGGGAAAGGATAAACCCTCCTTACAAGAGGGAGATGGAGAAAGACTATGACTGTTAGTGTTTGGGGTTTGGAAAGCAATGAGAATGATTGCTGACGCTCTCACTGCTTTGCCCTGTCCTCTTGAGGATTTGCATGTTCTTTAAATATTTAGAGAGAAACCTGTGTTTGCGTATGTGGAATGCTATTTTTTTCTTAATGTTGTGCTGTTTTTTTCAAGTGGGGGTGGAGGTTGCTGGAAGATGAATGACAGTGTGTAGCAGCAGTAAGCCCAGAGCAGGAACGGCTGTGGGTCTGCAACACTGTGCTTGCTTTTTCTTACAGTGAGGGTGTAATTTTGTATTGCTTTGTATCAGTAATCAAGTGGTTTATTGTGATAACTGAAGGAGGCTGGAAATCCCTGCCCTGCTCCCCAGTTTCTCCCTGGTGCTGGGCTGCACAGGCAAATTTGTGTGGGGAGATGCATGTAGGGTGATTTAGGGTCTAAATCATAGAATCCTAGAATGGTTTAGGTGGGAAGAGATCCTTTAGTTCCAAGCCCCTGCTCATGATTAGAGACACCTGAAGATATAAGTGCTGCAAAAATAATTGGACAAGCCATGTATGAGATGTGTCATCAAGCTCTCTGCTTCAGTTGTGTTGTGGGCTTTTTTTCCCCACATCATTTATAAAATCATGGTGGTTGTATTTTCTAGGTTTTCATGCAGCACGGGAGGAATGGAAGCAAGATCCAAGTCGTATAACAGGAGAAGGCAGCTACTGGGAAAAGCTGAGGCAGGTTTGGTTTCTCTGCAGAGATATGAGCCCAGAAATTTGGGGTTGCCACTGGAAAAGGCACTCGTGTGTGTAGTGGGGGATGTTTTGCTTTTGAGACAGCTGGGGAAAACCACAGGAGCATGTAGGACAGATTTGAGATAAGTCAGATGGCCTGGATGCTGTTGAGGTTTGGAGGTGACCCTGAGCAGGACAGAGACAACCCTTGTACCTCCACTTAACACTGTGCAGCCCATGAATGAACTTTTTCCCCATATTTTTTTGGATAAGCACAAGTGAGTTTCTTGCTGTGGTGTGTGCAGATGGCTGATAGTGGCTGGCACAGTGCCACGGGGATGCATTGTAATAACCTGTATTTTATATGAAGGAAAAAGCCTCTGGAGAAACAAAGCTTTGAACCATTCAGTTTGTAATGGTGCAATGCTGGCAGCGAAAGCTGTGAATGAAAACTTGTGGGACATGGGGTGAGCCAGTTAATCTAGATGGGTTTCCTTATTTTTCTTTCCTCTTAGGCATTGAGTGTAGGTTGAATTTTATCCTGACAGCCAAATGCTGGGCTGACTGTGAGCAGCGCCTGCATGCCCACACTTCTGAGCTCTGGGAAATCTGAGCTGTGAATGAATAAAAATGCAAAGACAAGACATTTTTATTATTCCTAGAGCAAATCCAAGTAGTTTAGATGAGATACCATGGCAAAGCAAACATCGTCTTCATTTGAATCCCATTCTAAGGGCAGCTCCTGGATACAATGGAACACATCTGCTGCAGGTTGTACTTGGGCATCCCTGTCCTAAAGGAAGCCAGGTATCTGTTGGGAGAGCACTGAAATAAGCTCTGTCCCTGCTGTCACTGTGGAGGGACACACGGAACAGGGGTTGTCACCAGCTGTGGGCTGGTGGCACTGTTCACTGTCACAGTTATCAGTGAGACGGAGGATTTCAGGGTGACTGATGTTTTCCAAACTGAGCTTCCCAAGAATCCTGCTTTATTTTTGTTTTCTTTTTCTCTATTTTTTTTCCTGAGGCTGATTAAGCGTGAAAGAAATTTGGAAAATTTCTTTCCATCCCAGCCTCAGAGATCTTATATCTCAAAGAAACACGGGTGGAATAGCAATGGAGGGGGTTAGGAGGATGCTGACATGGTCAGGGAATATATAGGATTTGTGGAATGCACACCTTGGATAAGGTGAACTAAAATAAAAAGTAGGAAAGAAGTAGGACTTAGTTGGAGGTTCAAAGGTAGGGTGGAAGCCCAAGGTTTTCAACAGTGAGCAGTAATTGTAGGGGATCATCACAGAATTATAAAATAGTTTGGGTTGGAAGAGACCTTAAAGATCACCTAGTTCCAACCCCCTCACCATTGGCAACACCTTCTGCTAGATTAGATTGTATGGGATTTCTTCCTGTTGCCTCCATATAGATGGAGTTATGGATGCTCAGACGAACAAAATTTTGGCAAAAGAGATTTCTATCACAGTCCAAGCCACAAATACATTTCAGGGAAAAGGTAGAACATTGCTGTGTCGTTGGTTTTTTTTTAATAAAAATTTCCCAGAAAATATGGTGAATTTTCAGTAACTTTTCTAAATGCTTTTGTGAAGGCTTCAAAATTTTTGTGGGTTTTTATCCTCCCATCTTAATCTTCACCCAGCTTAAGAGACACTAGCATTTTTGATGGAGCTCTCACTCAAGTATGTTTGCAGGAAGTCGACCCATGAAGAACAATTGCAATGAAAAATTCCTTGGACAGTTCTATGCATGGAATTACTCAAAACCTCACCACAAAATACTGAAAAATCTGCTGAAATTTGGGAAAAAAAGGAGTCTGAAGGATCATGAAGAAATAAGTATCTACTGTCCCACAAAAAAAAGACTTTATGTCTGCGAGTCAGAAAGATTTGTATCGTAATATATTCTGACAGAGAACAAAGAAAATAGATGAAAAGAGTTGCTGAATCCATCTTCTGCACATCCACATGGAAATTCAGCCCTTCTTTCAGGATTTGTTTTTGTTTCCCATGTTCTGTGGGGGGTCTCAGGGGCTTTGGTCACCATGGCAGGGACACCCCTCTTCTTCAAGGGCATGGAACTGGGATGTGACACTTCCACTGCAGCTCCTACCTGGCCACGGGGATGGGGCAGGAAAAGATTGGGGTGTTTTCCAGACACAGATGGGACTGGAAAGCAACTATGTGTGAGGAATGCATGACCCTCCCCAACTCTTACTTAATATATCCACCACACTTCGGGGTTTAAAATGAAACCTCTTCACATTTTCGCTGTTATCGTGGGCTTTCTGTATATGCTCTTTAATATTGCATTGCATCACTTATATCAAAACCAGATCAGACAAAATTCTCCTTGGCCCATTTTTTTTTTTTTATGACTCTTTGTGAATTTCAAAGCACTTCAGGATTACGCAGGGGGAAAAGAAAAAAGGTACTTGCAGCCTTCATCTAAAACAGATAAATTTCTGTCACCAAAATGCACTAAAATAAAAAAATAAATAAAACACAATTTAACTCCAGGCAAGACATATGGATGTGATGACCACGCTGAGCCCTTGTGATGTATCCTGAGTGTGTAAAATGCACATGAAACTGAATAAAATGTGATTTTCACAAAAATGCCATGTTATATGTTTACATGGAACTCATAATACATTTAAGGGTCTCTTCTAAGATCTTGTGTCCAGTCATGTCTTCATATAGGCCTGTATTTACTGGACATCCTGTTTATTTGCTCTACAAAGTTCCCTTGTGCAGGACAAACAGGGGAAGAAAAGAAACGGAAACCCTTCCAGGAGCTGAGCCATCTCTATTTGTTTGGATTTGCATTGCTACCTTGAAGCATCAGAGCTTTGTGTGTCTTTAACTGAACCAGGGGCTCTAGAATCATAGAATATCTCAAATTGGATGGGACCCATAACGATCATGAAGCCCAACTCCATCAAGTCCCAGCAGGAGAAACCATTGTCCTTGAGCCACTGGAAAACAGCCAGGAAAACTGCTTTTAGTCAGTGTCACAGCCTATCTGAGTTGCAGCAATCAGTGTTTGTGTCAGGAAAGTGTGGAAAGCAATTCCCAATATATATTTTACCATTGAAATGCCAAAAAGTTTTGGAAATATCAAAAGAAAAAAATGCATTTTACTTGAATTGTATTTTACCCAAGTCTCTGAAATCTGAGTAGTGATTCATACCCCCAGCTGGTGTAAATCAGCAATGAGAGGAGAGGAGCCATGCTAATTACCATTCTAACTAGCCACACTACCTTATGTCTCTGCCAACACAGACACCTTTTTGGTGCACCAGTGCCAGAGGCACCAGCAACTTCAGCTCATGTGCTATCCTGGGAGAAGGCCACCAAGGATGGGACTGCTTGGGACTTCCAGGTAAGGCAGCTGCTCCACCTCTCTTTTGACCCAGAGGCAGCTCATGCCTGGTCACAATATTCAGTAAAATATTTTGCTGGGATATTTAGATGCTGGTTTGAGCCTTTCCAAATTATTGGGTGTTATCTGTTATCCGCGTGAGAGCTCTGTAGTGATTTTTT